>WBNM01030702.1:48893-106616 GCA_013399055.1 Ramphastos sulfuratus
CACCTTTTTTTCCTCCTTATGTTTTTTTCCTCTGTGGTCATTTTTTTTTTTAACCTTTCTTTTTTTTCCTTTTCTCTTTTATACTTAAAATTTCACTGAAATATAAAGATTAAGCTGCTCTCTTGCTCTGGAAATACTTCACCAAGCAAATCCCTGAGTGTTGCCACAGGCTGGGGATGAAGAATCAGAGCAGACTTTGATTTGTAGAGAGATTTTGATACAATTCTTTACAAGATGCTACTAAGAACAGAACCTGAGGGATGGGTTGCAATGGAAAGTTAAAAAGCAGTCATGGAGTTCAGTCTGTGACTGTCCCATGCACAAAACCAGGCAGGAGTTTCAGTGGCACTTTGCCTGTGCATGACAAGAACCCAATTGATTATAATCACAGCTTCCCTCCTCTGCAGTAGAAATTTGTCCTGTGACACACAAAACCAGCTGCTGGACACTGGCTACTATAATAAAAGTTAATTTGCAGGCTGGTATGGGCTGTGTTCATTTTCAACAGGGCAAAATGCTAACAGTGGAGCCAACCTTGGGCCACTGTTGTTTCATCAGCAAACTGAAAAGGAAGTCAGGCATGAGTCAGAGAAAATGCTGAGATGATAGAGAATTATTTGAATTAGTCAAAGCCAACAGAGGTCTGGAGAGATATTAGAGCAGCTCAAGAGCTGGCCAGCAGGTTGTAGGAGGTGATCCTCCCCCTCTTCTTCACTCTGGTGGGACACTCTGGGCTGCTGCTCTAAGCGGCATGGCTAAAATTCACAGCCTGAGGGAAGGGACAGGCAGTGTCCATGGGTGCCCAGGATGGTTAGAGTAGGCTGCTTGCCAGCAGAGCCTTGCCATGGCACAAACTCAAGACTGTGACACTAGTTGCCTGCAGTGTTCTGTCATGCAGCATACTCACTCATCTGCACTCAGTAACAGATTCACTGAAATAAAAAGGGGGTTTGACATCAGGAACCAGGAATGGAGTAGTAGGAAAAGGACAGCAAGCACAGCTGACTGCTTCCACTGACAATCCAGCAGTGAAAGAAAAATCAGTAAGGAAAACAAATCCTCACTACTTTCCTCACCAGGTTTCCCCCCTGAAATTGGGCTAAGGCACACACCTGGAATTTTCTAACTGAAAGGCAAAGTTATTTTGAGCAAACAGCCTGCCTGCTACCCACACAACAGCTCTCCAGATGATAGTGCAACATCAACTAGGAGAGCCAGCAGCAGACAATCAGCTTAACTAAGCAGGCTTTTGAGAGCAGCTCTTTAGGGAGAGCCAGCTGAGCCACAAAAAGTGCTGGGGGTGAATGACATCAATGTCATTTACTGCCTTTCTTCAAATAAAAGAGCTCAGCACTAAGGAAACTGTTGAAGAGCCAACTAAACTCTGCTCCAGTCATAATCAGTAAATAATAGGTTCCATTACACGTTGGTGTACACAACTAATTCAGGATAATGACAAAACCACCTCCCCTCTGTTTGTTTTGAGGTTTTTTTTTTCCTTTCCCCCATTCTATTTTATTAACACGACTTAGGAATTGGTGTTTAGCAAAACAGTGTAGGTGAAATCAACTGAAATTCAGACACAGCTCAAATACAAAACATAAAAGGTTTAATATCATCAGAGGCATAACCTGTCACAAGAAATACAAAAGTGCCTTCAAAGAGGGGTTACAGGAGACCTGCAGAAGCTTCTGCTGTAACAGCCACCACAAACACAGCTGCCCATGAGATCCTCAGCAGATGTAACCAGCACAGCTCCATTAAAATCAAGCCAAAGATACTGGTTTGTGCCACAGGAGGACCTGGAGTATAACTCAGCAGGCATTTCAAACAGCATGAAAAAGTAACAGCTACTTTTTCCACTTGAATCCTTCCCTAGCTTATTCATTGCCTTTGTCAGTGTGTTTATCAAAGTATGCCTAGCCCCACATTTCCTTGTGGGAAGGGCCAGAGTGAAGTTGATGCTTCTTTTGTTGCTATGCAAGCTCCAGAAAGGCTGAGCTGCGAGCATAACTGTGAAGGACAACCTGCTTACATGGCACTGCAAAGTGTGTAAACCAGCAGGGCAATGAACCTCCAGAGGGTCCTTTTCCCTGGCAAGCAGAGGATGCCAACCAAAAACATCCATGGTGGAGATTGAGCTTTGTAATCTCCTCAGTCACACTAAGGAGCAGCTGAAATACTCTCCCAGAGCAGCACTAACACTCCCCCATAAAAACATGGAAACCCCAACACTTGGCTTTGCCAAAGCGCTGCTGCAAAGGCAGCAGAGCAGAAAAACCAAGGGTGGGCTCAGTTCTCTTCTATTAAATGCAGTTCCTTATACAAAGTGAGTTGGAGATAAAAAGCAGTTCTGAAAGGCAGAGCTGCACCAGTGTGTGAAACTGTCTGCAAAGTATCTTAGAAAAGAGGGAAGTGGGACCAGGTGCTGGTGTTCCAAACAGCCAAGTGCACAGCAGCCTTACGACGTGGGGTGGGAGCTCTGAGGCCTTTTCACCAGCTTGATCCCCATTCTTCTGCGGAAGGCACTGCCTGCCTTGCTGAGTCTGGGCTTCTGGCTCCCTGCTAAGGAAACAAAGGAAGCAGTTAGAGAAACAAGATGACAAAATTGTTCCTACTCTGTTTGGCTTGGGTTTTTTCTCCCTGTGTTATGCTGTTTAAGCATTTGATCCAACAACAACAAACATAGCAGGAACTGTAAAATGTGCTTTGGACGCCTTATTCTCAGGGGCTGTAAGGTCTCCACCTTTGGCACTAGAGCCCTATTCTGCTGCTCTTTTCCTGAGCAAGCATCAAAGTCTTTTCTAGCTGTCCTGCAGTGACAGCAGAACGGAAGTAAACACAGTGCTTTAGCTGAAAAAAAAACAAAAAAACCAAAAAAACAACCCAAAAAGAACTATTATTGCATTCCTCTGCACAGCAGTGGAGTAAAGTGTAAGATATAACCAGCAGCTTGCCAAGGTGAGATGATTTGGCTTGCTGCACAGACCTGGGTGAAGAGTGGGCCAGGACCATCAGGGTTATGCCCAGAAATGCTCACAAAGGCAGCCTGAAATGCATCAGTGCAGCTCAGAAAGCACTTTGCAAATCTGACTGAAAACCTTTTCTCTTCATGCTGTTCATGCACCAGCCCACAGGGCTCAGTTCTCAGCCCTTCCATTGTCAGCTCCAACGGATTGATTTTCTTTTCCAATATAAACTTTATGTAATGGAATCAATCAGAAACCTTTCCACTCCAAAAGCCATCAATCAACGTTAACAGCAGTTATGTGTTTGCAAAGGGAAGGTCAAATTAATTCAACTTCAGACTCCAAAAGGTTACAGGAAAGATGCTGGGGAGGGAATTATGGGAGGAGGAGTGGTTTAAGCTGCCTGAAAGATTTGTTTCATGTTACTGTACACTCCCAAGCTATAGAAATGAATATGTATAACACAACATTAATTAGCACTAATTATGCCCTTAACTATGGGCTTTGGTGGTGCCAAGCCTTACTGAATTGTGAAATGCAGAAGCTGGTGAAAAAAGCTTCAAACCCTTTCCATCAGGCTACCTGTGCTCTCCTTGGGACACAGGCACTGTGCCCTTCTGCTTCCACAGAGTGAGGAAGGAGAGGTCCCAGCTGGAGCTGGCTGGGTGTTGGCAGGGCTGAGATGCTGAAGAGGCAGTTTCCTTCCTCCTCTCTGCACACTTATGCTGGCGCCTGGCCTACCATTTCCCAGGTGGTAATAAATGCAAGTTACATCATCACAAGCGTGTCAGATAGACTTAGCTATTAAAGACTCTTATAATAGTAGAATGGCAGAGACACACTCAGCCTTGTCATCCACAAAAATATTCCTATCATGACTAACTTCCAGGCAGTAGTTTTACTTCTAAGGACTATGGTCAAGCGTGCAATCGTTACCCCAGCTCCTGATTTCTAGCCCAGAACTCAAGAATCATCTCCTGACTTAAGTTTTCTGACTACTCTTAAATACCAAAGTACTGGAACCTTGTGCTTAGAATAAGCTGCTTGTTGGCTCTTCTGTTTTTTTCCCAAAGCCAATATCCATGCTAGATACAGCCTGGAGAAGATTTTTTTTCCCCCATTGGTATTAATGTTTGAAATACTGTGCTGTGCCTGCTTCCTGAGTGCTCTGGGCTTCAACATATAATTATGCTTTTCTCTCCTTGATTTACATATCAAATTAATTAAGCTGGAGTATTAAAACTTGCAATAGCTGCAATGAACATATGACTGCAGGAAAAGGCTCAACTGTTCTGACTTCCAAGCACAGCCAGTAGCTGATTTGAATAAAACCGTTATATAAAAAAAAAAAAAAAAATCAATTAGCATTCCCAAGCCTTCCCCTCATGGGCAGAGAAACAGCTGATTCAGCACAAGTGAGGAAGCAGAAATCTTTAGCAATGGGAATGGGAAATGGGACCAAGCAGCAGGGAATACCAAAACTATGAAAGAAAAAACTAAACTGATCTCACAACTCACTTTACTTCTGCTGAAAACTATCTGGAAGGAAACAAGACCCTAATGAGTGTTCATGCTGGCACTCAACACTTCAAAGAGTGATTCCTTGTGGGCTCTGCTAAGTTCCTCAGCCTTTTTGGGTGCCCTTCCCTATACTTCACTCAAAGTATAACTGTAACCTCCTCACATTGCACTGTTCTTGAAGAAGGATTTAGTTCTGATTCTCACTTGTCATAGATTCATGGAATGGTTTGGGTTGGGAGGGACCTCAAAGATCATCTAGTTCCAACCCCACTTCCCACCAGCCCTGCTTGCCCAAGGCCTGATCTAACCTGGCCTTGAACACCTCCAGGGAGGGACATTCACGATCTTCCTGGGCAACCTGTTCCAGCATCTCACCACCCTCACTGTAAAGAACAACTTCATAATCTCCAGTCTAAATCTCCCCTCCTCAAGCTTCAATCCATTCCTTCTATCACTACCATCCCTTGCAGAAAGTCCCTTCTCTGACTTTGAAAACACCAAACCCAAAACACAAAAGGCGTCAACGACCTGCGGCAGGGCAAGGTGAGCAAGAGGAGGCTGTGAGCAGCTATTACTGGTGTTTGGATTGGGCTCTCTGCTTGTGACTGAGCAGAACTCCTCACCTTTCCTGCAGACATTGTAGCAGTCAGCTTCAGTGACAAAGTTGTTGGCATTCCCTCCGCAGCCACTGTATCTGAACTCCTTGCACGACTTGGCCTTGCTGTCGTAGTAATAGCGAGGCACCGAGGAAGAGCACAGACCTTCATCCTTTGGGCTGTAGCATAGCAAGGGACCAGCTGGGAAAAAAAAAGATCAAAAAAAGAGAAAGAATGACATCAATGTAATGCACAGTCTTCAGAAGGTAATCTCTGTGTCTGGCTGCTTACAATTTACCCTGTGATAAACGTGACTAAACAGCTCTTGCTCCCATTGGATTGATGCGACTGTTACCAAGGAATTCAGAAACTTCCCACATCTTATTCCTGGGAGTTATGAATCTGAGAAAGCAACAGGCAGTTACAGAAAACAGGATTTCAACCCCACGGGTGAAATCCATTGGCTTTCCTCAATTTGTGGTGCCACACATAGGACAGCTGAGAGACCTACACAGCCTGACCAGAAGCCTTATGCCACAGATACACAGACACAGAACAGCAATTCCAGTGGAATTACCTCTGTAGAGGGAAAAGGCACACTTGTGTTTATCCTTGCTGTGATTTTGCCAGCCAAACCTGCCCACTGCAGCAAAAAGGACAAACTCCACCACTTTCCTCACAAGAATCCTATTTCATTTTGCCTCACCAAAACTTCACTCTTCTTTCTGGAGAGCTTCTAGCAAATGCAATGGATGTGCAACACAAAGTGAAAACAATTCAGCACAGAGCTAAGGAGAGGCTGACAATCTGCCACTGGCTGAAAGTAACTGTTTCCTCGGGCACTAATAAATCTCAGGCTCTGACAGCTTTTATAGGTTCTGGTCCATCTCTGTTCTTCAAGTCTTGCTCTGGATGTTAACCTGGTGTTTATGTCAACACTAAGCTGTAGTCACCTGCTCTTAATTACCACCTCTCTTCTTCAAAGCTCATATGCAGAGACACTGGAGAGTCAGGGCAGGCAGAAAACTTTTATCAGAAGTTGAGCTGCTCAAGCCACCTAGCACCATCTCAGGCCTCAGTGTTAGACATTTCTGCTACACGCTTCAGTACCACTGCCCCAAAGGTGACTGCCACCACGAACCTGCCCCAGCACAGGTCTCCAGCCTTATCCCCCTCCAGATGCCACAGGTACGGCTCTCTAGAAGTCAACAGATCATTTGGGTGTAGCCCTGGGCAGATTGAAGGTCACAGAATTAAACTAAGACTCAACAGCATCTTTGCTCTTTCAACTAAGCAGCTGAGACAAGTGACAACATGATGCAGACAACGAACATCTGCTCCACAGAAAGTCTTCAAGCTACCACTGTCCAGGTGATCCAGAGGAAAACAGCAAATGAAGTATCATCTTTGTGTCACTTTCAAACCATCTATTTTATTAAAAACTTGGAACAAACATTACTTTTCTCTGGCAGACAGTGGTCCACACAAGACTGCAAATCTCTGAAGTTGTTGGCATTTCCATAGCAGCCGCCGTAGATGAACTCCTCACACCTCATGGAGCTCAAGTTAAAGGCAAATCTTCTTAGGTGACTCCTGCAAGGTCCTCCATCAGCCTCCAGCCGGCAGATTTTGGGCACTTCTGCAAAAACAAATCATTTCATCTTCTGTAAAAGCAACTCTTCAGGCTCCCTGTCCTCGGTGTAGACAAAACGCTCTTACTCCAGCTGCAGGCAAGCCCCAGCTTGTCCCACTGCCTGCATTTAAAGTGGGATAAGATTGCCAAGTTTGATCAGAGGAATCTGATGCATTAAGCAACTGGCTCTAATATTAAAGTGACACTTAAAATAGTACGAGTTAAATTCCACATCGACTCCGAGGCAGCTCGCTCTGGTTTCTCTGCATAAAACCGAAGCTGCCCCAAGCAGGAGGGGCGGAAAGGGTGGGGTTGAAGACCCCCCTCCCCGCTATGCTCCCACAGGCCCCTTCAGCCCCCTGCCACTCCCGCAGCACCCCGAGGAACCGGAGCCCCGTAGGGTCAGCCGGTCTGCAGGACTGGGGAGAGCAGCAGAAGCTGCTCCCCAGACTCACTCTTGATGGTCCAGCATCTCTTCTCGCAGTCGTCGAAGGTGAGGAAGTTGTTGGCGTTGCCGTGGCAGCCTCCGTAGGTGAACTCCTGGCAGCTCTGCGTGTACCTGTCGTAGTACCAGCGCGGCACCAGGGCTCGGCAGGGTCCCTCGTCGGGGGGCAGCAGGCAGCCCAGCTGCTTCTCTGCAGGGAGACACCAGCGCCCGGGGCTGAGGCCACCTCGGCGGCAGAGGTGGACGCGGCCCCGGCCCCGCGCAGCCGCCCGCGGGGTCCCGCCGAGCGCCGGCTCCTACCTGTGAGGGTCGGCGGGGCCTGGGCGGCGCAGGCCGGCGGCAGCAGCAGCGCGGACAGCAGCAGCATGGACAGCGGCAGCCGGCGCCCGGCGGCCATGTCGCGACGGCGGACGGGCGGGAGCGGAGGAAGGAGGACGGGCGGGCGGCAGCGAGAGCCCCGGCGTGAGCGACGCTGCCCGGCCCGACGGCAGCGCTTTATATGCGGCCAGCGGCTTCCCCGGGCCGCCTCCTCTTGCGCATGTGGTGGGAGGGGAAGGGCTGATTCAGCCGGGCAGCGGCAGGTCCCCGCTGACCCGGTCGTCCGCGGGCTGCGCTCCTCCTGGATCCCAGAGGGCAGCCCCTAGCCCCGCCGCCGGCGGGGAGGGGTCGGAGGGAAGGGGAAATCTGTGGTCAGGACGAGGTAGGGGATGCTGCCGGGGCTGGCGCACCGTCGGGCTGGGGCGGAGGGCTGTACCGCGGGGCTACGGGGAGCTGGCCGGGGTCCACGGCTGTCCCCTCCCCTTCCACATTACGGGATCATAGATGATGCTCGGAGCAGTTCCTGTTAATCACGGGCAGATCGCAGATCCGGGACGGGTCACTTAGCGAAAGTCCTCCCCCCACACCTCTGCCCCCCGGCGGCCGCTCCCCGTTCGGACGCTCCGGGCAGAGGCTTGCGGCGGCTGAAGTGACGAAACCTCTGGCAGGCTCCAGGAGCTGGACTTCAGCTGAGGGAACCGGGATTGTTTAGCCTGCAGGACGCTGAGGGGAGACCTTCTGGCTCTCTGCAACTCCCTGAAAGGAGGCTGGAGCCAGGTGGGGGTTGGTCTCTTCTCCCTAGGAACAAGTGACAGGACCAGAAGAAATGGCCTCCAGTTGCACCAGGGGAGGTTTAAGTTGGACGGTAGAATACACCACTGAAAGGGTTTTCAAACCCTCAAACAGGCTGCCCAGGGAGCTAGTTGAATTCCCATCCCCAAAGGTGTTTCCGGGAGGCAGAGATGTGATGCTGAGAGCTATGGTTTAGCCCCAGCTTTGGGAGGGTTAGAGAATGGTTGGACTGGATGATCCTGTGTGTCTTTTCCAACCAAAATGATCCTATGAATCAATGACCTGATATATTCTCCAGTTTTTAACCCCATCAGACAGTCCAGCATGACTAGGGGAAGAAAGGGTGAGGAGAAGGCAGCATACTTTCCCTCTCTAATCCATCAGAGCCATTACTTTAGTTAGTGTTCACTTCAGATTAAATACAGTAAGAGAGATACGAGTGTCTGGAAATTAGGCGTGCTCCTATAGATAACAATAAACTAATCTGATCTCCTATTGTTCTTCTTTAGGGCAAGGGTGTTGGGCCCCAGTCCTTCAGGCAGGCACTGCCCTCCATGGGATTAGAAGACAGAGCCCTGGAAATCTGTGGCCTGCAGGGAAGAAGCTACAGTCTGAGTTGTAAGGAGGAGGAACTTCATAGCACCCTGGTTATTGCAGGAACTGACTTTCTCCCCATGGCCTCTCTGCTTCTCAGGCCATGGAGGATCACACCTTAGCTTTCTGACATAATTATATTTGTCATAAGGGCAAGAAAGAGGAGCAAATTTAATTCCAACCCCACCTCCATGGCTTCTGAGAGGGTCTGAAAGGCACCTCTCTCTCTTCTTTTTCAGCACTCTTCCTTTTGTTTTCCAGAATCACCAACTGCCAAATGAGTGCTTTAGTAACACAGAACCCCCAAAACCTGAGATGGTCTGAGGCACCACCATGGGTCACATCTGCTGTTTTAGAATCTTGCACCTACAACTGTTAGAAACCCTGATTTTTAGGAGTTTTGTTCAGCTTACTTAGCACAGCAGCTCTAATAATTATTGTAATAACTCTAATAATAGTGACCCTCTGTAAGGAAAGAACAACCAAAAAAAGCAACAGGCATATTCTGGTCCCAGAAAAAAAAAAAAAAAAAAATCAGAAGGCCACCTTGAAACACCAGGAAACTCTCGGGTGGTTGTAATATGACTAGATCCAAGTCCTTTAGTTTCCATCAGGGTTTGCTGGAATTGCAAAGGAAGTCATCAAAATACCATTAAAGAACAGCAGCAAAATGAATGCTGCCATGTGGATACCATTTTCCATCTTTTCTATGTCCTCTGTGCACACAAAGTCTGAACCAATCCCACCAGTGACTCCTGGTATGCAATTTCATCCCATCAGTCCTGCAGCACAGGGCAGCCTTTGTTCAGCTGCTCCTTGGCTGCAACAGCAAAGATGCTCACCTAGATTGGGGAAGTATCTGTAAAAATGTAGGAGCTAGAGTAAAAGTTAATAATACTGAGCAATACCTAAAGGGTGGGTGTCAGGGGCATGGGGCCAGGCTTTGTTCAGTGGTGCCCAGTGACAGGACAAGGGGTGACAGACACGAACATGAACATAAGAAGTTCCATCTAAAGATGAGGAAGAACTTCTTTAATTTAAGGGTGACAGAGCACTGAAACAGGCTGCCCAGGGAGGTGGTGGAGACAAGCCAAACCTGCCTGGTCGTGTTCCTGTGTGACCTGCTGTAGGTGAAACTGCCTTGGCAGGGAGGCTGGGCTAGGTGATCTCCAGAGGTCCCTTCCAACCCCTCCCATTCTGTGACTAACACAGTGAGTGGCAGAAACTCCTTTACTAATTGCCATCATGCCAGCACACAGCTGGCAGGAGGGTCTCTGTGGGTCCCTGCTGCAGGGTTTCCATTACAGGGTTATCATGACCAAGATGCAAATGTCCTTCCTACCCTAACCATACTCATCTGGGGTGCCAGAGCCCACCCTCAGCTCACTCCCTCACCCTGCACTTCCCACCAGCAGACCTCACAGTCTCTGCCTCTCCATGCTGCAGTATTTCTGCCCCTACCAACAGACTGGCATCCTGAGACCCTGAACAACCAGTTCCTTCCACTTGTTTTGACTACCCCAAGCACCGGCTGGTGGGGTTTGGAGATGCAGCTGACAATGTAGATTAAGGGAGTGTAGAAATTGCATACCAGAAGCCAGAGGGAGGGGAAGGCGAACTGATTTTTGTGAAGTGGCTGAAATAAAACAAATATAAACACCAAAAGCATTACAGGAGCAATGCTGGAGAAGAAAGATGTAAATCTCACAGCTGACAGCTGCTTACACATGGTGAGTGAGCAGAGGAGGAGAAAGGAGTGTCCTGAGGGGAAAAGCCACAGCTGGAAAGAGTGAAAAAGAGTGGAGTGCCAGAAAATAGGATGATACAGGCTCATTTTAATGGCCTGCAGCTTTGTTCAGTGAAAAGGGTCATTAAATCTTCTGCTGGTTTTGTAGGAAAGCAGCTGCTAGGATAAAGGATGCTAAGTGCTGTACAAACACCCATGGAGGGACCATTCTGTCCCAAAGAGCACAGCACCCGATTTGAGATCTAGCTCTTGAAGGCATATGCAAATAATTTCCTAGTTCCTAGTGTCTTCTCTGAGAGGGAGTGCTCCATCCTCAACACCCATGACTTCAGAGACACTTAGTGCAGGCCAGGCACAACATCAGCCCTCAGGTGCAGAGCTGCAGAGCTGCTTTGCAGACTTTCTTGACAACAGAACTGGAACATAGGAGGCTCCACCTAAACGTAAGGAACAAATTCTTCACTGTGAGGGTGGCAGAGCACTGGACCAGGCTGCCCAGAAAGGTTGTGGAGCCTCCTTCTCTGAAGGCATCCCAAACTCACCTGGACGGGTTCCTGTGTGATTTACTCTGGGTGATCCTGCTCTAGCAGGGGGGTTGGACTGGATGATGTTCACAGGTCCTTTCCAACCCCTGCAAGCCTTTGATTCTACAAAAAGCTGCTATGCCAGCCATTGGTGGGCTGGCAGCCTGCTTGGACACTTGACCCAAGAGCAGTTAGTTCCTTCCCCTCTAGTTTTGAGTCCACTCCATTCACAGTTGCAATGACCAAATATTTCTCCTGGAATGTGCCTGTGCAAACCACCTGCTGCTGCCTTAGCTGCTGCGGCAGAGGAGCAGGGAGCCCAGGGGTCCTGGTGGCACAGGCAGGAGAGCATCACCCTGAGGGTCAGCTGGGGCTGGGAAGAAACACCTCACTGTTGGGCCAGAACTGCCAGGGGTGAAAAGGGAGGGAGGAGTGCGACCAGCACAAGGAGGGTCGCTGCAGGTCCCCGCTGCTGCCACCGCCTGTCCCGCGGGGGCCCGGGGCGAAGTGCCCTGTGCAGGCAGTGCCCGCGTCAACGCCCCGGCGGGCCGGCAGCGGGGGTTTAATCCGGTTAGAGGGGATTAACGTGACGGTTTAAAGGCCGGGGAAGGGGTGCCAGGAGCGCCGGAGAGGAAGCGGCCGCCGCCGGGCAGCGGGACAGCCCGGACGGCACCGTGTGAGTGAGGCCGGGGGCGGGCCGGGGGCGGCCGTCCCACAGCAGCGCCGCTACGCGAACGCCCGGGGGGCTCCGGCCTCGGCGCCTCGGCTGCTCAGAGGTAACCTTTTGTCCTCCTTCCTTTTCTGTCTGCCCGGCCGGGCTGGGAACGATGAGAATCCCCTCACTCTCCTGGGCAGGGCGCCCGGGGGCGCAGGCGGCGCCCAGGGGCACGTCGGGTGGGCAGGGGCGCGGCAGCCCGGAACGGAGCGGGCCCGGCGCAGGCGGGAGCCGCGCCGCGGGGAGCCCCGGCCGTGTTGGGACGGCCGCAGTGCGCATCGACGGATCCCTTCGGGGCACGCAGCCGGGGCGCCGCTGGCGACATTGCACCGAGCGGGGGGCTGTGGAGCAGGAGGTGAAGGGGAGCTTCGCCCCCGGGAGAAGCTGCCCCGAGCGGCTGCACCGGCCCGCCGTCTGCCGCTGCTCCGTGCATTTGTCACCTTTCGGCTTTCGCTCCCTTTCGAGTCCCTGCAGTACCGCCGCCAGCACAAGGCAGCCTTGCCTGGCGAGGGGGGAGCGCGTCGAGCTCGGTTAACCCCCGTGAAACGCGTTGGGATCCCCCGGGCCGGCTCGGCCCGACCGGCACCCGGCCGGGCTGCGGGAGAAGACCTGCAGCCCCCCGCTCCCCCCGGCCCCGCTGCTCCGCTACCCGGCGCCGTGCGGTGCGCGGGCAACGGGCGGCAGCCGAAGCACCGAAAAGGTTCTCCAAGACTGGGACAGGCTGCCCAGGGAGGTGATTGAATTCCCCATCCCTGGAAGTGTTTCCAAGAGGCAGAGAGATGTGGAGGGACATGACTTAGCCCCAGCCTGGCAGAGCTAGAAAATAATTTGACTTCATGATCTGCGAGGTCCTTCCCAACCAAAACCATTCTGTGATCCCGTGACTGCTGGCACAGAGCCATCAGCCGTCCCGCCTTGTCGGACAGGACCGTTGTGTTTTAGCCATTCGAGTCGGGGAAGTCGCTGCCAGTGACGTTGTGGTGTTTTTGCACACGTTCTGTGGATGAAAGTCCTGCGGCACGGATCTTCCTCCGCGGTGAAACTCGCGGTTTTTTGGTTTTGTTTTTTTGGGGGGTTTTTGGTTTTGTTTTTGTTTGATTCTGCATGCCAGTACAAACAAACGGTGTCTAAATCAACTGCTCTAGTTTGGATTCAAATACACTTGTATGTGAGAATCTGTGGCATTAGTCATGCCAACTCCATTGCAGGTTTAGGGGTTGGAAGTAGATGATCCTAGCGGTCCCTTCCACCCCTGACTCATTCTATATTCTATGATTCTATGATTCTAGGGGTTGAGCCCAGGAGATAAAGCCAGTTAATGTTTTAGCTGTCAGATACCAGTGATTGTAGACCATAGAATCACAGCACAGAGGGGGTTTGGAAAGGACCTCTCAAGATGATTTAGTCCAAGCTCCCTGCTAGAGCAAGGTCACACAGAGAAATCACACAGGAATGCATCCATGTGGCTTTGAATGCCTCCAGAGATGGAGACTCCATGACCTCTCTGAACATGTTCCGCTGCTCTGCCACCTTCCAAAGGAAGATTTTTTTTTACCATATGCTTACACAGAACCTCTTGTTTGTGCCCTTTGCTTCTTGTCCTGCCACTGGGCACCACTGAGAAGGGTCTGGCTCCATCCACCTGACACTCACCCTTCACGTGTTACGGTTTAGTCTGAATCTCCAGCAGTGTTGAAGACTCCACATCAAAGCTTTGTAGATACCTATATCATCCCTCAGGGAGTAATGTCAATATCAGTAATAATAAGATCAACAATAACATTGATGATTAACAACAAAACCCAACAAAAATAATAATAGTATAATAATGATGATAATAACAACAGCACTACCTGAACATGTTTTTAAGCAGAGATTTTTTTATTCTATGTGAAAAGGATCCCAGTAGTGCTGTGGTGAAGCAAACCTTGCTCCTTCAGATACTCTGGAGCACAATTTTACCATGGTGTAAGGTGCCTCAGTTTGAATGAGAAAGGGTTTATGAGGCACAGAAGAGTAAGGTTTGTGTAATGAGATTTGTAGGTCTCAATTCTTTTTTGCTAGAAGGCAGCTAGAGGTAGTTACAACTTAACTTTATGCAGTGGTTAGTTGGGAATTAACTCTGAGTTCTTAAGGCTTAATTTTGCACAGGCCATGCTCTTGGTCTGTGCTACAGCAGGTAAATTCACTTGGTCTCTGGTCATGATTGTGGCTATGGAGTCAAATATGCTTCATAAAGAAGGGCAGGGTCCTTATGATAAAATACATCTGGCCGCCTGGCCAACAGCTGGCTCCTGCTGCTGACTGCACTGCTGCAGCTCCTCAGGCATTTTGCTGGTGGGGAGGGAGGAGGTGGGGACTGAGCTAGGAGCATGTCCTCAGGCACATCAGATATTCCAGCTGAAGGACAAGCTTCTGCTGACATGGGGAAGGGAAACAACAGGTGCATGGCCAAGGATCTTCTAGGGCTGGTGGGATTTGTTTGTGCATCCCCAGGCTCTGCAGACACTTACTACATGTGCTGCACGTGCTTCTGGTCTGGACGCCAACTGAACTCATTCTTTCCACTTCCCTTTCTCCTTCTCCTTTCTTTTTCCTTCTCCTTAGTTCCGTGCAGGCTTACCAACATCAGTGCCAGTTTGCAGAGTATGATGCATGGTATTCTCTCCTAACACAGAAGTCTTGGTTTGTTAACCGTTGTTCAAAATAACCCCAGGTAACCTGCAAGTAAATTGTCTCCAGACCCAGGTCTTCACTGCCATTCAGGATGTATGTTTAGCGTTGCAGAACAGAGAGGTGACAATTTGTGTTACCTCTGGAAAAAAAACCAAAAAACAGAAAAACCAAAAACCCAACATTGCTGAACGTTCTGTTTGGCAAAACCACTTAAAAGTCCTAAATATTTTCAAACTGAAAATAATCTTGAACCCATTGACCACAACTCATGCTGCTGCTGGAGATGAGTGTTCTGCAGCCGAATTAAAGTAGCTTTAAAAAGAAATTAATTTTTTTTCTTTTATCAAAGTTTAGGTAATTAGCTAATTAAAACCCATCGAGCTTAACTATGCAGCAACTGCTGCTCCAAGCAGCCAGCACATTGCTGGTGATACCTGCAGACCTGTGAAAAAAGTGGAAGGAAGCTGAGTCTGCCCATGCTGAGCGCTGCCTCTGTGGGCAGATGTTTGGGATGGGATTGGTAAGGGAGGGGGAGAAGGATGCGAGTTCCCTGCTTCGCTGTTGTGCGGTGCATGGTGTAACGCAGCCGCTTTGTCCTTTTCCTCCAGGTGTCCAAGTGCTCCGAAGAGATAAAGAACTACATCGAGGAGCGGTCGGGCGAGGACCCGCTGGTGAAGGGGGTTCCCGAGGACAAGAACCCCTTTAAGGAGAAGGGAGGCTGCGTCATCGCTTAGGAGAAAGCAGCCAGCGCCTGCCGCCGGAGCAGACACTTGTTGCGCCCTTAGGGAGTCGTTAGCGTGTCCCCGCCGCCGCCGCTCCTTGCTGAACGGGCACAGGAGCGGATTTCTGCCCTTCTTGCTGTTGTTGGTCTCATTCTCACAAAAATAAAGAAGCCAGCCCGAAAGCAGCCCAGACCCGCGTCGCTCGCTCGGCGCGGGCGCGGGCACGGCTCCCCTCGGTCGGCGGCGGCCGCTGTTGCCACCCGTTCGTTGGTGTTAGAGCAAGGCTGTAATCCGAGAGCCTGCCGTGGCTCGGGAGGGAGGGACGGGGCGGTACGGGGCCCTCCCGCGGTGACCGGGCGGTTAAAGCTCGGCGGTGCAGGCCGCGGCGGGAGAGGGCAGAGCCATGGCGCTGCGCGGCGGCAGGTGTTGCCTGCGCTGGCTGGCGGCGCGCGGGCTCAGCGCGGGACGGCGGTGAGGCGCCGCAGCACGGCGAGCTGCGGGCGGCCCTCAGGAAGGTACCGGGGGAAGGGAGAGGACGGCGCCGCGGGGCGCAGCGACGTGCCCGGAGGGCCTCGGGGTGCGTTCAGATAGTCAGTCTGGCCCCGTTAGGGTCAGACGGGGACCAGCTAAACGCTGCCCAGCTTGTGGCACAGCCCGACCTGAGCTGGGCCTGCTGCTGCCCGGGGAGCTCCCTCCCGGCTGCTGCCAAGTCCCAGAAGCCCGGCACGGTTTGGAAGGGAGCTCTGAGGGTCAGCGAGTCCGATCCCCCTGCCAGAGCAAGGCCACCCACGGCAAATCGCACAGGGACACATCCAGGTGGGTTTGAATGTTTGTGGAGATGGAGACTCGACAGGTTCTCTGGGCAGCTTAGTTCAGGGCTCTGCCATCCTCAAAGGGAAGGTTTTTTTCCCCTTATCCTAGACTCATAGAACGGTTTAGGTTGGAAGGGACCTCAAAGATCATCTAGTTCCAACCCTCCCCCGTGAGCAGGGCCACTTCCCACCAGGACAGGTCGGAATCACAGAATGTCAGGCCTTGGGAGGGACCTGGAAAGATCCTCTAGTCCAACAGCCCTGCCGGAGCAGCACCAGCTAGAGTAGGTCATATGTAGGCTGATGTGGAGCTGCCCTTTGCCTGTCACTGCACACAGCTGGGCAGAGTCTGGCTGCATCCTCCTCTCACTTGCTTTTTAGCTGTTGATCAGCATCAATGAGACCCCCTTCAGCCTCCTGCACGCTGAACAGCCCCAACTCCCTCTGCCTTTTCTCCTAAGGCAGTCGTGCCAGTCCCCTCATCATCTTGGTGGCTCTGTGCTGGACTCTCTCCAGCAGTTCCTTGAACTGGGGAAACCCAGAACTGGACACGATACTCCCAGCTGTGGCCTCAACAGGGCAGAGTAGAAGGGGAGCAGAACCTCCCTCAGCCTGCTGGCCACAGTCTTCTTCAGGCACCCAAGGATGCCATTTGCCTTATTGTCCCTGAGAGCACATTGCTGGCATAGGGTGAACTTTCTTTGTCCACCAGCACTCCCACGTCCTTCACCCCAGAGCTGAAATGCAAGGTTAAGGTGTGGTTGTGGATGCAGAGCAGAGCCCAGCTGTTCACAGGCTCACAGGATGTCAGGGGTTGGAAGGGACCCAAAGAGATCATCCAGTCCAACCCCCTGCCAAAGCAGGACCAGACAGTCTAGCTCAGGTCACACAGGAACACATCCAGACAGGCCTTGGAAGGCTCCAGAGAAGGAGACTCCACAACCTCTCTGGGGAGCCTGTACCAGTGCTCTGGGACCCTTACAGTGAAGAAGTTGCCCCTTGTGTTGAGCTGGAACCTCCTGTGCTGCAGCTTCCATCCATCGCTCCTTGTCCTATCCCAGGGAGCAATTGAGCAGAGTCTGTCCCCCCACTCCTGACACTGTCCTGTTACTGTGTTCTTTCTAGAAGGGGAGTACTGGGAGGGTTCCTGTCAAACCAAGTCAGAAAGCAGGAGGAAAAGAGACAGTCCTGGTGAAGTAGCACAAAAATGGAATGCCAAGTGGTAGTCTGCAGGTGGTGGTGATGCTGGTGAACTCTGACAGTTCCCAGCTGTAGACCACTGGCACAATTGAGCACACCTGTCAGAGATAAAGAGTTAGCTGCTATGGAGGTTGGAACATATTGGGACCAGCTGTGTGCCTTTCAACTTTGAACTGCTGAGGAAAGTGCTGCCATTCAGTACCTACCACCAGGAGTAAACAACCTTCTGCTGGCAGCTGTGTAGGAGCAAGCAGGAGGTGCATTCGGAGGTAGGTGTCATGGAGTGCAAGGACTTGCTCCTCATTTACCTATGGGTAGGTTTACAAGTCCTAGCAGTGCTCTGCTGGAGCTCTCAAAAACCAGCACTGGATTGCCAGGTGTTAACTAGCTCGTGTGGCTTCAGAGCTTTGCTGTTGGGTCTTTGGTAGGTGCTTTGTAAAGCTGCTGGAGGGTTCTTGTGTGTGCTCACAGCCAAATGTAACCCTCTCCAAATTTCCCCCCTTTCCCACTTCACTGTGGTCAAAAGAGAGTGAAGTCACTTCTGAGCCACAGAATGTTTACCTCAGGATTGGTTTTTTTTTTTTTAGGGATTGATTTTCATGCTTCCAGCATTAAGCCAAGATATGCCAAAGGGTCTGTAATTAATCAAGTTTTCTGTTGCTGAGACCTGTCTTTGGTTGAGCTTTAGAGTTGTGGGTTTGTTTTCTATGTTGTGATGCAGAAAGCTGAGCCATAAGGAGAGGAGCTGCATGAGTGGTCTGCTTCCTGAGAAGTTAGTGCCACTAGTCTCAATTCCTGGACTTTCTGCAAAGCAGGAATAAGCTGCCAGAGAGAGAATCAGTGGAAGCTGGGAGTGAATCCTCTTCTCTCACCTGGATTAATTGTAGCTAATGCAGGTTTGTGCTGATCCTGCATGGAGTGAGCCTTCAATCTGGGTGTCTGCAGAGTCATCTGTCCACTGAGCTTGTTGCCTGGCACACTGCTCCCTGTAACCTGCTTGGGCAGTGTGATGCCTTAGTGAAAAATCAGTGTCCTTCTGAAACACACATCAAGAGCAGACCTGCAGGCAGTACCTTGGACCTGGAAGCCTTTGGAAGTCCTTTGTTGGAGCTAGTTGAAGGCACATGTTGGTTGGTATCTGTTTACTGAGGGATCAGGTGCAGGGAGAGGGGGAGATTGGCTTTGTAGTGCTTGCTGGTGCAGTATTTGCTGCTTTGTTGTGTGGCACAATCCATTTTTTTACACATAGAAATAGTTTTTCTCCCCCCTGCTTGTTTTTGTTCACCCCATGCTGGTCCAAGTGCAGCTAACACAGTGCACTACCTTGCTGGCTTTAGTGCAGGTTGGGCAGGGAGAGGCTTGTCTCACTGCACTTGGCACTGGTGAGTCCCAAGTTCAGTTTTGGGGTACTTGTGGGATTTGGGACACTCTTTCCACCAGAGAAATCAGAGCAATGAGCAATTCCATGAGCCAGAACTGTGATTCATTTTCTTTTGGTCTCCATGAATTTTATATATATATATATTTAATCTATGAAATTAACGTATGGTAAGGGATCTGTAACTTCCCAATTGTTCTGAGCAGGATGAGGAAGAGGCTCTTATAATTCCAGGGGGCTGTTTTTAGCAAGAGTATTGAAATAACCCTGTGAGTGGTTTCCTTTACAACTTGGTATAGGCCCCCACCCTTCCTCTTGGAAATTGAAAATGTGGCTTGGTCTGAGCTTGTTGAACAATGCCTGCAGTGCACTGAGCTCCTACAGCTCATGCTCTAATGAAATTCCAATGTAAATTGGCTCAAAGAAAAGATTTAAGCTTCTCTGTGTATGTGTGCATGGCAGCCTGCAGATACAGCCAGGCTGTACACAGGCTCTCTGGGTTTTCCTCTGCCACTAGGATTGAGAAACTTTGGGAAAGAGGTTTGAGAGGCTTGGCTGGAATGGAATGTATCACACACAGTATCACAGTATCAGCAAGGTTGGAAGAGACCTCAAAGATCATCAAGTCCAAGCCATTACCACAGACTTTGAGACTAGACCATGGCACCAAGTGCCACGTCCAAACCCGCCTTGAACACCTCCAGGGACAGTGACTCCACCACCTCCCTGGGCAGCCCATTCCAGTAGTGAATGACTCTCTCAGTGAAGAACAGAAATGAGACTGAGGGAGGATCTCATCAATGCTGATCAATACTCAAAGGGCAGGTGCCAGGAGGATGGGACCAGGCTTTGTTCAGTGGTGCCCAGTGGCAGGACAAGGGGCAACAAGCACGAACTGCAACACAAGAAGTTCCATTTAAACACAAGGAGGAGCTTCTTTATGGCCACCCAGAGAGGTTGTGGAGTCTCCATCTCTGGAGTCATTCCAAAGCCACCTGGACATGTTCCTGTGTGACCTTCTCTAGGTGAACCTGCCTTGGCAGAGGATGATCTCCAAAGGTCCTTTCCAACCCCTACCATTTTATGTCTAGTGGTGACTTGGTCTGGTGTCTATGTCACATCTCCAGGATTAGGAGGTGACAGTGCTACCTTCTTTGCCACTCTTGCCTTCTATGTTCTGATTTTCTGTTTATTGATATATGTATTTTTACAAGAATGAATCTCCTTTTGTTTTAGAACATGCAGGGTCTGAATCAGTATTGACATTCACCTGAACTCTCTGTTAGATCTGCTGTAAATGCCCTGCCAAACAAATCAGGCTCTTCTTGACCTGCATAATACTGAAGGTTGAGCACCACTGCACCTTGAGCACCTCGGGGGGCGGGGGGGGAGGGGGGGAGTTGGTTTGTTTTCTCTTTGTAGCAAACCATAAAACCCAGTTCCAGAACAGCAAAGTGGTAGGTTGCTGGTAACACAAACAAATCACTTGAAAAATTAGCTTCTCGCTGAAGTGGGAGGGAGAAGAGGCAGAGCTCAACCTGCAATAAATAGATCACTTAAAAGTCAGTTTCTCACCCAAGTGGGAAGGTGAGAATGTGAAGCTCAATCTGCAGCTGAATTGTAAACCCATATTTATCAGGTACCTGGGGCAAAAGTTAGGCGGGAGACAGGTTTAATGTGTGATGTTCTTAAGGCTCACAGATTTGCCACTGAGTCCCTTTGTAAGGGAAGCAAAATATACTCCCAGGTCCTGGAGTATTGGCAGTAGCTCTGGTGTTGGACAGAAGCATCCTGTGACATTTTAAGGGTTAGTTTTCAGGCTGGTCTAGATGAACACAGCAATGTCATTTACTGCTGCCAAGGAGTTTGGGTGTGTGGGGGGTAATTTAGCAGAAAGGAAATGTTTATAATTGATTTTTGTGGTTATTGGGAGAGGAAGCTGGGAGCTGTCATTGTGATGAGAGGGATCATCCAGCACAGTCACTACTGCCCTACCAAAAGCTGCTTTTAAATCAGTTTAGGAGAGTGGGAGTGGGGTAAAAAATGAGCTTCAGCACAGTCTGGCAAGCTCTGGGAAAAGACTTTCTTCTGATAATCAGAGCAGGGTGCCCAGAGGGCCATGTCCACATGTTTCTTGAACACCTCCAGGGATAGTGACTCCACCACCTCCCTGGGTAAGCTATTCCATGTTTGACCATGCTTTCAGTCAAGAACTTCCTCCTAATCTCCAACTCAAACCTCCCCTGGTGCAACTTGAGGCCATTTTCCTCTTGTCCTGTCACTTGTTCCTACGGAGAAAAGACCAACCCTCACCTGGCTCCAACCTCAGCCTCCTTTTCTCCAGGCTAAACACCCTCAGCTGCTCCTCCCCAGCCCTGTTCTCCAGACCCTTCACCAGCTTTGTGGCCTTCTCTGGACCTGCTCTAACCCCTCAATGTCCTTCTTGGAGCGAGGAGCCCAAAACTGAGGCAGACATTCAAGGTGTGTCCTCACCAATGCCACATTCAAGGGGCACAATCCCTGGCCTGCTTCTGCTTGCCATGCTGTTACTGATCCTGGCCAGGCTGCTGCTGCCTTCTTGGCCAGCTGGGCACTCTGCTGGCTCATGTTCAGATGTCTGTCACCCAGCACCCCCAGGTCCTTTTCTGCCAGGCAGCTTTCCAGCTGCTGTGCTCCAAGCCTGTAGTGTTGCATGGGGTTGTTGTGACCCCAGTGCAGGAGCCAGCAGTTGTTGAACCTCCTCCAGTTGGGTTTGTGCCTCTGGTTGCTGGCACTGTTGTCAGTGTCAGAGCAGTGTGTAGCTGGCATTGCAGTTGTGTCCAAACAGCTGCCTCATACTCAGAGCAGATTTCCACTGCATCTTGCTCAGACTTTTCCAGGAGCATAGGAGGATAACTGGGCCTCGGGGATGCTTTGGGGCTTGGATCTTGCTATTGCTTTATCATTGTCACACCTGATTGAATTAGGCAGTAGTGATGCACTGCTGACAGCTACACTTGTGTCTTCATTAGGGCTGAGCAGATGGCTGGGCTCTGCTATGCCTCTTCAGCAAATGCAACTCTGCTGAAATCTTTTGAGGTCATGTTTGCTTGGAAGTGTGCAGATAAATCTCTTCCCATCCTTCTTCCAGCCAGGCATCAGGGTGTTCTCACAGCTGGCATTTCATGGAGTGCTTTGGGTTGGAAAGGACCTTAAAGATCATCTAGTTCCAACCCCTTCCCACAGGCAGGGACACCTCTTACCAACCCATCTAGCTCAAGGCTCCAGCCAACCTGCCTTTGAACATCTCCAGGCTTGGAGCCTCCACAGCTTCTCTGGGCAGCTTGCTCCAGTGCCTCAGCACCCTCATGGGCAAGAATTGCAGATTTAGGTTGGATGTTAGGAATGAGCTCTCTTCTGTGAGGGTGATAGAACACTGCAGCAGGTTGCCCAGGGAGGGGGTTGGGTCCCCATCCCTGGAGATATCCAAGATGAGGCTGGACAGGGCTCTGGGCAGCCTGGTCTGGTTGAGGATGTCTCTGCTGGCTGCAGAGGGGGTTGGACTGGATGACCTTTGGGAGTCCCTTCTGGCCCAAACCATTCTGTGATTGTTTGCTGGAGAAATCCTGTGTAAGCTTCCTGTGGTTCAGATGCCAGTCCAGATGTTTAGCTGGTGATTGAGCACTGCAAACCAGCAGACCTGCCCTGAGGTCAGCTGCTTTAATCCGTGAGGGTACTGATTCTGAGTTCCTGCTCTGTTGCGCCAAAAAGAGTTTACCTGTTGTGTTGTGGAAGTGAGATCTGTGCTCATTCTGCTGCCTCCTGGGCTGAGCCCTCTGGTTGAAGGCCAAGTCGATTGTGACAGTCTCCTGTAGGAGTGTGCAGATGTGTTGTAGTTTGTGTGTGTGAAGATTGGTGTTGGGATGGAAATTGGGAAATGGAGCCTTCTGGGGGCTGCTGCTGAAAGGAGGTTGTGGCAAGGTGAGTGTTGGTGGTAGGACAAGAGGAAATGGCCTCAAGTTGCAGCAGAGGAGATTTAGCTTGAGTATTAGGAGAAACTTCTTCACTGAAAGCATGGTCAAATAATTTGCCCAGGGAGGTGGTTGAATCCTCATTCCTGGAGGTGTTTCTAAGGGGCAGAAATATGGTGCTGAGGGCTATGGCTTAGCCCCAGCCTTGGGAGAGTTAGAGAATGGTGTGGCTCAGTGCTCTGGTTGGTCTTTTCCAACTGAAAGGACTCTCTGGTTCTCTGACAGCTTCACAGGGTACCTGGTGTGGCTGCTCTGTGACCCAATGTGAAGAATCCCACTTCTTAGGAGCAGGATGTGTGGCTGCTGTGGGCGAGTCTGAACCCAGTCAGCCCATGGCTAGGTGGAGGTAAAAGAAGGAATTGCTCTGAGCTGTGTGTTTTTTCTCTCCCACAACAACATACTTGCTTAAGAACACAGGGCCCCACAGGTCTTAAACCCCATCTTGTTGAGAAATTCTCTTTTGGTGACACTGCCTTTGTGGGGTGGCAGAATGGGAGGTGCAGCAGAAATTGCCAACAGAGAGAAGCCAAAGAGCATCTGTGTGAGCTGGGAGAAGGGAAGGAGACATCCCAGGGAGCTGCCTCTGCTTGGGAGGCTTTGGAAACCTGCTCCTGTCTCCTCTGCTGGAGAAGAGATTGCAGGGGAGTAGCTGCAATTCCTGGAGTCCAGAGTGGGAAGCAATCTGGGGACCCTCCTTTCCTGACACATGGTTGGACAGGGCAGCCAAGGGGTTGTTACTGGAGGTGTGCAGGGGCTGCCAGGCTGCTCAGGTCTGGACAGGAGAGGTTTGCCCGTGCAGCCATCCCGGCAGGAACACGAGAGGGAGGAGAGGTTGGCTAGGGTCCTGTAGGTCCCTTCCCAGCTGGGGCTGCTCTTCCAGCATCTCACTGCTCAGGAAAAGGTTAAGCTGGGCTCAACTCTAAGGACCTGGGCTGGACCTTTTGTTTTCTTAGCTTGGTGCTGTGTGACCTCTGCTGCAGTGGTGAGGCTCCCAGGTGTGTCTGCAGGGCAGTGTCAGTGCATGCTTCTGCACTCCCTGATGGACCTGAGGGCAAAAACTTTGTGTTGCTTTGTTTCCTGAAGTTAAACCTGTAGCCAGATGTATGGGACCAAGAGATTTGCAGAACTGAAATTTCACACCCAGTCATCAGCTTTGCTTTGTGAGTGAGGGACGTTGTGAGGAACTGCTGCAGAGCAAGAGGAGAAAAATGATGGTTGAAACAGAAGCTTGTTCAGTCCCTGCCAAAGGAACAGACCAGGCACAGTTACAGGATGCTCACCAAGTGCCTGCTTTTGTTTCTGAAAAGCAGATGTTCTAAACTGAAATGAGGACAGATATGTTTTGTGATGTGAGGAGCTGCTGCCAACTCTTCACAGGGTTTCCCCTCCTCTTTTTTTTTTCTTTTCTCCCTTCTTTAAGAAAGAGAAAGTTTTCCTTTAGTAACAGTTTGCTCCTGGCCAACAAAAAGCAGTTCCCAGGAAATGGTCCTGTGAAAACTTGTGGAACTCTTCAGCCTGTGGTGGTGATGGAGCCTGAAAGAGGAAGAGGTAGGGAGCAGCTTTGCTCTCCAGGTCACTTCAGTGCCCAGGCAAGGTGGAAGTGCTGGATTGTGATTGCCAGAAGAAAGGGCAGTAAATGGCTGTGTGTGAGCAGGCAAGGTTAGCACTGCAGGGCACCTTTCCTGCCTGCTGGATGCTTGAATCACCTCTGGGTGGTGGAGTTACCTTTAACCTGTTGTGCTCTTCTAAGCCACACACTGCCTCTGCTTCTGCTCAGGGTGTCATTGAAGACCTGATGATTGCCTCTGCTGTTGGGATTCCTCCTGCTACAGGTCCAGCCTCACAGCTCCACCAGGCTGGGGGATATGGGCACTTGAGCAGCTCCTAGTTTTGCCTAGGTCTCCTGGCATGTGCTGTATGGACTGGAAGAAGAGGAGCAGCTGTGGTCCTGCCAGTGCTGGAGGGACCTCACAAGTACAGGAGAGGCAGCAGCACTCTGTTTTGCCCACCATCTGCTGATGAAGGTCCTCACCAGTGATGTGCCATGACAGGAGTGTCTTTAGTAGCCTCTTGAGTAGGTAGCAGCTACAAGGAGCTGACCTCCTTCTCTCATGCACGTGGATTCACCCAGTTCTGTCCTGAATGTGTTTCCACATCCCAGTCTCCTTCCCTGCTCAGAGAGGTGTGGAGTCACCATCCCTGGAACTGTTCAAGAACGGTGTGGACGTGGCCCTTTGGGATGTGGTTTAATGGCTATGGTGGGCTTGGGTTGAGGGTTTGGCCTTTTCCAGCCAAAACAGTTCTTTGATTGTGTGACATAGTCACTGGACAATTGCCATTAGTGGTTTGTTGCTTATTTATTTGCCCTTTATGTGTTGTTTTGTTTTGTATTAAAGACTCTGTGAAGTGTGTCATCATTGGTTATTAAGTTAGAGCGAAGTTCAGTTACTGTAACTTGAAGGAAGAAAAAAGGCTCCTGATAACATAGAATCATGCAATGGTTTGGGTTGGAAGGGACCTCCAACCCCCTGCACTCAGCAGGGACATCCTCTACTAGATCAGGTTGCCCAGAGTCTTCTCTAGCCATGGGCCCTCAACCACCTTCCTGGGCAGCCTGTGGCAGTGTTCCAGCAGCCTTCTGCTGCTGTTCCTCACATCCAAGCTCAATCTGCTCTGCTCTCATTTCAAACCATTGCCCTCATCCTGTCCCTGCAGGCCTTTGCAAACAGTCCCTCTGCAGCCTACTTGGAACCCCTTCAGGTCCTGGCAGGCTGCTGTTAGTTCTGCCTGGAGCCTTCTCTTCTCCAGGCTGCATACCCCCAGCTCCCTCAGCCTGTCCTCCTAGCAGAGCTGCTCCAGCCCCATGATCATTTTCATGTCCTCCTCTGGATCTGCTGCACTTCTGTGACACCATCAAAACCATTTCATCTTAACTCAAAATACCTTTTTCTCAGACTTCCTCCTGCTTTTCTAGTAAAGCAGTCTGAGTTCAGGGATAACTCACAGCAAGACTTAGTCTATCTCCTGGCAGGAATTTTTGTTTTCAAGGTTCATCATCATTCCAGTTGTGTGCTGAGATATCCCACCCCATGAGGGTATGATAAGGGACAGAAGAGCTACTGTGTGCAGCAGTGCTATAGCCTTCATTTTCTGATTCTGATTGCTTGATAGAAGGTAAATTTACTGGTGAATAATAGGAAGAAACCTTTAATTGCTGTCAAGGACACCTATACACACTCTTAATACCCAAATTAATTCCATTACAGTTTCTCCTGCTGTAGAAATAATGTGTTTATTTTAGAATGAGGTGAGAATGAAATGATAATTGCTGATGCCATGAGTGTTGCTACAGCAGCAACACAAAATACTGTGGAGGAGAATCCCCAAACCTGCATCTTCTGTTTGTTTCTTTTCTCATTCAAATGCTGTTCTAAATTCCAGTGGGAAATCTTTACAACACACAGTGTTTTGGGGAGATATTTTCATTGCTCTGTTGTAAACTAGGATAATCTGTGCCAATAAATAGATATATCTGAATTTCTTCATCTCCTCCCCAACCCTGCCACTGTTGTTTCCTGCTGCCTGGGCAGGAAGCTGCAGGTGCTGCTGTCACCAGACCTTGTCAGGACTGTTTGAAGGGAAAACACTTTTATTTTGCCAACCATCATTCAACACAGATTGAGTTTGTTGGCTCCACCTGCTTCTGACAGGGCAGAGTTCCAGGAGTTTCTGAAATGACTCACTTCCACCATCAGCCCTGATCCCATCCTCCTTTCTGAGGCTGTCTCCAGAGCTGAGTCCTTTTAAGTTGGCACCTTCATGGTTTGCAAGAAGGAGCCTGAGGAGGATGCTGGTACCATGCCTGAGACTTAGCTGTGCCCTTGCTGTCAGGAGAAAGTTTCAGTGGTGTGCTGGTGCTGTGCCAGCAGGTGGGAAAGATCCATGGTTCCTAAACTGCCTTTACATCCCCAATGGCTGCCACTGGGACTTGGCCAGCTGGGTCAGAGACTCACAGGATGGTGGGGGGTGGAAGTGACCTCCAGAGATCCAGTCCAACCCCCCTGGCAAAGGAGGGTCACCCAGAGCAGGTTACCCTGAGAGGCTGCCAGGGAGTGATAGGACTGGGGGAAATGGAACAAAGCTGGNATATCTCTATGTGTTGATCAGATCCCCTCTGGGGCTGCTCTTCTGCAAGCTCCCCAACCCCAGGGCTCTCAGCCTTTCCTCCTCACAGAGATGCTCCAGTTCCTTCAGCATCTTCACAGCCTCCAGCAGTTCCCTGTCCCTCTTGAATTGGGAAGGCCAGAACTGGGCACAATATTCCAGCTGTGGCCTGCAGGAGCTGCACATTCAGCACACAGATTGCTCAGACTTTGGTGCAAGGAGTGAAAAAGTGATTTTTGTGTTAGCAGCAGTGCAGTATTCTTATTTCTGTGGCTGGCTGGGAAGCAGCAAGCCAACCATATATGGACTGAAACTCTCCAAGGAATGTGCAATAAATAGATAGAGTTCAGGAGAAGGCTCTGCAGGGCCTCACGAGCACAGCAGCTTGGGAAGGAGAGGAGTCCTATTTCCAGCTCAAGAAATAATACCCCAGGACTTGTTTATATAGTGTGGAGGGCAGACTAAGAGGAGTTGAGTTCTGAAAATGATAAATTGATGTCAGTGAAACTGTGGTCACAGATTAAAGACACTTCCTTTGTGTTGGGAGTTGGGGCTTGGTTTTGGGGAGGCTTGGTTTGAGGAATGGATGAGTTTTCACCTTTGGACCCCCTTGTGCCTGTTGACCCAGGTATGTGGTTCCATTGGTGGCACTGCAGAGGCAGCCTGTGCCAGCTCCTGGTTTGCCTTGGGGATGAAGGCAGAGGTTGGTGCTAGACTGACTCCTTTTGGGAGGTATTGAAACCACATCTACATCATGCTAGGTTGGACAGGGTCTAGAGCAGCCTGATGTAGTGGAAGGTGTTCCTGCCCTTGACAGGGGGCTTGGAACAAGATGATTTTAAAGTTTCTTCTAACCCAATCCATTCTGTGAGCCTATGAAGAGGTGGCAGAAGCTCAGGCATCTGATGCACCCTGTTGCATGGGGCTGTTTGACATGCAGCCAACTCTGTTCAGGAGGTACTGCCAGGCTCAGAGGTCATCTGCAAAACTGCAAGAGGACTTCCTATGGCCCAGATGAAAATCTGGGACTTTGTGGGGTGAGATGTCCAACCCCTGCACTCTAAAGCTGAAACTGCTACTCAGTTTAGTGGCTGTAGTCCAGATGTTTTGCTCCCAACACCTGGAAGGAAGGGTCAGGCACAGGAACAGGCTGCCCAGGGAGATGGTGGAGTCCCCATCCCTGAAAGTGTTCAGGAAATGTGTGGCTGTGGCACTGTGTTGGGTGGTGTTGGGTTGAAGGTTGGACTGGATAATCTCGGAGGGCTTTTGCAACTGAAACAATTCTGTGGTTCTGTGATAGCCTAAAGAGAGCAAAGGCAGAGCAAGGGTGACTTAGGAGGGTGACTTTAGAAGGTGTGGGGCTAGAGCTGGCTATGCTGTGAGTCTGGAAGGAGACTGTATTTCCAGTACCTGTTCTGTCAGGTTCTGAGAAAGTCTCAGGCTGGACACAAGTGCCCTGAAGATCACTCAAAGCCTTGAGAGTGTTTCAGGCAAAGGCAGGGGAAATGAGGTCTCTCCTTGCCTGTCCTGCTGTCTGTGGTCATTGTGAACAGCTCATCAGCCTGCTTTGGCAAGGTACCTCTGAGGACAATCCAGGATTGCCTTCCTGTCCCTTTCTAGAAGCCGTACCCAGAAAGGTAACAGTCAGTGAGGGGGAACTACCACTTACATAGGTCTTGGAGGGACTTAGAGCAGCCCTAATGACTTCCTATTGCAGGGCTGTAATTGCTACAAGAGTGATTTATATTTGCCTCTCTACATCTGTTGTAATAGCTGGGGAGAGGTGGAGAATAAACACACCCAGCAGGAAGCATGAGCATTGATGTGCTCTCAAAATGTTCCCCTCTGTCTGGGGTTTGGGGTTTTTTTGTTAAAAGTTTTTAGACAAAGGTGTTTCTGCAGGAATGTCTGTGTCAAGAGGTTCTCAACTTTTACTTTTCAACCCTAGATCATTGACAAGGAGATTAATCCCTTTGTGGACAAGTGGGAAGAGGAAGGACAATTCCCAGCTCACAAAGTATTTAAAATCCTGGGTCAAGCTGGATTCCTTGGTGTGGACAAGCCAAAAGGTAGGAGAGTGCCTAACTCCTGAGCACTGATGGTGATAAACTCATGACATTATCTCAAAATGCTTCTGCTCCAATCCAAATTCTGGTTTGGAACTCAATGCAGAGGTCATTTACATGCCTCAGTCAGAGATGTGCTGGTTACAGCTGTGCAGCCAGCCTTGAGCAAGCTGAGCTGCTGAAAGGTGTCCCTGCCCATGGCAGGGGGCTTGGAAATGGATGATCTTGCAGATCCCTTCTAAGCCAAACCATTCCATGAGTCCATGAACTACAGAAAGCAATGTTGCTGAGTGCTCAAGTGGATGTTCTCCTAAATTAAGTGTTAAAACCCTGTGTCAGTGTTATTTTGAAGTTGGAGGAATGATCCATTTTNGGTGAGGCATGGGCTCTTCCCCTTAGCATCAGGCGATAGAATGGGAGGAAATGGCCTGGAGTTGTGCCTGTGGTTTGAGACTGGGAAGAATTTCTTTGCTGCAAGAGTGGCCAGGCATTGGCACAGGCTGCCCAGGGAGGTGGAGTCCCCATCCCTGGAGATGTTCAAGCAAGCTGTGAACGTGGCACTTTGGGAGGTGGTTTGATGGCCGTGGTCGGGTTGGGTCTTCTGCATGGAGCAGCTCACACAGCCTTAGCTGTGCCACACCACATCGTTGTGTTTGCTAAGGGACAAGTTTTGAACTGTGGAACAAATTCTGCCTTTTTACCACTTCCAAGGGAAATTTTTCCTCTCAAAATGAATTTTCATATTCTTACACATTCCAGCATGGGAGGGTTTTCTTTTTTTCCCCTCTAGCTATTCAGCTGTTGGAGCTTGCAGAACCATTTAATTCTGATTGTCTGGCAAATCCAATTAGATCTGAGCTGATATTTCTTACAAACATGCTGACAGTCTGAGATTATACTTAAACTTGATTGAAAGGACAAAGAGGATTACTGGGGGAGGGGGGAAACCTTCTGCTGTTACTGTTTGCTAGGCAGTTTTGAAATGTGGCTCAGCAGGATCTCCTTCATGCTGCTGATGTT
The DNA here is from genome assembly GCA_013399055.1 of Ramphastos sulfuratus. Classification (NCBI taxonomy): domain Eukaryota; kingdom Metazoa; phylum Chordata; class Aves; order Piciformes; family Ramphastidae; genus Ramphastos; species Ramphastos sulfuratus. The sequence goes on from WBNM01030702.1 coordinate 78,796, forward strand.
GATGTTGGTTGTACTAATGCTGTATTGCACTGCGGCCAGATGACAGCCCTCTCTTCTTGTACTCATTTTAGGACATGCAAGGGCCTCAGCTGGGCTCAGGAACCTCAGTGCTGGAGGTGGGAACTTTGGATAATGCCCTCAAAGTAACTAAGACATGGCATAACCAGTGAAGAATCTAGTGGAGGATCAGAGGGGCAGGTTGGAAGGGACCCCAGGGATCATCTGGTCCAGTGTGTCTAGACAATAGTGTAGTTGAAATGAGCTGGCCCAATACCCTCTCAAGCTGAGTCTGAAAACTGTCCAGTGCAGGAGAATCCACTGCTTCCCTTGGGAGAGAATTCCAAAGTAACCTCTTAGAGGGGCCAGGATGGGCACAGGAGGTTGCATGCACGACCACGCTTGGCGTGCTCACGAGTAAGATTATTGTAGCTTTGCCTTTGGCACTTGTATGTAGCTGTTGACTTCGTGTTTGGCTTCTGCATTTTATAAAAGCTGTAAACTCCAGGTAGAGCTCTCAGTTCATCTTGTGGAGCAAGGCAGAGTTTGGTTCAGGACATGCAGCAGCTGCCTGCAAGGTGCTGCCTGTGCAGTGTTTGGTTGTGCAACAGAAGGTCACGAGATTGTTGTGGAGTCTCCTTTGCTCTAGAGACCTTCAAAGCCCTCCTGGATGCCTTCCTGTGTGGCCTGCCTTAGGTGATTGCAACCTGCTCTAGCCAGTGGGTTGAAGTCAATGATCTCCAGAGGTCCCTTCCAACCCCTACCAACCATTCTGTGGTTCTGTGCTTAGGCTTTGCTCTGTAGTGGTGTAAGCCCATCAGGTACCTACTGGCAGTCCTGGAACTCTCTTGTAATGGTTAAGTGAAGCAATCAGGTGTGTGACAGCATGGTTTCAACAGCAGGACTTTGGTAAAGCCTCACATTCATCTTTGTTGACAAAGGCCTGTGGTGATAGGCCAAGGGGCACTGGTTTAAATAAGAGCAAAGCAGTGTTAGCTTTGAATGTGAGGAACAAGTTCTGCAGCAGGAGGGTGCTGGAACACTGCTGCAGGTTGCCCAGGGAGATGGTTGAGGCCCCATCCCTGGAGATATTCAAGCTCAAGCTGGAGAATGCTCTGAGCAAGCTGCTATAGTGGAGGACGTCCCTGCTGGGGACTGGGCTGGATGGGCTTTGGAGCTCCCTTCTAACCCAAACCATTCAGTGATTCTGCAGAGTGCTCATGGTATGGTTAGTGTGTGCTGCTAGTGATAATTCCAGATAGAATGAAGAGACCTTTACACTCTGCTCAGCCACTGCTGTCACTGAACTTGTGCAGAGGTCTTCAGAGACTTGAAGAAGCCAAGAGCAGCCTTGGATTTTTGGAGGCATGCTGGAGGAGAACAGGTTAAAGTGATTTGAGGAGAGCAGTTGTGACAGAGCCATGTGAGTAACAACCTGCCCTGCATTCTCTTCCCAGCACAGACCACAGTCACTGTCTTGTATCCCTTCAATATAACAGAATCACAGAATGTGAGGGGCTGGAAGGCACCTCCAGAGAGCACAGAATGTGAGGGGCTGGAAGGCACCTCCGGAGAGCACAGAACGCGAGGGGCTGGAAGGCACCTCTGGAGAGCACAGAACGCGAGGGGCTGGAAGGCACCTCCGGAGATCATCCAGTCCAACCCTCCCTGACCACAAAGCATCCATCTGAGCGTTTCAGGTTAATTCACTTCAGCAGCAGCTGCAGTTTGGAAGTGTTAAGCTTTTCTGAATTTCTTTTCCAAGGTCATTCTGCTGAGTGCCCTTTTCTTTTTTTTCCCTCTAAAATTAATTTTGAAGCTTTCTGATTGGGCAGAAGGAAGTCACAAACTTGTTTTTGCTTAGATAGGAAACATCTGTTGGAGCTGAGATTTGTTGCAACTGGACTTTTTCCTGTGTAAATGCCATTCCCTCTGTGAACAATGAGCAGCTTAATGGTGGCAGGCTCTGAAATGAACCTGCCCTACATGTGCCCCTTAGCACTGGAAGCTTTCTCTGTGTGGAGAACTGATCTGGAGCACTGTTTCTGCTGCACAAGCTCCCTCCATCCCCACCATGTGGGTTACAAATCTGTCAGTGGTTTTGTTTTTTTTTCTGTGTTGTTTCTTTGACAGTTGTTCAGGAGTTCAGTGAACAGGAGTTCAGGATGCTTGTTAGAGAAGCACAGAATGGGAGCAGTTGGAAGGCATCTCTGGAGATGATCACAGGAGGTTAGGGGTTGGAAGGGACCTCTGGAGATCTTCCAGTTCAACCCCCCTGCCAGAGCAGGGCCATACAATCTAGCTCAGGGCACACAGGAACACATCCAGACAGGCCTTGAAAGGCTCCAGAGAAGGAGACTCCACAACCTCTCTGGGCAGCCTGCTCCAGTGCTCTGGGACCCTTACAGTAAAGAAGTTCCTCCTCATGTTGAGCTTCTTGTGCTGCAGTTTCTATCCATTGCTCCTTGTCCTGTCCCAGGGGTGCAAGTGAACAGAGGCTGTCCCTGTCCCTTCCTTCTGACCCCCAGCGCTCTGGTATTTATAGACACTGATCAAATCCCTTCTCAGCCTTCTCTCTCTACCCCAACACCACTGCTAGGGCAGGGTCACTCAGAGCAGGTTGGAGAGGAACACATCCAGACAGGCCTGGAAAGTCTCCAGAGAAGGAGACTCCAGAACCTCTCTGGGCAGCCTGCTCCAGTGCCCTGGTACCCTCACAGTGCAGAAGTTTTCTCCTTCATGTTTCTGAGGGAATTTCACCTCCATGGGAGCACTGAGCTCTGCTTCCAGATTATTTTGATTTCTTATTACCCTGATTGCCTTGCAGGAGTCAGAGTTTTGGACTGGGAGTGCTTTAAACTCAGGGAAAAGGATAGAATCACAGAATCGTTAAGGTGGGAGATCTCCAAAAGATCACCAAGTGGTGATCACTGTGGCAAAGCCCAGCCAAAATCCTTAAGGGGATCAATGAATGTAATTTCTGCACTGTCTGGTCAGTCTTCTGCCAGGGAAGGATTCTCCTCTTGGAACAGTTTTTTTCCTCCCTGGTGCTTCTCACTCAACTCAGAAGTGGTGCATCTGCTGCTTTTCCTTGGAACAGAACACCACACACTTTTCCCCATTAGGAAATTCTTCCTACCAGTAAACTAAGTGTTGAAAAACATGAACATGGAAACACTTTTTATGCAAAAAAAAAAAATGTACTCTGTGCAAAATGTGTTTTACAGGATCACTCTGCTGAGCCTCAGGTGTTCATTTTGAGGGTAAAACCACTCCCACTGTCTCCATATACTACTTCTTCTTGATTTGTGTCTACTGTAATTAATTTAGTTTACAATTTAAGGAGGAAATTATAAACTTTCTGGGCTGTTGAGGTATTGAGGGCAGAAAATGTTGAGAGTAGGTAGCAAACAACATTTGAAAGAGTCTTGGTAGTTGACACAGTGTTTCTGATTCAGAGAACTGGGTGAGATGTTCTTTGGAGTGTTTTGTGTGCAGATTAGATTAGATGGTGGGGGAAAAGCTGCAAAAGATCTGTGTGGTCACTTGTGACCTTATGGTTTCTAAATCACAGCCTTGGCTGTTGCTAAATTTCAAGCTGTGTTGCCAAAGACACAGGCTCAAGATGTTCTGTGTGTGCCAGCACCGAGGAGTAAAAGTTTGTTTGTATCAGCTTGTGCAAAAGCACAGAAACCCTCCTGGAACGGCTCAGGGAGAGCAAAGAGGAGCAGGGAGCAAGAGTCAATCATAAGAGTTGTTGCAGCTGGAATCATAGCTTGAGTTGGAAGGGACTTCAGAGATCATCTATTGCATGGGCAGGGACAACTCAGCTAGACTCAGCTGCTCAAGGCCTCATCCAGCCTGGCCTTGAACACCCTCAGGGAGGAGGCAGCCACAGCCTCCCTGGGCATCCTATTCCAGAGTCTCACCACCCTCTCACTGAAGAACATTTTGCTCAGATCCAGCCTAAATGTACTCTGCCTCAGCTTCAAACCGTTCCCCCTTGTCCTGTCTCCAGACACCCTCAGCAGAAGTCCCTCTGCAGCCTTCCTGTAGGTTCCCTTCAGGTATTGGAAGGCAGCTCTGAGGTCCCCCCAGAGTCTTCTCTTCTCTAGGCTGAACACCCCCAGCTGCCTCAGCCTGTCCTCACAGCAGAGCTGCTGCGGCCCTTGTGGCCTCTCGGGCCTCACTCCAGCAGCTCTGTGTCCTCCTGCTGCTGGGGACAGCAGCACTGGAGGCAGGATTGGAGATGAGGTCTGAGCAGAGCCAAGGGTCCCAATCCTCTCTCCTTCTCTCTGCCCACACTCCTCTGGCTGCAGCCAGCACACAGCTGCCTGCTGGGCTGCATGAGGCCACTGCTGGCTCCTGGGGAGCTGCTCAGCACTCAACACCCCCAAGGCTCTTTGTTCAGGTCTACTCTCAACTCACTCTGCACCCAGCCTGTGCTTGTGCCTGGGATTAGCCTGACCCAGATGCAGGACTTTGCACTTTGACTGGATGTAAAATACTTTGGAAAAGAGCTCTAAGATTGTTGAGTCCAACCAAAAGGTTTTTAAGAGGGCAGTGTCTGCTGCCCTCCATCTTCACACAGTATTACTGTGAGATGTGAGTGATCACAATGCCCACTATGGGCATTTCCTTTGTGCTTCCCCTGGCAGTCCTGCAGGAATAATTTAGCAGCATGTGTTAGTGTGAAAGAATGATGACAGCTGTGTCCACACTGCAGCCTTAATGTCCAACAGATCTGTGCACTTGGAGAAAGCTGTTCTGAAATGTAGCAGGAAGATCAGGAGCCCTTGTGGTGAGGCTTGTGCATGGCTGGGAAAGTCTGGTTTTACAAGCTGCTGGGCTAGATGCTGGAGGTGGGACTGGAGAAAGCAATAAGCAGTGTGTGCTTGTCACTTGAGACAGAGAAGCATCTGATGAAGCAAAGTGAATGTTTCAGATGATTGACTGCACTGCAGTAGGGAAATGATGCAGCAGGTTCCCTGAGGAAAGCCTCTTTATTGCCAGTGTCTGGCTGCTGCTTGGGGGAATATGGGTCTGGGCTGTCCTCTGAGGTTGATCATCTTGTTTTCTTCACAAGTCAGATGAGGCCTTTGGTAGTGGAATCCCTTGGAAAGAGTCTGTGAGGCTCTTGCTCTTTCCTGTTTTCCCTTGGTGTGATGCTAAGCCTTACTGCCTGGAATGAGCAACAGAAGGACCTGGGAGGAGCAGGGAATTCGTAATGAAGGTGGAACAGGTTTTTATGGCCCCTTAGAGGGAGAAACTGAAACAAAGTTTTCCAAATGTATCTCTGGATAGAAGCTAAAAGAAATCATAGAATTGTTGTGGTTGGAAAAGACCTGGAAGATCATCCAGTTCCACCAGCAACCCAGCACCACCAGGGACATCAAACTGTGCCCCCAAAGTGCCATGGCCACACCTATCTTGAACACCTCCAGGGATGGGGACTCTACCACTACCCTGGGCAGCCTGTTCCAATGCCTGACCACTCTGGCAGCAAAGAAATTATCCTAACCCTCCCCTGGCACAATTTGAGGCCATTTCCTCTCGATCCTATCCCCTGATAGTAGGGAGAAGAGCCCAACCCCCACCTCACTGCAACCTCCTTTCAAGGAGTTGTAAACACCAAGAAGTTCTCCCCTCTAGTTTCTTCTTCTCCAGACTGAACACCCTCAGGCCCCTCAGCTGCTCCTCCCCAGCCCTGTTCTCCAGACCCTTCACCAGCTTTGCTGCCCTGCTCTGGGCACACTCCAGTGTCTGTAGTGAGTGCCCCAAAACTGGGCACAGTACTTGAGGTGTGGCATCACCAGTGCTGAGTGAGCACTGCCCTGCTCCTGCTGGCCACACTGTTGCTGATCCAGGCCAGGATGCTGGCACTATTCTTGGCCAGCTGTGCGCAACCTGGCTCACCTTCAGCCAGCTGTCAACCACCACCCCCAGGTCTTTTTCTGCTGAACAGTTTCCAACCACTCTGCCCCAAGCCTGAAACATTGCATGAGGTTGTTGTGAGCCAAGTGCAGGACTCAGCACTTGGCTTTGTCAAACCTCACACGCACTGACCTTGGTCCATTGATCCAGCCTGTCCAGATCCCTTTGTATTTGGCAGAAGAGAGTTATGTGTCCCAAACCATTTCTGTGTGGCAGGAGTGGACCAACTGCAATGCTTGTGCCTGGATTAGAAGATTTAAGTGCTGAACTAATTGCTTCATCTCTTTCTCACAAAGGAATGCAGCAGTAATTAATTGGTAGTTGTGCTGTAAAAGTTTGAGAGAGAAGCTGTTGAGCCACATTTGCAGGTAGCAGTGAGCCCATAAAGCTGCACTCTGAAATGCTGACCAGCTCTGAGAGCTCTTGTTCTTTGCAAACAAGAAATAACCTTTAACTAATCAAAGACCAGAATGAGTCTTTGCTTTGTTTTAATCACATTGATGACAGAGATGGCGATGGGCAGCAGTGGTTTGGAGACCACCAGCAGGCAAGTCAAAGAAATTTCAGGTGCCTGTTTGACCTTAATTTGGTAGACTGGATTGAAATGTCAGGAGAACAGGTTTTTGGGTGTGTAAATGCAAGTTCTGTATGGGTGAGACTTCCTACACTCTCTGTGCTTGTGAAATGCTGACAGCTCAAGTCCTGTTTATCATAAACTTGCACATGCAGAGATGAAATGCAATTAAAAGTGGTAAGGGGGAGACAGATTGTTTGCTGCATTTCAAGGTAGGTTGTTTGCTGCATTTCAAGGATCAGCAGATATTTCTGATCAGACAAGGGCAGGAGGCATTTGAGTCCACAGTTGAGCTGCTTGGAGCCAGGAGTTCTTTGTTCTCCATGGCTGGTTAGGAAGTGCAGCAAGAGCACTGGGAATAGCTTCTGCAGCCCTCAGCAGCAGTTGTGTAGGAACAACCAGCAGGGAGCACTTACTGAAGGACAGCAAGTCTCTGTGGGAGAGATAATCCTCTGTAAAACGTCCATAGAGGGATCGGATTTGTCCCTTTGGTGCTTGAGATAAGACTAATCCTCCCACTTGGGGCTTGTAATGCAGGACACAGCAGTAACTGCTCCACTTCAGGTATGTGGCTACCAAGCACTACCTTAGGGGCAGATTAGCAGTTCCTGGTGGTTGCAGGTTGTGTCAAAAGAGTGCTGAGAGAGAAGGTGAAAATGCCTGTTTCCTGGAAGAAGTCAGAGGTGTAACTAGGAACAAGTGCTCAGCTGCTTGCATGCACCTGAGCTCTCGGTGCGCACTTCTGGCCTATCTGCTCTGCCAGATTTGCTTCTGCACGTTGTGGGCTTCACACAGGCTGCCCTCACCCTCCTTTTCTTCAGGCTAAGCAACCCCACTTCCCTCAGCTGCTCTCCTCCAGACTCTTCACCAGTTTCACTGCCCTACTTCAGCACCTCAAGGTCTTTCTTGGGGTGAGGGCCCCAAAACTGGACCCAGTCCCCAAGCTGTGGCCTCACTCTCAAGCATTTACAAACTGGCATCACATGCCCAGCCGAAGGTGGAAACCAAGGGTGAAATTAACGTCCAGTTTCCTTGAATGCCTGTCTCAGGGGCAGCTATTTGGGTTCTCTGAAGCTTCTCTGAAGGTGACTTCAGTCAGCATTTCTTCTGCTTCCTATCCTGTATGGCAGAGGAAATGAATGAGACTGCTTTGCTCACCCTGACTTTATTACTGAAGAAATGAGGTCTCCTGGCAGAGTGGGAGATAAGTGAGTAATAAGCCTGCTGGAAGGAATTCCTTTTTCCTTTTTTCATTATACAACCTTCGAAACCCATTCTGCAGAGATCACAGGGAGAAAAGTTTAATGGGAGGCTGTTGCATACTTCTGTAGATGCTGGAACCATCCACAATTGCTTCAGGGAGAATAATTGTACTTCTCATCCTCACTCAGCTGGTGGATGCACCAGCTCACAGCTTCTGATACGCCGTGGCCCCTCCTAGCTCACTAATCCCCCCCCGCAGAGCACTGTTTTGTGTGCTGGGGTCAAAGGCTGGCATGGCTAAAGCAGCATGCAGGTGGCTAGCAGCAAGGAGGTGGATCAAAACCTTAGCCACAGCAAGGAGTTGTAGTTTTATGCCAGAAGTCTGAACTTCACCTCATTACTTAGTTGGGGCAATTAGTGAGGCAGGAATTATAAAATATGTAGTTATTTTATTTCCAGTGTCCTTCCAGACATGGCATTGGGAAGCCCATCCTCTGTCTCTGCCCAGCTCATAGCTGGGTGTCATCAAGTCCCAGAGTCCCAGAGGAGGATATGGGGAGAGGAGAATACAGGAGGAAAATTCTTGAGGCAGGAGTCAGCTCCACGGGAAATGTGCGGTTCCTGTCCCTGAAGTTGCTTTGTGCTGTCAAACTCTTCCATGTGTCTTGTGAGGAGCAGCTGAGGGGAGCTGGGGTTGTTCAGTCTGGAGAAGAGGAGGCTGAGGGAGACCTGGCTCTCTGCACCTCCCTGACAGGAGGTCAGAGCCAGGACGGGGCCAGCCTCTTCTCCCTGCTGGCAATCAAACTGCCATATCAGGTCTTCTGTCCTGCTTCTGAGCTGCCTGGGGCTCATGCTGCTACTCTGCATGGTTTGAGATGTTTTTCCTGGATTTGCACAGATTTGTGTTTGTCCTTTGGTGTGGATTGTCTTCCACTGATGGATTTAGTGAGGAGAATGTGGCTGGAGAGGGGGTATGGTGGCATGGCTGGCACTTTGGGGGTGTGAACATTGCCCCTTGCCTCTCACCAAGTGCTGTGACAAGCTGGTCTGCAGTGAAAGCTGGAGAAAACCTGGGTGGAGAGTGGGTATGGTGGCATGGCTTGCACTTTGGGGGTGTGAACATTGCCCCTTGCCTCTCACCAAGTGCTGTGACAAGCTGGTCTGCAGTGAAAGCTGGAGAAAACCTGGGTGGAGAGTGGGTATGGTGGCATGGCTGGCACTTTGGGGGTGTGAACATTGCCCCTTGCCTCTCACCAAGTGCTGTGACAAGCTGGTCTGCAGTGAAAGCTGGAGAAAACCTGGGTGGAGAGTGGGTATGGTGGCATGGCTGGCACTTTGGGGGTGTGAACATTGCCCCTTGCCTCTCACCAAGTGCTGTGACAAGCTTGGTGACAGCAATGAAAGCTGGAGAAAACCTCCAGCAGATCCTAACCATGTCCTGAGGTGGAGATGGAGCAGCACATGTGAAGGGCGCTGATGTCTAACACCCAACTGTCATCATCTCCTTTGCTGTCTTTTGAATGAATATTGTAGTAGTCCTTATCAGGAGGGGGAAAAAAGATTAATTGGCATGTTAAAATAAGTTTCCCTTGGAGTATTTTATTGATTGAATGGGTAGTAGTGAGCTGTATTCTGTAAATGCCTCCACATGCTGAATGATCTCATTTTCCACGTGGGAGTAGAGAATAAGCTTAACACCACAAAAGATTGCATGAAAAGGTGGCATTAATTATACAGAATTACCATCAGAAGGCAGATTATTGTACAGCACATTCCTCCTGACATTGTGAAACAGCTTTTTAATTTAATATTAAGCTTAATCTGACATCACTCAGAAGCTCTGCAGTTTGATTTCTGGCAAGGGCATCTCCCTCAAGTTAGTTAATGAAGCATATTAATAAGGTTGGGGATGGGGGGCAAAGGAATGGAAGTTTGAGTTCTGCTGAGTAACAGTGAAGAAGAATTAATTGAAGTCACTCATTTTTAGTCATAACATAGCTTGGTGAGAAAAGGTGAAAGGGGATAATGCCCCAGATCTTTTCAGAGTCTCAAATGTCTGCAAGCTGTGAAGTAGTTAACATCTCCTGGACATGCAAATCAGAGGATTGTTGTGGTTGGAAGAGGCTTCCAAGGTCATGGAGTACAGCTGTTGACCTAAAACCACTATGGCCACTAAGCCATGTCCTGAAGTGCCACTGCAGCTTTTCTGAACACATTCAGGGATGGTGACTCCACCACCTCCCTGGACACCCTCTTCCAATCTCTGACCACTCTGGCAGCAAAGAAATTCTTCCTAATCTCCAACCTAAACCTCCCCTGGTGCAACTTGAGGTCATTTCCCCTTCTCCTCTCTCTTGTTACCAGGGAGAAGAGACCAATTCCCACCTCACCACAATCTCCTTTCAGGGAGTGGTAGAGAGCCAGAAGGTCTCCCTTTAGCCTCCTTTTCTCCAGACTAAGCAGCCCCAGTTCAGTTATCTGCTCCTCAAGAGCCTCTTCAGCAGCTTCCTTGCCCTTACTGCACATGTGGAATTTACAAGGAGGAAAAAAAGGGCTCTGTGTGTGTGTGTGTGTTTGGCATCAAGTTGATTTATCCTTTGAAAAGAAAGGAGAAAATTAATACAGCAAACAAAAAGCTAAATCAAAGCTTGATGTAGACAGCAGACAGCAATTTGTCTGTGGTCACAGTTGCAAAATGCACAGTAAAGCAGATGGTGGTGAAGCAAGGCTTGTGGTGTGCAATTACCCCTGGCCTTGGAGCTGCCCAAGTCCTTACAAGGTTCCTTTTGGTCTTTATTCCAGAGAAATCTTGGCTGATGATTTTAAAAGGCAAAATCCCACCAAAAAAACCCTAACCTACAAGCTCTCCTTGCAGGATTATGAAATTGGGATGAAAAATCTCATGTGGTCATGATTGGTTTTTCATGTGCTTGAAGGGCTCCTGATGTTGGGTCTTTGGTAGATGCCCACCTGGAAGCTGTCTGAGCCAGGAGGAAGCTTTGCAGCTAGGGGTTGAAATGTAGAGGTGTCAAAGGCAGTCTGGAGCAGAGCCAGAAATGGGACCCCTGGTTTTAGGAGCCTGGGGAGCTGTGATGAGCATGGAGGGGATGAAGCACTGGAACAGGTAGCCCAGAGAAGTGTGGAGGCTCTCCAGGCCTGAAAGTGTTGAAAGGTAGGTCGATGCCTTTGGGGGCTTGAGCAAGCTGGTGTGGAAGGGGCCTGCAACTGGGTGATCTTTAAGCTGCCTTCCAACTTAAACCATTTTGTGATTATGAAGTAGGAGCCTTGGGGCTGTTGGGTGCTGAGCAGCTCCCCAGGAGCCAGCAGTGCCCTCATGCAGCCCTGCAGGCAGCTGTGTGCTGGCTGCAGCCAGAGGAGTGTGGGCAGAGGGCAGGAGAGGAGACCTCTTTGCTCCCTACAGCTCCCTGAAAGGAGGTTGTGGTGAGGTGGGGGTTGGTCTTTTCTCCCTGTTAGCAAGTGACAGGACAAGAGCAAATGGCCTCAAGTTGCACCAGGGGAGGGTTAGGATTTTTGGTAAAATGTCTTTGCTGCAAGAGTGGTCAGGCACAGGCACAGTGGGATAGTGGAGTCACCATCCCTGGAGGTGATTTAAAAAGCTGTGGGTATGGTACCTGGGGACAGGGTTTGCTGGCCATGCTGGTGCTGAGCTGGACTTGGTGGTCTTGGAGGTCCTTTCCAAGCAAAAGATTCTGCGACTCTTGAGTCAAGCTTTGCAGCATTACCCTGTGAAGCCTTCCTGCCACCCTTGCAGCAGTGCTTCACCCATTCAGGCTGCTGGCTGAGACTCTCAGCTAATGGAGTGTGGCATCCTTGCTGCTTTCCTGGGCTGCTTGGTGACAAACATCACCTTTAAGTACCCTCTGGGCAAGATAAAGCCAGATCTGAGTCACATCATTGTCTTTTTTCCTGCTGAGCATCAGTGACAGCTGCACACAGATTTGCAACTTTGCTTTTCTGTCAGTTAGGCTGAGGAAAAGGAAATGATGTGGTCAAGATGTTTCCTCTTAGTTTACTTCCTGAGCACATCTTTCCTCCTTGCTGTCTAACAAAGCCTGCAAGCTGCCTCAGACCATTCACCCAGAGGAGCTGGTCTGCCCCAGATGTTTAACTGCCACAGCTTTCTCCCAGCCCCAACCAGGTTACTGATAGCTCCATGTCTGAGGAAGTCTTCCCTGGATGAGAAGAGCAAGACAGGAGGGAATGCAGACAAACAGGGTGGGCTGAGCTGAAGTTCTCTGCTCTGTTGGTCTTATACCTGTCTTGCCTCCTCCATTGGCATTGACTTGGGCACCCTTGCATGGACTGAGAGGGGACCTGATCAGTGCTGATCAGTATCTGAAAGTGAAGAGGATGGGGCTGGGCTGTTCTCAGTGGTGCCCAGGGACTGCACAAGGGACAGCAGGCACAAACTGGGACAGTGCAAGTTTCACTTGAACAGAAGGAAAAACTTTTCTGTGAGGGCTGCAGAGCCCTAGATCAGGTTGCCTGGAGAGGTTGTGGAGTCTCCTTCTCTGAAGAGTTTCACAACTTTCCTGGACATGTTCCTGTACAGCCTGATCTGGGTGACCCTGCTTTAGCAGGGGGGATGGACTGGATCATCTCCAGAGGTCTTTTCCAGTTCCCCCCCTGCTGTAAGCTGCTTGCCCCACACACTGCTTTCTGGGCATGCTCCTGTACAGCCTGCTCTAGGTGACCCTGCTCTAGCAGGGAGGTTGGAGTAGATCATCTCCAGAGGTCCCCTCCAGCTCCCCCCCTTCTGTAAGCTGCTTACCCCACGCACTGCTGCTTGCCCAGCCACTGCCTGGGGGGGTCTGGAGTGGATGTCTGGTTGTATAAAACCCTGAGGAGCACAGGCTGGTGGGAGCAGAGTCAGAGCAGGAATTCTTTTGGGCCAGAATTTCCCTGAACATGATGGCAAAAGGCAGCACAGTTGAATTGTTCTTTTCTTGCTGTGTTGCTAGGCAGAGTAATGATCAGCACTGATGGGGTAAATATTTATGGGAAAAAAAGAATTTCCATCCCATCTTCCACTTTTGCTGTTTGGTTTTTGTTTTTTTATTTTTTTGTTGAGTGGTTATTTTGGTTTTTTTTTTTTTTGTTTTTTTGTTTTAGGGTTGGGGTTTTTTTGTTTGTTTTTTGTTTTGGGGGTTTTTGTGTTTTTTTTTTTTTTTTTTATCCTCACTTGTGTCACTGCTTGTTATCAAATAATTTTTCATCATATTTACTTCTCATCATGCTTGTGGGCTCCTGTGGTATTATTGCATAGAGTCAGGTTATTGTGAGAAGAATTGTTTGGGCTATTTTCAGAGGAAGTTCTTTTCCCAATATACTGCAGTGCTGCATCTAGGAAAGACAAGGACCTGGTGGAGCAGGTCCAGAGGAGGCCATGAAAATGATCATGGGGCTGGAGCAGCTCTGCTAGGAGGACAGGCTGAGGGAGCTGGGAGTGTTCAGCCTGGAGGAGAGAAGGCTTCAGACAGACCTAACAGCAGCCTGCCAGGACCTGAAGGGACTGCAAGCAGGCTGCAGAGGGACTGTTTGCAAAGGCCTGCAGGGACAGGACGAGGGCAATGGTTTGAAATGAGAGCAGAGCAGATTGAGACTGGATGTGAGGAACAAGTTGTGCAGCAGGAGGCTGCTGGAACACTGCCACAGGCTGCCCAGGGAGGTGTTTGAGGCCTCATGGCTGGAGATATTGAAGGTGAGGCTGGAGAAGGCTGTGAGCAAGCTGCTGTAGTGGAGGATGTCCCTGCTGACTACAGGGTGGTTGGACTGGATGAGCTTTGGAGGTGCCTTCCAACCCAGACCATTCAGTGATTCTTTGTGCACACTGGTAATAGAGTGAGCCCATATTGCTTTGAGATGCTCTTGTCATTATTTTCCCCTCCACAGCATTTACATAGCAATTAAACTTTTTTTAATAGAGCAGGGCACAGAAAGTCCTCTCCTGATGCTTGTTTTAGTTTATTACTTTAATATTTAATTAGCTTATCTTAGCTCCTGTAATTCTCAGTTTTTAAATATATTTAATTTGAAACTAATTGGACTAATGCACTGACTGTTAATTGCCCAGGCCAGCAGATGTAGGAATGGTAGGAAATGAGTCCATGTGAAGACTCTTTGGCCACAGAAACCTCCATCAGTGCTACAGGCTTGGGACACTGTGACTGGAAAGCTGCTCAGCAAAGAGGGACCTTGGTACGTTGATCAGCAGCTGGCTGAAGATGGGCAAGCATGTGTCCAGGTGGCCAAGAAGGCCACCAGTATCCTGGCCTGCATCAGGACCAGGGGAGTGATTGCCTCCCTGGACTCAGCACTGCTTGAGGCTATACCTCGAGTGCTGGGTTCAGTTTTGGGCTCCTTGTTCCACAGACGTTGAGGGGCTGGAGCACGTTCAGGGAAGGGCAAGAAAGCTGGGCAAGGGTCTGGAGAACAGGGTTGGGGAGGAGCAGCTGAGGGAGCTGGGGGTGTTTAGTCTGGAGGCTGAGGGCAGACCTCATTGCTCTTTACAGCTCCCTGAAAGGAGACTGGAGCGAGGTGGGAATTGGTCTGTTCAACCAAGTAACAAGTGACAGACGAGAAGTGGTGGCCTCAAGTTGCACCAGGGGAAGTTTAGTTTGGATATTAGGAATAATTTCTTCACTGGAAGGGTTCTCAGGCATTGGAGCAGCTTGCCCAGGGCAGTGGTGGAGATCTCTTCTGCCAGAAGCCTTCCTCAAGCTGCCTCAAGCCTGTAGTGTTGCAGGGAGTTGTCGTGAGCCAAGTGCAGGAGCCAGCACTTGGCCTTGTTAAACTTCATACAAGTGACCTCGTGGGTGATGTGTGGAGGAGCCTTGTGTTTTGGAGAGGCAGAGTCCTCTTTGCTTTGACCAGCAGAGATCCTGCTAGCTGGAGATGCAATTGCAGGGAGGCATTGCAAGCTCTGCAGCCGGGCAGATGGACGTTGCTGTGAGCTTGCAATAAATGTGTCAGACTGAAATATGAAAACTGCCAGACTGGGTCAGATGAGGAAGCTTGCTCATGCTTCATCACTTCTGCTCTTTTGTCTAAGAATTCTTTAAGCAATCTCAAACTGTCATGAAGAACATGCACCTGTGTCTCCTTCTGCAGCCAGAGGAGCGTGGGCAGCAGGGCAACAGAGGGGTTTCTGCCCTTTTGCTCTGCTATGCTGAGACATCACCTCCAATCCTGCCTCCAGGGATGATGTCCCCTGCAGGAGGAGGACAAAGCTTAATCACCAGTGAAAGCTCAAAAAGAGGGACTCAACCTTTCTTGTACTTCAGGGAATTTTCCTCTACAGCTCCTTGCCTAACCCTAAATTTAACTGCACATTTTACCAACACTGAGATGGATTTGGAGTGGGAGCTCTTAGCTGGGCATGTCTTGGCCTGAAAATTTTTGGCAGACTAATGAGTCCAGGGAAGAAACAAAGAAAAGCTCAAAGGATTGATTGGTAGGAGCAATTAAAAGACCTCAGTGAGTTGAGTGTGATCCAAGGCATGTGGTCACCATGTATGTGTCAGGCTTAAACAGGGGAAGGAGGAGCTCTTCTTGATGAGTTTCTCCTTCTCTTCCACTTCCCTGAAAAAGTGCCATGAGATAAAAGGGTGAAATGATCACTTACAGCCAAAAGCTGCAACCTTGCTGCTGGAGGCACCATCTCTGTTAAATGGGCAGGAGAAGACAGGCAGCTGGGCCTCACTCTTCTGGAACTCATGGAAGTCTTTAACCTCTCTTGAGCCCTGTGGTGCTGTAGCCTCTCTTGAGCCTTGGGGTGCTGTAGCCTCTTCAAGCCTTTAATTCAGATTTAGTGGCCAGCAAGGGGCTGCTGGAGCATGTCACCTGACTTCAGGCTTAATTTGGGCAATTAAGTTGCATGCAACAATCAAGTGATCAAATCCAGTACTTGTGGATAAATTAAAGAGAGTTTCAGCCTATGGAGCACCTTAGATAGCTTCCACAAAGAGCACAGAATGTTAAGGGAGCAAACTGCTCATCAGCAGGCTCAAATACTTGCTGTAATAAAAGTGTATTGCTGAAGAGCAAAACAGTGGAAGGCAGTAGAGATACTGTGTGTGCCTGTGTGTGCTTTAAGGGAGCTGGGTCTTCTAGGCTCTGTTCTCTAGGGCCTAGAGAATACATCTGATGAGGACTGAGGGAGCGGGGGATGGGCAGTGTGAAAAAGAGAAGGCTGAGGGAGACCTTACTGCAGTCTACAGCTACCTGAAGGGGCATTGTGGAGAGGCTGCTGCTGGACTCTGCTCACAGGTAACTGGAGACAGAACAAGGGGGAATGGCCTCAAGCTGAGGCTGGGGAGGTTTAGATTGGACATTAGGAAATAGTTTTTCACAGAGAGAGTGATCAGGGACTGGAATGAGCTGTCCAGGGAGGTGGTGGAGTCACCCACCCTGGATGTGTTTAAGGGTGGTTTGGATGTGGTGCTTAGGGCTATGGTTTCAGGTGAATCTTGCAGAGTAAGGTTGTAGGTTGGATTTGGTAATCCTGAAGGGCTTCGCCAACCTGCATGTTTCTGTGATTCTGTTCTCTATCTGCTTTGGAACAGGCTGCCCAGGGAGGTGCTGCAGTCACTGTCCCTGGAGGTGCTCAAGAAACATGGGGACATGGCTCTGGGGCACATGGTTTAGTGCCCTTGCTGGTGTTAGGCTGAAGGTTGCACTGGATGAGCTTAGAGGTCTTTCCAACCAGAACAATTCTGTGATTCAATGATTGGTGAGAGTAGCTGAGAGCTGGTTTGCTGTGCAGGTCTCCAGTTTGCATCTTGCCCTGCTGGTGTCGGAGTTACTCCATGCAGTGGAGCTCGCTTGTGTTTCCCCAGGGTCCCCACTTGCCCCTCCAGCCTCCTTCTCTTCCTATTTGCCAAGAGCATCCTGCACTTAGAGCTCATAGTGAGGCAGTTATGAGGGTTCCTGATTCCTTTCATCTCATGCTTCATTGAATTAGGTTTGAAATTGAAATACTTTCATGTGTGAACCTCCTTCACCTTGGCTCTGTGTGGTGGAGAGCATCACTCTGCCCATCTCTCTGCCTTCCATCCCCACCCACTTCCCTCGAATCACTCCTCTGTTGTACTCCTAAATTAACTACACTCCTCCCAGCTTCAGGCATTTTCTTTGCCACTGGCTTCCCAGAGGTTGTGCCAAAATCCCATCAGTTGTGTACCAGGGGAACTTGCTCATTATTCTAACTTTGGTAGGTGCCATCTGCTCTGCCCCAGAGACCACAAACTATTAAACTGCAGGCAGTGGATCTCTTCCTCAAGGACTTTCCATACCTCTCCTTTTTCTTGGATTTATGCATCCTGCCATCATTGTTAAGGGGAAGGATTTTTTTTGTCTTTATTACTAAGTAGTGAGACACCTTGAAAGCTTGTGGGGCAGTTCAGTGCCTTGCTGCCCCTTTCTTTTAAAGCACAGCATCATCTTAAACCCTGCTGCTAACATTGAGGTCATTCACTGTTAAAAAGAAGAGCAGTTTTGTTCTTTCTTCAGCTATTTTAAACATGGGGTGAGGGCAGAGCATAAACTGATGTCTTCAGTGTGGACTTTCTCACTCTTCATGATTTAGTATAATGATGCAGCTGGGAGAAAGGAGGCACAATCACTGCTACTTTTCTGGCTGTAGATGTACAGTTGCTAGAGCCGCTCAATTTGGGGCTACCTAGTGCTGAGAGAGGCTATAAACTGGATTTTCATTAAGCATAATGAGCTAGAGAATAGCTGCAGCCCTAAAAAGGAGCAGAGAAAACATGGTGCTAATGCAGCACTGAAAGGATTTGCAGCACGCTCGCCACGGTGAGGCTGATGGGTTATTGATCATGGGTGTGTGTGGGAAATGGCACAGGCTTCATAATGGCTCTGATTAAAATCCCTGACTGCTTTTGCATCCAGCTCTGGGCTTTGATCACGCTGAAAAAACTGCTTCACAGCCTTGCAACAACTGATCCTAAAGGCCTTTCCCAGCTGAAATGAATTTATGGTTCTGTCTGCCCCTTGGGCACTTCACAGGGATGGTTTGGAGCTGGTGTGGAGTTGGTGTCTCCACCAGACTATGGCTGTGCAGGGATGTTGAACCTGCCACATTTTATCATGGGTGTGAAATACAGGATTTGTACTGGAAATTAAGCTTTAAGCCAGAGCTGTGCCAGGGCAGACATGAGGACATCTGCTGAGCAGTCTTCAGGTGGTCAAGAAGGCCACCAGCATCCTGGTCTGGATCAGGACCTGTGTGTCCAGCAATACCAGGGAAGGAATTGTCCCCCTGGACTGGGCACTGGCCAGGCACACTTTGAATGCTGGGTTCAGTTTGGGGCCTTCACTCCAAGAAGGACACTGAAGGGCTGGAGCAGGTCCAGAAAAGGGCAAGGAAGCTGGGGAGGGGTGTGGAGAACAGGGCTAGGGAGGAGCAGCTGAGGAACCTGCGGGTGTTTAGCTTGGAGAAAAAGGAGGATGAGGAGAGACTGTTTTGGTCTCTACAACTCAGTGAAAGGAGGTTGTAGTGAGGTTTGGATTGGTCTTTTCTCCCTACTACTAAATGATAGGACAAGAGGAAATGGTCTCAAGTTGCACCAGGGGAGGTTTAGGTTGGTTATTAGAAGAAACTTCTTCATTGAAGGAGGTTCTTAGACCCTGGCACAGGCTGCCCAGGAAGGTGGCTGAATCCCCATCCCCAAAAGTGTTCCAAAGAAGCAGAGATGTGGTGCTGAGGGCTGTGGTGTAGCCTCAGCCTTGGTAGAGTTAGAGAGTGGTTTGCCTTGGTGATTTTAAAAGTCTTTTTCAGCCCAAATGTTGTCCAAAGGCATATTTCAGTGCCTCTGAGGGCTGTTTCACAGTGGTGTTGGTAGGACTGCAGAGGACACATCTCATGTCAAAGGATATTGTTGGTCTGTTTCTCAGCAAGGTGCCAACCTCCAAGCTGGAGAGACACAGCATTCCCTGCTGGATAAACCTGAGCATCCAAAGGCAAAGGTGCCCCAGGTTGTAGGGATGGCTCTGTTCAGTGTGTGGAAGGAGACTGACAGCTGCTGCTGACTGAGTGCCCTTCAGCAGGGAGGGGGCTGTGGAGGTTGCAGATGTTGAAGGATGTGAGGAGTTGTTGAGCTGGCCCAAAGCAAAACCCCACAAGAAGCAGCATGGCTTTGCTGCTGAATATCAGGAGATGTGGTCCTCAGCCCTGTATACCTCTTGACTTCAGCTTTGCAGGTGGGGAGTGAGGTTTTGTGGTGTTTTCTTCATGCTGTGGCATTTACTTACCTGACATTGGCAAATGTACAAGAACTTGGATCTCTACTTTTTAACCTTAGAGAGGAGGGGGGGAAAAAAGATGATTAAAGTAGGCTTGGGTGGAACTGATGTAGGGTCAGAGCTGAGGGGAAGGGAACACAATCTCAATTTAAAAGCAGGCAGAAGGTGAGTGAGGGAGCTGTGAGCAGTGATTGAGTCAGGTTGTGCTGTGAGCTGGAGCTGACGCAATAGCTGTGTGCAAATCTTGGGCTTTCCGTTTTCTTGGCTTCTGTCTTCTTTGGCTGCTGCATCTCTCTGCACTCTTGGTGTTTCTTTTGTTGCCATATGGGCATTGTCTTCTCCTGCATTACTCAGCTTAGCTTTCCCTTCCCTGTAGCATTGTTTGTGTACAGCTGGGGGGGGAGTTGTGTGATTTATTTCTGGGGTTTTTTAAAGAGGTTTTTTGCTGTCCTTCTGAGTTTGAAGATTTATGCAGAGGCGATTGCTGGCTCAGGTGGCACTTGGTGACACTGCATAGCCCAGTTTTGGGCTCCCCAGTTCAAGAGAGACAGGGACCTGCTGGAGAGAGGCCAGCAGAGAGCCACAAGGGTGAGTGGGGGACTTGAGCATCTCCCCTTCAGAGAGGGACTGAGAGCCCTGGGGCTGTTTAGTCTGGAGAGGGCTGAGAGGAGATCTGATCAGTGTATGCAAATATCTGAGGGGTGGGTGCCAAGCAGTTGAGGTCAATTTCTTTTCGGTGGTGCACAGCAATAAGCCAAGGAGCAATGGATACAAACTGGGACAGAGAAGGTTTCACCTCAACATGAGCAGAAACTTCTTCACAATGAGGATGCTGGAGCCCTGGAGCAGGCTGCCCAGAGAGGTTGTGGAGTCTCCTTCTCTGCAGACTTTCCAAACCCACCTGGATGTGTTTCTGTGTGAACTGCCCTGGGTGATGCTGTTTGGCAGGGGATTTGACTTGATATCCTTAGCCATGGCAGAAGATACCAAAGCTACTTGGATTCAGCTGCAGTCTCTGCACTGACTGGAGGATCTCTGTCTTGGTCAAGTGCTTTGGGGTCAAAAGAGAGGTCCCCTATAGTCATCTGTCAAACCACTCCCATGTCTCACAGGATCACGGACTGGTGGAGTTTGGAGGGACCTCCACAGATCATCCAGTCCAACCCCCATGCTAGAGCAGGGTCACCCGGAGCAGCTTGCCCAGGATCACTATGTTCAGCTGGGTTTTGAGAGTCTCCAGAGGACACTGCACAGCCTCTCTGGGCAGCCTGCTCCAGGGCTCCAGCATCCTCACACCAAAGAGATTTCTCCTTATGTTTAAGTGACACCTTCTGTGTGCCAGTTTGTGCCTCTTGTCTCTTGTCCTGTTACTGGCACCACTGGAAAGAGCCCAGCCCCATCCTCTTGACTCCAACCCTTTAGGTATGGATCAGCCTCTCAGGCTGCTCTTCCTCAGGCTAAACAGCTCCAGGGCTCTCAACTGTCCTCACCAGAGAGATGCTCCAGGCCCCATCCATGAAACTCTTTCTCCTTGGCTCCTAGAATAGAACAGATGAAAATTTAGGTGGTGTCTGATGAATGCTTTTACCATTTACTTCTTGCCCTCCCTCCCTGCATCTGTGGTTGTCTCTTGCATAATCCATCCCCCGATTATAAAATCTTTGAAGGATAAATCATCTCTTTGCATGGCAGGGCTTCCTCCTCCACCTTCTGGGCTTGCAGCTTTGTTCCCTCCTCCTGGCAGGAAACTTCTTCACTTGGAGAGGGCCTTTGGCAGGGTTTTGTTTTGAAAATGCACTGCTTAGTAACAGATCTCAAATGAGGGTAAGACAAGTGTGTTCTGTACTGACACCCAATGACTCTGCTGCCAGGACAGGCTGAGCATTCAGCTCTGCAGCCCTCAGCACAGGAAGGACATGGACCTAAGGGAAAGGACCCAGAGGAGGCCATAAAAATGATCATGGGGCTGGAGCAGCTCTGCTAGCAGGACAGGCGGAGGGAGCTGGGGTTGTGCAGCCTGGAGAAGAGAAGGCTCCAGGCAGAACTAACAGCAGCCTGCCAGGACCTGAAGGGGCTCCAAGCAGGCTGCAGAGGGACTGGTTGCAAAGGCCTGCAGGGACAGGATGAGGGCAGTGGTTTGAAATGAGGGCAGAGCAGATTGAGCTTGGATGTGAGGAACAAGTTGTGCAGCAGGAGGCTGCTGGAACACTGCCACAGGCTGCCGAGGGAGGGGGTTGAGGCCTCATGGCTGGAGATACTGAAGGTGAGACTGGAGAAGGCTGTGAACAAGCTGCTGTAGTGGAGGATGTCCCTGCTGAGTGCAGGAGGGTTGAATTAGGTGACCTTAGTGAGTCCCCACCCCTGAAGGTGACACCTGGAGACATGGCTGGGTGCCCGTGCTGGGCTGATGATTGGACTTGATCTTAGAGAGCTTTTCCCACATGAATGTTTTACAATTCTATCCCTGTGCTGAAGGACAAGTTGAGAACTGTGAAACACTTAAAAGGCAGCAGTGGAATTACAGTTTGCAAGTCCTTACAAAAGGAATCTTTGGTTTACTTTTCTTGTTGCTTGGTTGAGTCTAGAAGAGGAGTCTGTCAGATTTGTTTGACTGCGGCATGGGCTTGGACTTCTCCTACAGAATGGCAGTGACAGAAGAGCTGGGAAGTATCCACTGTGGAGCTATTCCTATGGCTGTTGGGGTGCAAATGGACATGGCCACTCCTGCTCTCACAAGGTAGCTTGCAGAAAGTTTTGGGTCACTCTAAAACCCAAATGGTTGTGTGTTAAGGTCTGAAACCCAAGGGCAGAAGTAAAACATCACTGTGAATGTTTCTTGTTTGCTCTTCAGTAACGCTTGGGGAAGGAACCTGCTCTCCACCTCTCTTAGTTTCTTTTAGAGGAGGGAAAAGAATATATATTCAAATATTAGAATATATGGTAAAACATAGGCCTTGTTTAGCAGTAGATGATGTGTTTGCAAACACAGAACCTTGAAGTTGCAGGGAAGCAGCTCTGTGAAGTGCTGGTGGAAACTAAGTTCACCTTTAGCCAGCACTGTGCCCTTGTGGCCAAGAAGGCAAACAGTATTCTGGGCTGCCTTGAGAAAAGTGTGCCCAGCAGGACAAGGGAAGCTTTCTTTCCACTAAACTCTACCCTGATGAGGCCACACCTGGAGTATTGGGTCCAGTTCTGGGCTCCCCAGTTCAAGATGTTTAATGGAACATCTCTCTCATGAGGAGAGCCTGAGGGAGCTGGGGCTTTGCTGCCTGGGGAAGAGGACCCTGAGAGGTGATCTCAGCAATAGTTACAAAGATGTGAATGCCAGGAGGCTGGAGCCAGGCTCTGCTGGGTGATGCCCAGTGACAGGACAAGGGGCAATGGGTGGAAGCTGAGGCATAGGAAGCTTCATTTAAACATGAGGAGGAATTTTTTCCCTGTGAGGGTGACAGAGCACTGGAACAGGCTGCCCAGGGGGGTTGTGGAGTCTCCCTCTCTGGAGATATTCAAGAGGCACCTGGCTGTGTTCCTGTGTGACCTGCTGTAGGTGATCCTGCTCTGGCAGGGAGGTTGGAGTGGATGAGCTTTCAAGGTCCCTTCCAGCCCCTGACATTCTGTGATTCTGTGAAGAGGAAGAGGAAACTACTGGAGTCACTCTTGAGATTGCTGTTTCACCACCTGCACCACCAGGGACTTCTTAGAAAGGCATGGAGTGCCAGCACAGGGGGTGGTGCCTTCACACTGCCAGAAGCTGGATTGGGGTGAGCCATGAGGAAGCAATTCTTGCCCGTGAGGTGGTGAGGCACTGGGTCAAGTAGCCCAGGGAAGTTGTGGAGGCTCCAAGCCTGGCAGTGTTCAAAGGCAGGTTGGAAGGGGCCTTGAGCAAGCTGGGCTGATAGGAGGTGTCTCTGCCTATGGCAGGGGAAGTGGAAGTGGATGGTCTTGAAGGTCCCTTCCAACCCAAACCATTCTATGATTTTATGTTCTCAAGTCTCTGTTGTGTGGTTGTAAGGAAGAGCAGCATTTTTCTAGATAGAAGGGTGCCTCCTGATACTGTTCCTACAGCATCCATGAGTTGGTTTCTTTCTTCAGTGACAAGCTCCTGCAAGTCTCAGTTCCTGGAGGTGCATGGGAAGTACATTGTAATAAGATTTTAATGACAAAAGTAGTGAGTGGTGTGAATGTTAGCTGTGCCTGCTTGCCTCTTCACTCTTCTTGCCCCTCTTTATTTCATTATTTAATGGACTTAATTTTTGGACAACTTCCAGGAAGTTACATTCCTGGTCATGCTTGGAAGGACCCCTGCAGATTTTGATTTGTATGCATAGCAGTAGCTCCAAGTGAGCTGTTTATTTCCTAAAAGCTTTGCAGAACTGAAGCTTCAAGGCCTAATAGCAGCTGGGAGCCAAGGGCATGTTTATGATTATTTTAAGTAAAGAAGTTCTCTACATGCAGAGGCTTTTTAAACTCACATCTTCTTACCTTGATTGAATTAGGGGCTTGAGGACAGCAAGCTGCTTGCAGTGTGGATTCTCTTAAATCCAGCTTATGGAAATCATAGAATTAGAGAATCAGTCAGGGTTGGAAGGGACCTCAAGGATCATCGGGTTCCAACCCCCCTGCCTTGGGCAGGGACACCTCACACTAGATCAGGCTGGCCACAGCCTCATCCAGCCTGGCCTTAAACACCTCCAGGGATGAGGCTTCCATCACCTCCCTGGGCAATCCCTTCCAGGCTCTCACCACCCTCACGGTGAAGAACTTCTTCCTAACATCCAGTCTGAATCTACCCATTTCCAGCTTTGTTCCATTCTCCCCAATCCTATCACTCCCTGACATCCTAAAAAGTCCCTTCCCAGCTTTCTTGTAGCCCCCTTAAGATACTAGAAGTATCACTGAGTTGAAGGAGGTTTCCATGCTACCCAGCAGTGGTTGTTGCTCTTCACCAGGTCTTTCTAACCCTCTCTGTGCCTGTAAAGAGCATCTCTTCCCTTTTGTGTCTTTGGATGGTTGTTTTCTTGCTTCTTTTCTTGTACCTTGAAGATGCAGGGAGCACTGCAAAGCTGGACCTGCACAGCAGATGGTGAGATGCATGTGCAGGGTGACAGAGGAGCAAAAGCCTGGCACATGGCTACTGCAGGAATGAGAGTCTGAGTCTAAGAGCAGAGCAGAAAGAAAATTGGGAGGATTTCACCTCTTGCTTGTATATGTAAGAAAGAAAATGACAGTAGGTCAGAGTTACTCTCTCCTTGCCTAAAGGAAATCTTTATTACGTTCTTAGGAAGTCTATGAGTAAACTACTGAGTCATCTTTGAGGTAATAGATAGAATGGAACAGTAACAGAGAGAGTAACGAGGAAACCATCTGAAAACTTCTCTTATTTATTCCTTTTGGGTTTATTCTTGCTTTGCTGGTGAATAGTGGTCAGATAGATGAGTTCCAGTGAAAGAAAGCTTGAGATGATGGTGCAGGTCCAGAGGAGAGCCACAGAAATGATCATGGGGCTGGAGCACCTCTGCTACAAGGACAGGCTGAGGGAACTGGGGGTGTGCAGCCTGGAGAAGACTCCAGGGGAACCTGGGAGTGACCTTCCAGTCCCTGAAGAGGCTACAAGAAGGCTGCAGAGAGACTGTTTGCAAAGGCCTGCTGTGACAGGATGAGGGCAATGGCTTCAAACTAGAGAAGAGGAGATTTAGGTTGGATGTGAGGAACAGGCTCTGCACTATGAGGGTGCTGGAACACTGAAAGAGGTTGCCTGGGGAGGTGGCTGGGTCTCCATCCCTGGAGATACCCAATCTGAGGCTCTGGGCAGCCTCATCTAGTGGAGGATGTCCCTGCTGACTAAAGGGAGGGTTGGACTGGATGAGCTTTGGAGGTCCATTCCAACCCAGCCCATTCTGTGAGTCGATCAAATGCTGAGAGCTGTGTTAGAGCTGCCTTTTTCGTAGTCACAATTTCAATTCCCACTTGGGGTGAGGCATTGTGTCATACTGGCACTTAGAACTTGCCTTATTAGTTTAATTCACTTCAGCTCAGCTTTTTTTTTTTACTTAGAAGCAGAAGAAGCAAAACTGAGTAAGCTCTGCAGTTCTACCAAGATGATTACCAGCTCAGTTAGGTCAGAGCAGTGGTGTGCACTGGGCATGGTTTCATTCAATGTAGCAATCTCACCTGTCAGGAAGCAGAGTTTTAGATGTATTTGAGATGAATTAAGGTGACTTCAAGTTGCTGATTGGCAGGGCACATCAACAGAACTATCTGGATGAAGGAAACAGTCCCACAGTTGTGTTTTGCTGCTGTCATTTCTGTGTATTCATGACAGTCCACCAGAGTTACTTACAAGGTGTGGAGCAAGAAAAGATCACAGAATGGGTCAGGTTGGAAGGGACTCTCAAAGGTCATCTTGTCCAGCCCCCCTGCAGTAAGCAGGAGCATCTCCAACTAGATCAGGGCTCAGAGCCTCATCAGGTCTGACCTTGAAGTCTTGAGGGTTGAAGCCTCAACCACCTCTCTGAGCAACCTGTTTCAGTATTTCACCACCCTCATTGTGCAGAGCTTCCTCCTGGTGTCCAACCTAACTCTGCTCTGCTCCAGTTTCAAACCACTGCCCTTGTCTTATCACCACAGGCCCTTCTAAGCAGTCACTCTCCAACCTTCCTGTAGGTCCCCTTTAGATACTGACATGTGGTGTCCCCACAGGCTTCTCTTCTCCATGCTGCAGAGCCCCAGCTCTCTCATCCTGTCCTCATAGCAGAGCTGCTCCAGCCCTCTGAGCATCTTCGTGGCCTCCTCTTGGACCCACTCCAGCAGGTCCATGTCCTTGTTGTGTCTGGGGCCACATAGGTGAACACAATATTCCACTTCCCACCTCTTCCTGTGCCAGAATCTCACTCTTGGGACTTCTGGCTAACTCCTACCATTCTCATTTTTGTGTTTGTATTGATGACCTTCCTCCAGTGTTACTGCAGTGTGGAGCAAGACAGCACAGACCACTTTGGTGCATCTCTGTGTGTGTCACAATCTCAGACTGGGGACTCCTGCCTCAACAAGGAGCTCCAACTGACTGCAGAACACACAGACATGCATGGAAACATTGCAGAGCTGCAGAGTTAATGCCATGGGAAACAATGCTCTGGGCTATGGCCCCAGCCCAGGAAGCAGGCATGGTCTGGTCTGGCTTGAGCCAGAGCATGATCCCGTTGCTACCAGCTCCTCAATTCTGCAGCTGTTGGATAGGAAACAAGTGGGTACTACAGTGGGGCAAACCCAAGGGTTTTAGGGACGGGCAGAATTGTCTGTTTCTGTCTTTCTAACACAGCAGGCAGTTGCTTGCTGAGCTGCAGGGCCTTGCTGCAAGGCATGGAGACCCAGGGTCTGCTGAAGAGAGTCATAGAATCATAGAATGGTAAGGTTGGAAGGGACCTCAAAGATCATCTAGTTCCAACCCCCTGCCATAGGCAGAGACACCTCCCACTAGTACAGGTCACTTAAGGCCTNTTGCCAGGCTTGATTTAGTTTTTAATTGCAAAATAACTTCTTCTGCAGCCTGATTTTTGGGAAGAGCTAAACTGTTTTCTGGGACAGCAAGCAAACAAAGCTATCAAACAAAAAAATGTTATTCTGAGGAAAACTCTTGTCATGGAAATCCTCTGTTGAAATAACTAAAGGCTGGCAGAGCTCTGAGTGTCAGAAAGTGGTGCCAGAAATCCCTGCTGGCTCCTCTCATCATCTGCTTTTTCATGCTGTTGGTTGGGTATTCTGGTGTAATGAACATTCAGCTGGCTCAGGGAAGAGAAGAAAAGCCAAGTACAAGGCATAACAGATGTGGGGTCCTTGTCCCAGTTTGCTGGAGGAAGGAGCAAACACTTCAAGCTCGCTTCTTGTGTTTATTTGGGACAGGAGCTGTGATTATCAGCAGGGACAGGACTGGGAATTAGGCTCAAAGTTGGCTTTTATGTATCTCTGCTCACAGAAGAAGCATCTCAAGAGCTGAGGCATTTTTCAGTCTAGCACAAGAGAGGTTGAAGGTCTGGACCATGAGCTCACCATGCACACTGCAAGTCCAAAGCAGACAATGTTAATTAGGACAAAATCAACCATAAAATGAGAAAGACTACGTTTGGAGCTGATGAAAGCAGCTAAATGTTGGGGAGGAAAAACCACAACAAAAGATGCTTCTCAACTGAGCTGAAACATGGCCAAGTGAGCTTGGTAGCGTTCAGATGCTCTCAACACTTTGCTCTTTGCCCTTTTTGGTTTTGTGGGAACTAAAAGAAGAGCTGGGAAGAAGCAGTAATGGATTTCCCTATGTGATTTAAATCATAGAATCATAAAATCAGTCAGGACTGGAAGGGACCATGAGGATCAGCCAGTTCCAACCTCCCTGCCATGCTCAGGGACACCTCACACTAGATCAGGCTGTCCAGAGTCTCATCCAGCCTGGCCTTAAACACCTCCAGGGATGAGGCTTCCACCACATCCTTGGGCAACCCCTTCCAGGGTCTCACCACCCTCATGCTGATGAACTTCTTCCTAACATCCAGTCTGAATCTACCCATTTCTAGCTTTGTTCCATTCCCCCCAATCCTATCACTCCCTGACAGCCTGAGAAGTCCCTCCCCAGCTTTCTTGTAGCCCCCTTAAGATACTGAAAGGCCACAATAAGGTCACCTCAGAGCCTTCTCCTCTCCAGACTGAAGAGCCCCAACTCCCTCAGTCTCTCCTCACAGGAGAGCAGCTCCAGCCCTCTGATCCTCATGCAGAAATAGTAATAATAGAAGCATGTTTGCAGATGAGGGGGTGGGCATTGCACGTCAGACCCTTTCAGTCA
>WBNM01030702.1:106647-136458 GCA_013399055.1 Ramphastos sulfuratus
GGGGGGGGGGGGGGGGGGGGGGGGGGGGGGGGGGGGGTGGGGGGGGGGGGGGGGGGGGGGGGGAGCAGGAGGGGGAGCCCCAGGGACTGTGTTTGTTTAGATTTGATAGCTCTGCAAACAGCAATCATAAAGACCAGCTTTTGGTCATCTAGCCCACATGATTCTGTGGGAGTAAGATGCTTGAATCCTTGTCAAAGCCTTATTTGAAATGATTGTGACTGCCCTTCTGCTGAAGGCTCTGAATCATAGCTTTGGATGGCTCTGGGACAGCCTTTACCATGTCACAGGAGAAATGATCACTGTGTGGGTTAATCAAAATTTGCCTGTAACTCATAAATAAAGTTTACCTCCCTGTCTTGTTCATTATATTGTTGCAGGTTTGGTACTGATGAGTTGAAAAAAGAGTTCCTGGTGCCAACTATTGCTGGAGATTTTGTGGCTTGCTTGGGAATCAGCGAAGCTGGAGCTGGGTCAGATGTTGCAAGTGAGTTAACCCTAGCAGATCAGAGCCTGGTGTTAGCATGGATAGAAGCTGCTTCCCCTGACCCTTCCTTCCCTTTGCCACCAGTGTGTGTAACAAAAGCCAAGGAGCAGAAGCGGTGTGTCCTCCTGGCACACGTGTGCCAGAGCAGCCGAGGAGCAGAAGCGGTGTGTCCTCCTGGCACACGTGTGCCAGAGCAGCCGAGGGGCAGAAGCGGTGTGTCCTCCTGGCACACGTGTGCCAGAGCAGCCGAGGAGCAGAAGCGGTGTGTCCTCCTGGCACACGTGTGCCAGAGCAGCCGAGGGGCAGAAGCGGTGTGTCCTCCTGGCACACGTGTGCCAGAGCAGCCGAGGGGCAGAAGCGGTGTGTCCTCCTGGCACACGTGTGCCAGAGCAGCCGAGGGGCAGAAGCGGTGTGTCCTCCTGGCACACGTGTGCCAGAGCAGCCGAGGAGCAGAAGCGGTGTGTCCTCCTGGCACATGTGTCAGAAAAGCCTGGCACATGTGTGTCCAGTTCTGGGCTCTCCCAGTTCAAGAGGGACAGGAAATGGCTGGAGAGAGTCCGGCAGAGGGCTCTGAAGATGCTCAGGGGACTGGAACGTTTGTGTGATAAGGAAAGGCTGAGAGACCTGAGGCTGGTTAGTGTGGAGAAGACTGAGAGATCTGATCAGTCTTTACAAATATCTGAGGGGTGAGTGTAAAGGAGAAGGGGCCAGGCTCTGTTCAGTGCTGCTGTGTGGTAGGATGAGGGGCAATGGATACAAATTGGAACCCAGAAGGCTCCACCTCCACATGAGGAGAAACTCCTTTGGTGTGAGGGTACTGGACCCTGGAGCAGGCTGCCCAGAGAGGTTGTGGAGTCTCCTCTAGAGACTTTCCAAACCCACTTGGAAGTGATCCTGTGTGACCTGCCCTGTGTGACCCTGCCTTTGCCAGGTGGTTTGTACTGGATAATCTCCAGAGGTCCTTTCCAACACCTTCCATTTTGTGATTCATGGAATAGAATCATAAAATGCATCAAGTTGGAAGGGACCTTTGAAGGTCTTTTTACCCAACCCCCTTGCACAGGCAGCAGGGACACCTTCAACCAGATCAGGTTGCTCAGAGCCCCATTGAGCCTGACCTCGAATGTCTCCAGGGATGGTGCCTCCTCCACCTCTCTGGGAAACCTGTTGCAGTGTTCCACCACCCTCATCATCTCCCTGCATGATCCATTGCTGTTTTCCTTTCTAGTTCATTGATTTTGTTCATAAGAAAAATGCAGCAACTTTGACAGACTTGGTTTTCATTAATTAGTAGTTGGAATGTTGGCAGTGTAGGAAACACAACATGATTTATTTTAATTAATGCCTCTCTTGTTTAATTAGGTGATTATTAGAAGTTTCTAAACATGATTTTAATATTTTGATGCAATGTTCCAGACAAGAAGTAACACAAATATTCCTGTAGCTGCATGTTGGTTCTCAGCCACTTGAATTGCTCAGGTTAGGAGAAATAAAGAGAAGTTTGGGATCAGCTGGGGTTGTCTGATGACCTCAGACTGCAGCTGGGAGGCAGACTGCAAGATGAAGTTATGACACTTTTTCACCTGTCATGGAAGCTCTGATTCCTGGGATAAATCCAGAAACCAGCTTGAAATGCTTCTACAGGAACAACCTGGGCATGAGCAGCACTGCTTTATGTTCTGAGAGGCACTGGTTTGCACTAGGCACAGAGAATCACAGGTTGGAAGGGACCTCTGAAGATCATCCAGTCCAACCCCTCATACCAGAGCAGGATCACCTGGAGTCAATCATCCAGGAACACATCCAGGCAGGTTTGGAAGGTCTCCAGAGAAGGAGACTCCTCTCTGGACAGGCTGCTCCAGGGCTCTGGCTCTCTCAAAGTGAAGAATTTTTTCCATGCAACCTCCTCTGCTGCAGTTCTTTTAGTTCAGTTCTAGTTTTCACTCTTGACTCTCTCCAGTGGACACACCTTGGAGATCTCTCCTGTATCTCTGCCTTTCTTGTAGTCCCCTTCAGGTACTGGCAGGCTGCTGTTAGGTCTCCCTTGGAGCCTTCTCTTCTGCAGGCTGAACTGACCCAAGTCCCTCTGCCTGTCCCCATAAGGGAGGTGCTCCAGCCCCCTGAGCATCTTCATGGCCTCATCTGAACCCACTCCCTCTCTTCAAGTTCTCTCCTCCAGGCAACTGTACCAAGCAGCTATTTATGTCTACCCCTTCAACACAGCTGCCTTGCCCCATTTGATCTCAGTGGGCTCCAGCCTTCCTGCATGTCTGGGTTTAGTTCATCTTTTCTGGGCACAAAACCCCCTTCATTGAGTAGCTGTCTAAAATGGCAGAAAGACTTCTCCAGCACTAGAACAACTTTCACCTTCTGCTTAGCTCTGGAGATTATCTTCACTGAATTTGAAAACTCAAAAGTAATTTCTTCCTTGATAAACAGTATCTCAGCTCTCTGTGTTGATAAGGCCTCCTAAGTTTGTGTTACCTCAGCAGGAGGAAGAACTTCTTTACTGTAAGGACCCTGGAGCAGGTTGCCCGTATAGGCTGTGGAGTCTTCTTCTCTGGAGGCTTTGCAGACCTCTCTGGATGCATTCCTGTGTGACCTGCCCTGAGTGATCCTGCTTTGACAGGGGGTTGGATCTCTGGAGGTCCCTTCCAACCCCCACCATTCCATGACTCTTCTAAAGCTTATTGATGCAAATTTTTAACATTCTTTGATTCTTGTAAATATTATCAGTGCAAATATTTAATAGGTTTTGTCCAAGGAGGAGCTCCAGCTGCACATCAGCACTTCTTTGAATTCACCCTGATGCAATTTCCCCTTTGCCAACTTGCTCACCCACATTTCCACTTCTGTCCTAACTAGAATCACAGAATCAGTCAGGTACTCAGATGCTGTCAACACTTTGCTCTTTGCCCTTTTTGGTTTTGTGGGGACTAAAAGAAGAGCTGGGAAGAAGCAGTAATGGATTTCCCTATGTGATTTAGATCACAGAATCAGTCAGGGTTGGAAGGGACCACAAGGATCAACCAGTTCCCACCCCCCTGCCATGCCCAGGGACACCTCACACTAGATCAGGCTGTCCACAGCCTCTTCCAGCCTGCCCTTAAACACCTCCAGGGATGAGGCTTCCACCACGTCCCTGGGCAACCCCTTCCAGGGTGTCAGCACCCTCATGGTGAAGAACTTCTTCCTAACATCCACTCTGAATCTACCTATTTTCAGCTTTGTTCCACTCCCCCCAGTCCTATCACTCCCTGACAGCCTGAGAAGTCCCTCCCCAGCTTTCTTGTAGCCCCCTTAAGATACTGAAAGGCCACAATAAGGTCACCTTGGAGCCTTCTCCTCTCCAAACTGTACAGCCTCAACTCCCTTAGTCTCTCTTAGCTTTTTCAGTTTCCACTCCTTGTTCCTGAGTAGCAGCAATTTGAGTTTGCCTGGCTCTAGCAGGAAGCTCTTCTGCTGTTCTCTAGAAATTGCAGTGTCCTACTAAGCAGAATTGTGAAGATGCCACTGTTGATTTCTTTCTGATTGCCACTGCTGCTCTGTGGCTGTGCAGCCTGCCAAAGCCTTCAGCCCTGCTCCCGCTGCTGTGCAGCCTGCCAAAGCCTTCAGCCCTGCTCCCGCTGCTGTGCAGCCTGCCAAAGCCTTCAGCCCTGCTCCCGCTGCTGTGCAGCCTGCCAAAGCCTTCAGCCCTGCTCCCGCTGCTGTGCAGCCTGCCAAAGCCTTCAGCCCTNGCACTTCTTTGAATTCACCCTGATGCAATTTCCCCTTTGCCAACTTGCTCACCCACATTTCCACTTCTGTCCTAACTAGAATCACAGAATCAGTCAGGTACTCAGATGCTGTCAACACTTTGCTCTTTGCCCTTTTTGGTTTTGTGGGGACTAAAAGAAGAGCTGGGAAGAAGCAGTAATGGATTTCCCTATGTGATTTAGATCACAGAATCAGTCAGGGTTGGAAGGGACCACAAGGATCAACCAGTTCCCACCCCCCTGCCATGCCCAGGGACACCTCACACTAGATCAGGCTGTCCACAGCCTCTTCCAGCCTGCCCTTAAACACCTCCAGGGATGAGGCTTCCACCACGTCCCTGGGCAACCCCTTCCAGGGTGTCAGCACCCTCATGGTGAAGAACTTCTTCCTAACATCCACTCTGAATCTACCTATTTTCAGCTTTGTTCCACTCCCCCCAGTCCTATCACTCCCTGACAGCCTGAGAAGTCCCTCCCCAGCTTTCTTGTAGCCCCCTTAAGATACTGAAAGGCCACAATAAGGTCACCTTGGAGCCTTCTCCTCTCCAAACTGTACAGCCTCAACTCCCTTAGTCTCTCTTAGCTTTTTCAGTTTCCACTCCTTGTTCCTGAGTAGCAGCAATTTGAGTTTGCCTGGCTCTAGCAGGAAGCTCTTCTGCTGTTCTCTAGAAATTGCAGTGTCCTACTAAGCAGAATTGTGAAGATGCCACTGTTGATTTCTTTCTGATTGCCACTGCTGCTCTGTGGCTGTGCAGCCTGCCAAAGCCTTCAGCCCTGCTCCCGCTGCTGTGCAGCCTGCCAAAGCCTTCAGCCCTGCTCCCGCTGCTGTGCAGCCCTTGCTTTGGCAGCTGCATTGTGCCTCTTGTGTCATCCTATGTGAAATGCTTAGGTTTTGAGTGTCCTCTGCCTGCCTCCTGGGTTTTTCTCATCCTTTCTTCATTTTTGTGGCTGAAACATTTTTGTTCCCTACCTCAGTCTGCCTCAGTCTTGCAGCTGAAAACCACCAAGCCTTAACTCTGTTTGACCTGTGGCAGTTCTTACCTTCTGACCTCCAAACTGTAGCTTACTTTGTTGATTAATTTCTTTCCTTTCCTGTAGGCCATCTCCTGTTTTTTGTTTTGTTTTTTAAAATGATTATTCATTTAGTTAGGTTTGAACCTATTTCATGAACATTTGGGGTTTCTTTTCCTGTTTTGATGATGCAAATTCCAGATACATGTTCTTCTTTTTTTTACTTTAAAGTTTCTTTGCCTGTCTTTGATCATAGTTTTGACCTTAGAAGTTGACTCCAGCCTTGCCTTTTGTCACGTCTGTTTAGATGCATGGCTGAGCCCAAAAGCAGAGTGGAGAGGAAAGCTGGAGGCTCAAATATGTTGTGGTTGGAAGGGTGAAGTGACCAGCCCTGGCTGCTTGTATGGCACTGAGTGTCTTATATGGCTTCGATGATGCTTTGTAGCCTTTCCTAGAAGGTGCCCTCACAGCTTACTCTCGAAGTTGATGAGTTATAGGCGCTACAGGGCCAGTGGTGTGGACCTGCTCAAAATGAGTTATTAAACAGCCAGTAAAGCAGGCTCTGCTCAGAGCTGTGTGCTGGCAGAGAGAACAGGAACAATCAAACATTCCTAATTACCTTCCCAGCCCTGAGACTGAGCCTGCTGGACTTGAGTAATTTGTTAAGTAGGTTTTCAAAGCCTGCTGTGTTTAAACATAAAACTCACTTACTGACTTGATCGTCCTTCTTCTAATGAAAGAGGATCAGGTCTTCACCAGATCTGGAGCCCTATTACAGGAAAGATCTGGAGGTGCTGGAATGTGTCCAGAGAAGGGCCACAAGGATGATCAGAGGACTGGAGCTGCTCTGCTGTGAGGACAGGCTGAGAGAGTTGGGCTTGTTCAGTCTGGAGAAGAGAAGCCTCCAAGGAGACCTTATTGTGGCCTTCCAGTACCTGAAGGGGGCTACAAGACAGCTGGGGAGGGACTTTTTAGGGTGTCAGGTAGTGACAGGACTGAGGGGAGTGGAGCAAAACTAGAAGTGGGGAGATTCAGATGGGATGTTAGGAAGAAGTTTTTCAGCACAAAGCTGGTGAGACCTGGCACATGTTGTCCAGTGAGGTTGTGGATCACAGAATGTGATTGCAGATCACATTCTGTGATTCTGTAATCCACAACTTCCTGGGGGTGTTCAAGGCCAGGTTGGATGAGGCCTTGAGTGACCTGATGTAGTGTGAGGTGTCTCTGCCCATGGCAGAGGGGTTGGAACTGGCTGATCCTTGAGGTCCCTTCCAACCCTGACAATTCTGTGATTCTGTGCTTTTAAGTAGTCACTTCTCAAGTGTTGGAAGCAAGCTGCCAGCTCTCTGGGAGCACTTGAGTGTTGCTATCAGTAAAGCATTGTCCTGTCCTCTGTGTTTGGGTGCTTAGTGCCCTGTGAGCCCTGCCAACAAGAGCTGTTTACATCTGTGCTAACACCATGGTGTTCATTGTTCCTCTGCAGACCTTCCAGGGGACCTCTATCTAATCTCTGCAGTAACTGTTCCACAACAAAGAGATGTGATGTAAATCCCTGTGTAGGCTCCCACCCTTCCCAGCCACTCCAGTGCCATGTGTCTTACTCCAGCTCTTGGCTGCCCTTCAGTATTATTTAGTCTCCATGACTGTCCCATCTCGGTGTCCATGTCTTACAAGCAGCAGTGCTTTGGTTTCCTTCAGTTTGTTGCACTTCATCACTACACAGATTTCACATCAAGTCCTCAAGTCCCTCAGACAGATTTGGCACAGGCCTTTCATTGGCTGCTGCCTTTACCCACGTAGTCCTGCCTTGGCCTTTCTGTTCTTCCTTACCTGCTTCCAAGTTCCTCTTAGCCGTGGCTGCATCCGATACTCCCTTGGTCCGTACCTTACACAACTTCCTCCCATCCTTTTCCCCCAGTTCCTTCATTCTCAGTCATGTTGGCCTCAATCTACTTTGCCTTTAAATGAAGGTCATGTACTTGGGTTTGCTTTATGTTTAGAGCCTTTGGGAAGGAAATTGAATCACACAGAATCACAGAAACATGCAGGTTGGCAAAGCCCCTCAGGATCACCAAGTCCAACCTAGAACCCTGCTCTACAAGATTCACCTTAAACCATAGCCCTAAGCACCACATCCAAACCACCCTTAAACACATCCAGGCTGGGTGACTCCACCACCTCCCTGGGCAGCTCATTCCAGTCCCTGACCACTCTGTGAAAAATTTTTTCCTTATGTCCAATCTAAACCTCCCCAGACTCAGCTTGAGGCCATTCCCCCTTGTTCTGTCTCCAGTTACCTGAGAGNGCAGAGTTCTCTTATACCTTCACCTACTCATATCTTGGGTATCTGCTGGAGAGTCTTCCTTGGTTGGGGTTTTAGGTGAAGAAGTCATTGCAGGTGAAGAAGAATTGCAGGAGAAGGAAGCCAGCCCTTTGGAAACCCTACTGGAGTGTAAACACCAATGAAGGATTTTGTTAGGGGAGACCTCATTGCTCTCTACAGCTCCCTGAAAGGAAGTTATAGTGGGGGGGGGGGTCAAGCTCTTCTCCCAAGGAACTATCAACAGGACACCCCTGGACATGTTTAAAAGTCATTTGAATGTGGTGCTCAGGGATGTGGTTTAGGGTGAGCCTTGTAGAGTAGGGACATTGGTTGGACTTGGTGATCCTGAGGGGCTTTGCCAAGTGGTTGCTGTGATTCTGTGACAAGAGTTTGCACCAAGATTGGAAAAATTGGAGGTTTAGGTTTTGATTAAGGAAAATTCCTTTTCTGAAAGAGTGGACAAGCATTGCCATGGGTTACCCAGGTGGAGTCAGCATCCCTGGAGGTGTAGACACAGCACTCGGGAACATGGTTTTAGTGGGCACAGTGGTGTTGGAGTGACAGTTGGGCTTGGCCCGAGAGGTCTTCTCTAACCTTCATGATTCTGTGAGTTGATTCTGTGATTTTCTGTGGCTGGCTGTTGCAGGTAGGGCTGCTTGCAGCATGGTGTGAACACTTAGAGATTAAAATAAGACTTTTTGTTGCCAGGGAGTATGAACAGGAGGTGTTTAGAACTCCTTCATGCCCAGACACTCTTTGCCTTTGGCAAGTGCCCTGGCTTGGGGTTCAGCAGGCTGCTCTGAGCAGGAACACACAGGAAGTGGAGTTATCTGGATGCAAACAGATAGGGAGGCTGATGTTGGTTTACAGTCAGGATTCTGAAGTCAATAGGCTGCTTAGTGACTCATGTTCACAGGAACAGGAGAGTCTAACAGACCACTATGGACTGAAATGTTCCAGGCCTGAGTCTTTAATGACCGCATTTACGTAGGGAAAGTTCTATGGTTTCTCCCATTGGGATAAAGACTCCACCTAACCTTTAGCAGCAGCCTTGGTAGACTCAGATAATGGTGGGGCTTGATGATCTTAATGGTCTTTGCCAACCAAAATGATTCTGCGATTCTATAAACTAGGATGAGAGGAGTGGTTTGGTTTCCCTTGGCTTCACTTGGCACTCAGTGACATGGTCCAGTCCACGTGGTGGTGTTAGGTCGTAGGCCGGACTTGATCTCAGAGGTCTGTTCCAGCCTCAGTGACTCTGTCATTCTGTGACCTCCAAGAGTTGTCCAGATAGGTCTGCTTTATGCAGCCTGGAAGGATTAGAGGGCTTGGGGGCTACAAATCTCAGAATCACAGAATGATAGGGGTGGAAGGGATCTCTGAAGAGATAGTCCAAGCCCCCTGCAAAGCAGGTTCACCCAGAGCAAGTTGCACAGGATTGCAGTCAGGTGGGTCTCAGAGATGAAGCCTCCAGCACCTCTCTGGGCAGCCTGGTCCACTGCTCTACCACCCTCAAAGTAAAAGTTCCTCCTTATGTTTAGATGCAACTTGTTAGGTCTGTCCATTACCTCTTATCCTATCACTGGGCACCACTGATCAAAGTCCAGTCCCATCCTCCTGACACCCACCCTCTAAATATTGATAGGAACTGCTAAGATCTCCCCTCAGCTTTTCCTTCTCCAGGCTGAAAAGCCCCAAGTCCCTCAGCCTTTGTTCATAAGAGATGCTTTAGTGCCCTGGTCAGCTTTGTAGCCCTTGGCTGTGCCCTCTCAAGCAGTGCGAAGGAAGAACTAAATCTCAGCTGGACTCGATCTCTGGAGGTGCCTTCCAAACCCATTCTATGATTCTGTGATCAGTTGTCTTGAGCACAAGAGGGTGGCTCTGGCAGCCCTAGAGGAACCAGCTGCTGCCACCTCCCCAAGAGTAACCCTTGGTTTCCTGTGGTTTGCAACAGGCATCAAGACAAGAGCCGTGAGAGAGGGCGATGAATACATCATCAACGGCAGCAAGATGTGGATCACCTCTGGCTGCCAGGCAGACTGGATGTGCCTGCTGGCAAACACCAGCCAAGGGCCTCCTCACCACAACAAATCCCTCATCTGCCTGGTAATACACAGCTGCTGCTCCTCACAGCTGCTGGCACTGCCGGGGTTGTGTGTGGCAGGTACAAGGAGAGGTGCTTGGCAGAGCTGCGCTGTGATGGTTTGGGAGTTTGCTGCCCCTCCACACAATGAAATCACCCAGACTAGACTCAGCCTGCTGGAAGTTAAGGAATGAAGCTATAGTTACAGCTTAGCACAATGTACAAGCAGATATATGGTGAGGCACTGGCACAGGTTGCCGAGGGAAGTTGTGGCTGCTCCCTCCTTGGAGGTGTTCAAGGCCAGGTTGGACGAGGCCTTGAGCACCCTGTGCTAGTGGGAGGTGTCCCTGCCTATGGCAGGGGGTTGGAACTAGATGATCCTTGAGGTCCCTTCCAACCTTATGATTCTGTGATTCTATATATACACAATAGACAGCTATATACAAGGTAAAAGTAATACAGAAAGTCAAAATTCCCTCCAAAGCAATCAGATTGCCAGGAGGATCCTGACCCAAACCTTCCTCCACCTTTTCTTTTCCCTCCCTTCAGCAATAAGCAGATCAATCTCTGTGTATCTCACATGATAAATCTGGAGAGATCTGAGGTGAGATGTCAAAAAGACAGCAAGGAGGTTAGGGGAAATAAAGGGTTAGGTCAGATCAGAGCTAAGGCAGAAAACAGACTGCCAGAGTGAAAGAAGTGGAACAACAGCTACTGAGAACTCACTCAGAAGTGTGTGAGAAGTGAGTGTCTGATCTATATTTTGACTGGCTGTGCTTCTCAGCAGAAGAATGAGTGATACAGGTTACTGTTGTTTTTCTTTCTTGTCACAGCTAAGGATTCCATTTCTCTCAGTAAAATACTCCAGTTAGCCTCAAACCAGCATATGCGCCCAGAAGCGCTCCTCTAAGCAAGGTGCCTCCCGGCCTGGGCAGCTTGGCTCTGGAATGCATTTGCACACTCCCACAAAACAGGAGGGTTCAGGGGGAAATGAGGAGGAAGTTGAATATTTTCAAAGGACCTGGTGTTGTAGGACAGAAGGTCATGGGCTCAAGCTAAAAGAGAGGGAGGTTTACACTGGATACAAGGAAGAAANCTGCCGGGGTTGTGTGTGGCAGGTACAAGGAGAGGTGCTTGGCAGAGCTGCGCTGTGATGGTTTGGGAGTTTGCTGCCCCTCCACACAATGAAATCACCCAGACTAGACTCAGCCTGCTGGAAGTTAAGGAATGAAGCTATAGTTACAGCTTAGCACAATGTACAAGCAGATATATGGTGAGGCACTGGCACAGGTTGCCGAGGGAAGTTGTGGCTGCTCCCTCCTTGGAGGTGTTCAAGGCCAGGTTGGACGAGGCCTTGAGCACCCTGTGCTAGTGGGAGGTGTCCCTGCCTATGGCAGGGGGTTGGAACTAGATGATCCTTGAGGTCCCTTCCAACCTTATGATTCTGTGATTCTATATATACACAATAGACAGCTATATACAAGGTAAAAGTAATACAGAAAGTCAAAATTCCCTCCAAAGCAATCAGATTGCCAGGAGGATCCTGACCCAAACCTTCCTCCACCTTTTCTTTTCCCTCCCTTCAGCAATAAGCAGATCAATCTCTGTGTATCTCACATGATAAATCTGGAGAGATCTGAGGTGAGATGTCAAAAAGACAGCAAGGAGGTTAGGGGAAATAAAGGGTTAGGTCAGATCAGAGCTAAGGCAGAAAACAGACTGCCAGAGTGAAAGAAGTGGAACAACAGCTACTGAGAACTCACTCAGAAGTGTGTGAGAAGTGAGTGTCTGATCTATATTTTGACTGGCTGTGCTTCTCAGCAGAAGAATGAGTGATACAGGTTACTGTTGTTTTTCTTTCTTGTCACAGCTAAGGATTCCATTTCTCTCAGTAAAATACTCCAGTTAGCCTCAAACCAGCATATGCGCCCAGAAGCGCTCCTCTAAGCAAGGTGCCTCCCGGCCTGGGCAGCTTGGCTCTGGAATGCATTTGCACACTCCCACAAAACAGGAGGGTTCAGGGGGAAATGAGGAGGAAGTTGAATATTTTCAAAGGACCTGGTGTTGTAGGACAGAAGGTCATGGGCTCAAGCTAAAAGAGAGGGAGGTTTACACTGGATACAAGGAAGAAAGTTTTTGCAGTGGAGGTGGTGAGATGCTGGAAGAGGTTGCTCAGGCAGGGGGTAGATGCCACATCCCTGGAAACCTTCCAGGTCAGGTTATGTGGGGTCTGAGCAACCTGATCTAGTCGAAGATGCCCCTGCTCACTGCAAGGGCATTGGATTAGATGACCTTAAAGGTCCCTTCTGACCCAAACCATTCGGTGAGTGTCTTCTAAGTGAATTTCAGTCTGGAGTAACTCGAGGAGCTGAGCTGCCTTGGGAGTTGAGGAGGCTCTGAGTGGGTTGTGAGTTTCTACGACCTTTGCTCATGCAGGAGAGGCTTTGAATGGGAACTCACCAAGGATGAAGCTGAGCTGCTCAGGTGAGTCACTGTAGCTTTAGAGGGGGTCTTGTCAGGTCACACAGCCCCTACACAGACCTTCTTCATCATAGAATGGAAGGGACTCTCAAAGGTCGCCTTGCCTAACCCCCCTGTAGTGAGCAGGGACATCAATAGATCAGGTTGCTCAGGGCCCCCTCAAGCCTTCCTTGCCTATAAGTAGGGTTTGGTTAGAAAAATTGCCACAGTCACCTGAAGGTGATCTGCAGAAATGGACTTGATCTCAGAGTCTTCCTAGAGACAAAAATTGCAGGCCTCAAAGTGTTGATGCTTCTGTTCTCCTGTGTGATTTGTAGATGCACAGGATGGTTTAGGTTGGAAGGGACATTAAAGATCATCCAGTTCCACACCTCTGCAGAGGGACCTGGCCAGGCTGGACTGATTGTGCCAAGGCAACCAACAAGGCATGCTTGAGGTCAGGTTATTGCTATGATAGGAACCAGGTGCTCCTATTTTGGGACATAATGAAAAGGGAAACTTTTACAGGTGCAGCTTCTGGTTTGCTAGTTAAATAAGGTGGGAAAAAAATATTAAAAATGGTTTGTGGGCCATTGTACTGCAGATTAATTTTGAGTTTCAAATTCCAGCATCCTGTTATTTGCTCTTCCAAAAGGTAGGTTTCACTGTGCTCTTGGCACTTACCTTCACACCTGCAAACCTCAGTTGATTACAACACTCTGCTGCTGCTTAATGCTTCTAATTCTAATTTCCAATATGCCCCTCTTTTTTTTTTTTTTTTTATTTCCTCAGGGATTCACATTGCTAAAAAGATAGACAAGCTGGGCATGAGGTCATCAGACACAGCTCAGATCTTTTTTGAAGACCTCAGAGTGCCCAGCAAAAGCCTCATCGGTGAGGAGGGGAAGGGCTTCACCTATCAGATGTTGCAATTCCAAGAGGAGAGGCTGTGGGCAGTAGCCTCTGGTAAGTCATCATTTGTGCTTCTGGGGCCAGGCAGGGACACAGAGGTCACTCCTCTCATGACTAACAGCACTTTCCTTTGGCTGCAGACTGCAGTCATCCTTTAGGATCTGCTGCTGGAATCTGTCCTACACCAACCTCCTAGATGAGGTTGGTGTAGGAACAGCAGAACAGAAAATACTGCATGAGGCATCTCAGAGGCTGCTTTGCTTTCTTGTTGCTCTGCTGCTGCTAAGAACAAATGGCATCATCTTATGTCTGCTAGAGATACAGTACAGAGACTGTCAGATAGTGGCTGATGACTCTTCCTGTAGTACACTAAGCTGTGATGCTTATCCTGCACTGGAGAAAATTAACTCAATGGCTGCATGGCAAAGTGGCTCCTACAGAATGTAAGAGCTTGGTGGATCTGTTTTGCTTCTGGACATTTTGGACACAAAGTGGTGCAGCAGCAAATTCCTCTCCCTGAAGTGATGCTGTTAGAGTTCCTGTTAGCCTGAACTCAGAGCCATGTGTTTTGAGCTGTAGGGAGCCTGAGTGTTCCAGAATGTCCCTGCTCACTGTGAGGGGGTTAGACTAGGTGACCTTTGAAACTCCCTTCCAACTCAAACTGTTTTATGGTTCCAAGTAATAACCGGATCCAAGTCTGGAATGGCCATTTTCAGCCTCCCAACCTTCCCCCCGGCCCTCAGTGTTTGCTGCATCAGTATAATGTGGTTCACTGCAAGAGGACTGAGCCTCTAAATCTCGGGGTGGTGTAAATGATGTGACCACACTGGAGCTGCTGTGCATACCAGGTCTGTTAGTTGCTGTGTGCGGCTGGGGAGCTGGCAACTCTGAGAAGTCAATTTCTGATTCAGTGACCAAATGAAAAATCCCCCCCTGCTGTGGGTTGAGCCGAGACCAAATCGTTCAGAGTTCAGCAGCTTTAAACAAATCATTGCTTTGGGCCAAGTGAAATGGTAACTGTGGGAGCAGTTTTAGCAAAGAGGAGGAGGTAAACTTGCAAGGGATGCCACCGCAGACTCAGGCAAAGAGATGTGGTCCTGCTGCTGGTCCTGCTTTAATCCACAGCCAGTTAGGGCATGCATTGTGCATTTTAATGCTCAGTTTGAAGCCAGAAGTCAAATAAAACAAGGAGAATCTTGGGGCGGCAGAGCAGCATCCCCCACAGGCAGCAGGGCAGCATCGGGGCTGCAGAGCAGCTCCCCAGGCAGCAGAGCAGCATCCCCCCCCGCGGGGCGGCAGGGCAGCATCCTCCCCCTGGGGCGGCAGAGCAGCCTGCTGCCTTAGTCATGCCTCTGGCAAGTGACACCCACTGACAGCATGGAGAACTAGAGCCTGGCAGTTGAGGTCACTCCTGTGAAAACCACTGGCAGCTTGGTACTGTCCAGCCTTGCACAACTGCCCAGCAGACACCATGCCCTGCCAGGAAGCAGAGCACTAGGTTTCAATTCTCTTTTTGCCCAGAACAACACAGCAGGAGCAGGAAAACCCTCACCCTGGCTGAGCAGTCTGGAAAGGGCATCTTTGCTCCCTGACCATGGCCAGGCATGGCTACCAGGGAGGAAGAGCCTCAGAGCTCACCAGGGGAGATGGAGCTGGCTCCTGCCACACGATGCCCAGCGTGGCACACAGAATCACAGTATGTCTGCTTGAGACAGACCAAGATCATCCTGCCCAACCTTCCACCCAGCACTGAAGGCTCAACACTAAAACCATGTCCCTGAGCACCAGGTCCACTGGGCCTCCTCCTGCCTTTCATCCACTGTCTGGTTTAAAATGCTCTGCCCTGCCCTAGTGGGGCCTCATCTGGAGTATTGTGTCCACTTCTGGGCTCCTCAGTTCAAGAGGGGCAGGAAACTACTGGAGAGAGTCCAGTGGAGGTCTACAAGGATGATTAAGGGAAGAGAAGATCTCTGTGATGAGGAAAGGATGAGAGACCTGGAGGTGTTTAGCCTGGAGAAGAGAAGGCTGAGAAGGGATCTGCTCAGTGGTTATGAACTCCTTCAGGGTGGGTGTCAAGAAGATGGGGTCAGTCTTCTTCTAGTGGTGCCCAGTGACAGGACAAGAGGGAATGGGCAGGAAGTTCCATCTCAACATGAGGAGGAACTTTATTTGAGGGTAGCAGAGCACTAGCAAAGGCTGCCCAGAGAGGTGATGGAAACTCCATCTCTAGAGCCATTCCAAACCTGCCTTGACGCATTCCTTGCCAGCCTGCTCTAGGTGACCCTGCCTTGGCCAGGGGGGTTGGACTCAGTGATCCCTGGAGGCCCCTTCCAACCCCTACCACTCTGTGATTCTGTGCAAGCACTGGGAGCAGGGCCAGAACCCCTGGTTTGGGCCAAGCTGCAAACTCCCACCCTTCTCTCTTGTAAATCTTTATTAGCTGTCTCATCTGTAGCCAGATTTCAGGTGTTGGGGAGTTCCCTTCCTTCTTCACTTTGTTTGTTTGGATTTTTCCTTTCTCCTTTTAGATTTCCAGTCAAATTTAAATTATAAATGGAAAACTGATTTCCTGGAATTGCAAAATTTGCTCACAGGTGTGGCCTTCTGAGAGTCACATCAGCAAAGGCTGTGGTGAAAGCCACACTGCTGCTGCTTGCTTCACACCGAGAGGGGAGCAGAGCTGCCACATATCTTGAGTTGTGACACTGGGTGAACATTGTCCCTTGGTGGACCTGATGGCAGGAGAAGGTGATTGTTATGCCAGGAAATAAACAGGGGAGGTGATTGATTTCTTCACTTTGAGGCAAAAAAGGGAGTTCCTTGTGTGTGAGGCAGCAGAACGGTGCTTGTCTAGTGACTTCTCCCTGCTGCTGTAGTCTCAGCTTCATGAGCACCACTGAGTCATGGCCCCAGTAAGCAGCATGTCAGATCCTTTTGCATGGGCAGTGCATGGCCTGTAGAGCCAGGCTGCTCAGCTTGGAGCTCACTCTGCAGCTCACTGGAGACTCAGCAGCCACAGCCTCAGAAGCACATCAGTCACTTGGGTTTCGAGAGGAAATGTAGGTAGGCAAAGTGTTTGCAGTGAGCAGAAATAGAGAAGCTGGATGGGGGGGATGAGGAAAAGATCGTTCTGCTTCTGGCAGCTCTGAGTGCTTTCACAACCCTCAGCTGTATGGCTGACCATGTGTGCCTCAGGCTGCCCCTAGGGTGACCTTTCCTGCCTGTGCTGTCAGTTGAAGCCGGTGGCGCCAGGCTTGTCTCAGGATGTGGAGAACATTGTTTAGAAAAAGAGGAAACCAACAGACAGGAGAAAGAGATCAGGAGAAAATGAGTTTCACTTTTCACACTGCTATTACTCTGTGCTTATGTGGCTGGCAGAGGATTGGGTGCTGCTGCGCCAGGCCGATGGTAGTTGTGGTCTTCACAACGTGCTGTGTTTTGGTGCTGTTTGCTGCCCAGCTGAGCTTTGCCATGTCAAAGCTATGCTCGTAGCTCTAAAGAGCTGTGGTCATAGCATCACAGGAAGGTTTGGGTTGAAAGGG
Source organism: Ramphastos sulfuratus (assembly GCA_013399055.1). NCBI lineage: Eukaryota > Metazoa > Chordata > Aves > Piciformes > Ramphastidae > Ramphastos > Ramphastos sulfuratus. The sequence continues at coordinate 123,218 of WBNM01030702.1, forward strand.
AGCTTTGAAGACTGTGTTCAAGCCTTTTTCTATGGGCAGAGACATCTTTCATCAGATCAGGATGCTCAAAGACTCATCCAGCTTGATGAATCATGGATTCATAGAATGGTTTGGGTTGGGAGGGACCTTAAAGATCATTCAGTTCCAACCCCCCTGCCATGGGCAGGGACACCTCCCACTAGCCTAGGTTGCTCAAGGTTCTGTCTAGCCTGGTCTTGAACACCTCCAGCAGAAGGCGCTCTGCTGCTCTTGAGTAGAAATAAATACGAACAAAGGTCTTCCTTTCTGCTGTGCCTGAACACCCTGCAGCCACCTTACTGCTGCCTGTCTGGGCAGGAGACCAAACTGCTGTTTTCAGGGACATCTCTGGTGCTGAGGAACACCCTTGGCAGGTGTAACACTGACAGCTTTGTCACTTGTATGTCTTTGGTCACATTCTGTGATCAACACTGGCACAGATTGCCCAGGGAGGTTGTGGAGCACAGAATCACCAAATGTGATCTGTGCTCCACAACCTCCCTGGAGGTGTTCAAGGCCAGGCTGGATGAGGCCTTGAGTGACCTGTTGTAGTGAGAGGTGTCCCTGCCTACGTGGTGGGGTTGGAACTGGCTGAGCTTTGAGATCCCTTCCAACCTAAACCATTCAATGACTCTACAATTCCATGAATGGGAAAAGGTGCTCAGGTGATGGGATGTGAGGGGACAGCACGTGCAAGTGGTGCCCTCTGGAAACGCCGCTGGAGGAGCGTGGCAGGGAGCGGTCGGTAGCAGCGCAGGGATGCAGTTCAAAGGGAGGCGATGCCCTTTGCACCGTGTGGGGAAAAAACAACCCAGCAAGGCCTTCAGGCAGGAGAGGGCTGAGCGAGCGGCTGAAACCATAAGGATGTCATCTTCTGCGCTTTGCTTCTTGCAGTGCTGCAGTGCCTGCAGACGGTGATTGAGGAGACGCGGGCGTATGCACGGCAGCGGCAGGCGTTCAGCAGGCCTCTGCTGCACAACCAGGCCCTGCACTTCCGCCTGGCCGAGCTGACCACCAAGCTGGAGCTGCTGCGCTCGCTGCTCTACCGCACCACCGGTGAGTGCCCAGGGCTGCCGCCCTGCCAGCACAGTGCCTCAGCTGCGAACTGGCTCTGAGTGCAGCCACAGCCCCAGCACTGCCATGCCCACTAAACCCTGTCCCAGAGTGCCATGCCCACATGGACTTGACCAGGTTGGAAAAGACCTCTGAGATCATCCAGTCCAACCTGTCACCTAACACCTTCTAATTAACTAACCCATGGCACTAAGTGCCTCATGCAGCCTCCTCTTAAACATCTCCAGGATGGGGACTCCACCACCTCCCTGGGCAGCCCATTCCAATGCCAATTACTCTTGCTGTGAAGAACTTCTTCCTAATGTCCACCCTAAACCTGCCCTGGCACAGTTTGAGACTGTGTCCTCTTGTTCTGTCTCTGGGTGTCTGGGTTTCTTGAACACTGCCAGGGACTCCACCACCTCCCTGGGCAGCCCATTCCAGTACCTGGACACTCTTGCAGTAATTTGTCCAAATCTCCAATCTAAACCTCCCCTGGTGCAACCTGAGGCCATTTCTTCTGGTCCTTCTTTCTGTGAGTTGCAGAGACCCAGAAGGTTTCCCCTCCGCCTCCTTTTCTCCAGGCTAAACACTCCCAGCTCCCTCAGCTGCTCCTCTCCAGACTCTTCCCCAGCTGTGCCCTACTCTGGACCTGCTGCAGCCCTTCTTGTAGTGAAGGGCCCAAAACTGAACCCAGCACTCAAGGTGTGGCCTCACCAGTGCCAAGTCCAGGGGAAAAATCACCTCCCTGGTCCTGCTGGCCTCATGCAGACCAGGATGCTGGTGATCTGGCCACCTGGGCAAACTCTGGCCCATCTTCAGCCAGCTGTCAATCACGTCAAGAACATGGTCGGGCTAGAACAACATGGGGAGATGATTGGCAGAGAGACAGGTTGTGGTCAGTGACTGTGTGGATCACTCTGTTGATGTCTTTCCTTTCACAGATCTCTACCTGGAAGGCAATGATGTGACCAAATTTGCTTCCATGGCTAAGCTGAAGGCAGGCTGCTTGGCATGGGAGGTGACTGACAGCTGTCTCCAGTTCTGGGGAGGGATGGGCTTCATCAACGAGGTGCTGGTGAGCAGGCTTTACAGGTAAGGAGCAACTGGTGGAAACAGGAAAGGGCTCTGCTGACATTTGGCCTTTTAAATATTCTGTTAACAGAAAAGGGCACTTGAAAAGGGCACCAGCTGCTGGCTGGTGTGAGGAGTGCTGCTGGCACTGCTGCGCCTTGTGGGGCACAAGGACACCGCAGCCTTGCTGACTTTGGGGGTCACACACAGGTGTCAGGGTGCAGGCTGACTGCTCCTTTGGCAAAGCCTGGCTTTACATCCCAGCTGTGGAGCTTCACCTACCCACAGGTTAGCCTCCATGGCAGGTGAAAGAAACATTTGCCTTGCTGGTCCTCTGGTACCTGCCAGCCAACAGCACAAAGAAAGGGGCGGAGGCTACCAGCAAGTGGGCACCTTCCTTTTTGGTCTTTGTTTGCTTAGTCTTGATTGCAAGATCAGAATTGAGCCAAGGCAGCAGCTTTCTTCCAAACCCAATGAAAATCAGCTTTATCTTTTTTCCCCAAGGGGGAACAGACTGCCCACAGAAGCTGTGGAGACTTCAAGCCTGGCAGTGTTCAAAGGCAGACTGGATGGGGCCTTGAGCAAGGTGGGCTGGTAAGTGGTGTCCCTGCCCATGGCAGGGGGTTGGAACTGGATGATCTTGAAGGTCCCTTCCAGCCCAACCCATTCCATGATCCAGGTGTCAGTACTGGGCTGATTTTCTACACGTAAAAATCTCATTTTCAGTCGTAGGGATTCTGAGAAGGGAAAAAGGTTTGAAAAAGTTTTGAGCCTGAATCTCAGAGTTTAATGGAAAAACCCAAGCCAATATAAAAAGCAGCCAGAGTAGACTTGCCAGGCTTTACCTTAGCAGCAGCATTCTGCAGGCCAGAGCCAGAGCTGAGTTGTTTGTTTGGTTTTTCCCTCCCCTGTCTGAATTGCCTCAGAGACAACACAACTTAGGAAAAAAATCAATTCTTGAACAAATCCACAAGGTTGGGAGAGGGAGGCAAACTTTTTGTGGTGACTTTATTGCAGCTCTGCAGTCTTCCTAAGATGAGCTGTAAATGTTTGCAGGTAGGGATGGCTTTAAGTGGATTGGTTTTGGCATTAAGTACTGCATCTCCTCCTGAATTACTGATTGTAAAATGGTTCATTAGAATCCTACAATGGGTTGGGTTGGAAGGGACCTTAAAGCTCATCCAGTTTTAACCCCTCTGCCACAGGCAGTGACACCTCCCACCAGTCCAGCATGCTCAAGGCCTCATCCACCCTGGCCTTAAACATCTCCACAGTTTCTCTGGGCAGTCTCAGTGCAGATTGAGATTGGATGTGAGTAGCAAGTTCTGCACCAGGAAGCTGCTGGAACACTGCTACAGGTTGCCCAAGGAGGTGGTTTAAGGCCACATCCCTGGAAATACTGAAGGTGAGGCTGGAGGAGGCTCTAAGCAAGCTACTGTAGTGGAGGATGTCCCTGCTGACCTTTTGGAGGTCTCTTCCAGCCCAAACCATTCTATGATTCTGTGTTTAACTCTACTCTTACTTCTACAGAGACCTGAGACTGCTGTCAATAGGAGGTGACACAGATGAAACCATGCTGTCCATCATCTGCAAACTCATGGACATGCTGCCCAGCAAGTGACACCTCTCCACTCTGCCTAGGGGATGAAGCAAGAGCATGGCTGAGCTGCGAGAAGGTAAAAGCCACTACATCTTTTCAGGGGTGAATATGCAGGCACCACCTCAGCCCTTTTTGCCATCAAAACTATAACCATTCTGTGTCCTCTCCATATTGACAGGCAGCAGTCTGAACACATGTGGCCTCCTGCAAGGTTGCTGGGTGGTTTCTTTTTCCCAATTTTTTGTATTTTTCAGCAATTGCTGCTTTGGAAAGTCCAATGAGCCCAACTAAGCACCCAGAAAAAAAAATGTGAGGGTAGAGCTACAAGAAAATCAAGGCAGGTCTATGTTTTAGAGCATCTGACCTGCCCTCAACCAGAACTTGGCTGTGGATGCTGCACTGGTAGCTTCATCCCACTTCAGTGGAGCTCTGCTTTCAAGATCAGCAATTAACACACTAAGTATTCCCTGCTGTATTCAGCTACTGGGGAAAGGTTTTGTAATTAGGAGCAAAATCACTCTTCCATCTTTCACTTCTAGCCAGGAATCATCAAGATCAGCTCTGGCATCTTTGCCAAGTCCACATGGGCCTGCAGCACAGCCATGGATGTTTAGTGGTGGGAGTGGGGGTGGTGTTTGATTGTAGGATTCTGTAAGCAATGTTTAATAGCACCTGAAGCTTTTGGAGGCTGAACTTCAGCAGCACCTACCCATGTCCTCTGTGTAATTATTAAAGAGGAACAGTAAACAGCATGAAAGTTGTGTGTAATTATTTGAACTCTTCCTGAACCAGTTCTTCAAGCCAGGAGAGCAAAAAAACCCAGCATGAGTGGAATTCTCCTTGTCACTGAAGTGATGAAGCAGTGCCCAAGCACTCTTCACGACACTGCAAAGTTAGCAGTTGGAGAGTTAAAAGATGACATTTGCCTTCCACCTCTAAGTGATCTGCATGGTTCCTATGGAGAGGCTAAGGTACATGAGAGTGAGACATGCACTACAGTGTGTAAAAATGGGCAGAGGAGCTGCAAAGCAAGAACAATCCTAACTGCACTACTCTCGCATAGCTTCTAGCAACTGCACAGTTAATGCTGCTAGAATTTCCCTGTTGTAGCCACTTAAACTCCCACCATAGCTTCCTCTAATCTTGTTGTTTGTCAATTTTGAGTCCTGTCAGACTCATACTTTTCTGCCTAAAAATGACCAGCAAAGTGCAGATGCTGAGGATAGTTCTAAGGCTGCAGTTCCCTTTCCCTGACTGAGATGTTCTCAAGGCCTTGCACAGTCGCTGTAGCCATTCTAAACCAACTTACAGAATCACTGAAATGGTTTGGGTTAGAAGGAGCCTCCAAAGCTCATCCAGTCCAAGCCCCTGCACTCAGCAGGGACATCCTCCACTACAGCAGCTTGCTCAGAGCCTTCTCCAGCCTCACCTTCAGTATCTCCNACTCATTTCTCATCCACCAGCACCCCCTTCCAGGCTTCCAGTTCAAATTTTAAACTGAAACTTGACCTTTGACAGGAACTGAAGGAAGGGAATTGTGCTGCATCCTGTAAATTAACATAAGAGCCCAGCAATGCCACGTTTTTTAACTGGGTAACTTTCAGCTGAATTTCATTCCAACATGCTGATATTAGAAGCCCCTAACAGAGCTGTGTTTCAGCACTTAGTAATTTTAAAAGGCTTTGTTTTCTGATAAACATACAGAAAGTTATTTGGAGACTTCAAATAGTTCTTGTGGTTGAGCTTTCTTCCCGTTTCCAGCCCTGTCTAGACAACAACAACAAAACCCCCCAGACAAAATCCTTAAATGAAGAACCACAGCAAGGAAGCCACAGGCACTTGGGAATGTTCTGTTTAACAAGAGCAGCAATTGTCATGGCAAGACAATTCTGGTGTTAGCACTTCAGTGTAGAGGTATTTTAGGCCTTTTAACAAAGACTGAATCAGCTGGAAGCATTGGAGCTTCAGCTGCTGTTCCACATTCTGTGTGGAGCATCCTGCATGAGGTAAGTGTGTTTCCATTACACAGGAAACCCAGCATGACACCAACAGTTCTTACCTTACTGCTGCTCACCACACAACCATGGCCAGCAGTGGGAGGGAAGTGATTCTCTTCACCTAATCTACTCCTCTTGAGACCTTGTCTGGAGTCCTGTGTCCAGGTCTGGAGCCCCCAGCATCAGAAGGACACGGAACTGTTAGAGCAGGTACAGAGGAGGCCAACAAGATGATCCAAGAGCTGGAGCACCTCTGCTATGGAGACAGGAGAGGGAGTGGAACATCTCCCTGTGAGGACAGGCTGAGGGAGCTGGGGCATGGAGCTTGGAGCAGAGGAGCCTGATTGCTGCCCTCAGTCATGTTGATAAAGCTGTGCAGAGCAGTGTCGGGGGACAGAGCCAGGCTCTGCTCAGGGATGGCCAATGACAAGGGGCAATGGGAGCAAGCTGAAGCAGAGGAGGTTCCACAGGAACAGAAGGAAAAAAAATATCTTCACTGTGAGCGCGCCAGAGCCCTGGAGCAGGCTGCCCAGAGAGGTTGTGGAGTCTCCTTCCCTGGGGATGTTCAAAACCCACCTGGATGTGTGTGGCCTGCTCTAGGTGATCCTTCTCTGGTAGAGGAGCTGGACTGGATGATCTCTGGAGGTCCCTTCCAACCCCTACCACTCTGTGATTCTGTGCAAGTTGGTGTTTCTCACCCTGGAGAAGAGAAGGCTCCAGGGAGACCTTCTAGCAGCTTTCCAGTATTGCAAGGGGCCCTCCAGGAGAGCTGTAGAGGGGCTTCTGCCAGCAGCATGATGGCTTCAGCCTGGAAGAAGCTGGATTGAGGTTAGACATTAGGCAGCAATTCCAAATGCAGCAGCACTTCCAAAAGCTGTGCTGGTCTTCTACAGGAGCAAAGAACGTCCACGACCACCACCAGCTGCAATGCTACAGGACAGTTTATTTGTCAGTTATCATTAGTTATTAATGGCAACATATTCTACAGTATTGCTAGAAAACTCTTTCAAACCTGCAGATACAATTTCAATAGCTAGGAAAGGTCATTTCTTGCATGTTAAACTGCACAGTGGAAGAGCTTCAACTATTAGAAACTGGTGAGCCAAAGCTGTCTTTAAAAATAAGAACACTTCAACGTGACAGCACCTCCCAATGGGTGCAGCATCTTCTACTTCAGTATAAAAATTCAACTCCCTTACCTCAGAGCTCAGGCATCAGGCAGTGCAGATTTAGGGATCACAGACTGAAGAGTAAGCAGAGGAATGGGACGTTCTGGTGATTCAATGGAATCATTTGAGATACTTTAAATATAAAGACAATGTTTGTACTGTGTCCATGCAGGCTGAGAGAGTTGGCCTGTTCAGCCTGGAGAAGAGAAGGGTGCATGGAGACCTGCAAGCAGCCTTCTAGAATTTGAAGGGGGCCTCCAGGAGAGCTGGAGAGGGACTTCTGACAAAGGCATGGAGTGACAGGACAAGGGAGAATGGCTTCAGACTGGAAGAAGCCAGGCTGAGATTAGACATGAGGAAGCAATTCTACCCCATGAGGGTGGTGAGGCACTGGAACAGGCTGCCCAGAGCAGCTGTGGAGGCTCCAAGCCTGGCAGTGTTCAAGGCTACACTGGCTGGGGCCTGGAGCAAGCCAGGCTGGTAGGAGGTCACCCTGCTTATGGCAGGGGGGTTAGAACCCTTCCAAACAAAACCATTCTATGGTTGTATGATTTGCTTAAAAGAGCCAATGTGTGAACATGACTTAGCACATTTAAATGAAACCATTCCAGTTTTAAGTAACTTCTCCCCAAAACACAAGAGTTTAAGCCTCTTGAACACTAACAGAACTGGCCACAAAAATAACTTCCTGGGGTACCACTTTTTATTAGCTTCAGGCCAGCCTTTTAAACATCCAGAGAAAACCCAATTTAGGGAGATCCAAATACTCTTTGTGCTTCTACAACCTAGAATTTACCTTATGCCTGCATCTGGAGCTCTAATTTAGAGCATGGCCCAGAATGGGAAGCAGAACTAAAGAGGAAAGCCTTGTAAAAAATTCAATTTCTCCCTAAAAAAATTTTTTTTAATTGATGACAGTAACACTTCCTGCAGATTTACAAACAATTCCCCCCCCCCCCCCAAAAAACCAGGGGCTGATGGAAAAAAGTTCTGATCCATTAAGAAAATTCTCTAAACCATTGCATTAATGCAACCTGCAACAATTTCCTTGTGGTTTAGCCCCTTCTGGTCAATGCCTTTATCAGACAAGTGGTACCTTACATCACCTCAGTTTAATAATCCAGTATATGACAAAAAAGACAAAGAGTGAGAAGAGCATCATGTAGCACAGCAGCTTTGTCTGGCTTCCTCTGGAGAGCGTTCTCAGTCTGCTCATAGTTGCACCTAGAAGTCCACCCGTGGACTCAAAATCATTTTCCTATATGAAATAAGAAACAACAAGCAAGGAAGCAAGCAAAACAACAAGCAGGTTCTGAAAATTAACCAGGAAACACTTTCTCCCCTGTATCCAAAGATTTTTCCCACCCCTTCAAAACAAAACAAACAAAAAAAGGCATTTCTGACTTCCTAAGTTTTTTACTTCCTCCTTCTGTTCTTAAATGTGGAACTACCACACTGTTGTGTCTGAAGTCTAAAGCCTTTGGAAGTCCTGCATCTTCACAGCTGCATTCAGCTCTGCAGTCCTCAGCACAGGAAGGACATGGACCTGATGGAGAGGCTCCAGAGGAGGCTACAAAAATGCTCCGGGGGCTGGAGAAGCTCTGCTGTGAGGACAGGGTGAGGGAGCTGGGGATGTGCAGCCTGGAGAAGAGAAGGCTCCAGGCAGACCTAACAGCAGCCTGCCAGGACCTGAAGGGGCTGCAAGCAGGCTGCAGAGGGACTGTTTGCAAAGGCCTGCAGGGACAGGACGAGGGCAATGGTTTGAAATGAGAGCAGAGCAGATTGAGCTTGGATGTAAGGAACAAGTTCTGCACCAGGAGGCTGCTGGAACACTGCCACAGGTTGCTCAGAGAGGTAGCTGAGGCCACCACGACTGGAGATACTGAAGGTGAGGCTGGAGAAGGCTCTGGGCAAGCTGCTCTAGTGAAGGATGTCCCTCCTGAGTGCAGGTGGTTGGACTGGATGAGCTTTGGAGGTCCCTTTGAACCCAAATTGTTCTATGATTCTATTTTTTTTTAACCAGAAATATTGCTGCTGAATTGATCCCATTTTTACAAGCAGCAATAAGCTGTCAAGAAGTGAACATAAATATTTATACTAAAGCTTTACCTCACTAACTTCTTACCCTGCCTCATACTTAAGTCAGTGACTAAATACTTACCATTTCTGATAACATTTTATTTTGGTTTTTGACTTCTGTTCCAATTTCAATGGAAAGCTATTAAAAAGAAAAGAAACAAGTATTAAATATTAGTAAGCAATTACAGTAGAGAAACCAGTCTAAATCCCTGACCTGACTAGGATTTCCACAGAGAGAAGTGAAAGCAGTTCCTGCTGTTGTCAAAAAACAAAGTGCTTTCAGTTGGAAGGGAGTTCAAAGATCATCCAGTTCCAAGCCCCTGCTATGGGCAGGGACACCTCCTGCTAGCCCAGCTTGCTCAAGGTCCCATCCAGCCTGGCCTTGGAGACTCCCTAACTTTTCTGGGCAACCTCCCCCAGTGCCTCACCACCCTCCTAGTAAAGAGCTTCTTCCTGATGTGAAACTCTGCTTTACTTTCAAACCACTGCCCCTTGTCCTATCACCACAGGCCCTTATAAAAGTCCCTCCCCAGCTTTCCTGTAATAGCACCAAACCCAAGTATTCCATCTTCCTCAGCCAGTTTACTGACCTAAACTCTACTTTCTAGCTTCTGCAGCGACAGGAGCTCATTCTGGAGGACAGCAAGCCACAAGACAGGTTGGACAAGATGACCTTTGAGATTCCCTTCCAACCCAATGCAGCCTGTGAAAGCACCACAGCTGTGCTCAGGATTAACCAAAACTGACATCTCCAGCTAAGACAATGTAACTAAAGGCAGATCCAGTTACACAAATTACTGTGCACGCTGGCTGGACTCCATGATCTTTTGAGGTCCCTTCCCACCCCTGACATTCTGTGATTCTGTGACAATTCTTCCTTGTGTTAAGTTTATCTTCTAAACTTAAGTTTACTGCTTCCCTGGTCCATGTAATTTGAAGCAACCAAGGTGCAAGTGGCACAGCAGCAATACTTACTGATTTGATGGCACTGACTTTGGTGCGCAGGCTCTCTGTTAACCTGTCGTTTTCTTCCTCATACACACTGTAGCCACTGTTGCTGTAGCCATAGTTACCTCCCTCCCCTAGAAAAGCAAGGCTCAGCAGTTAGCACACCCCATGCAGCAAGTGCCCTTCCTGTGTGGAAAGAACCTTTTCCACTTACAAATGCATTTTCTTAACGTCACCCTTGGCCACCAGGAAGAGGCAGTTTGTGTTCCTGAGCTGTCTGAGCTTTTTCTGATGTGTGAGTTACCTTTCAGTGTGGCAGCACAATGGAAAGCTGGGGAATGGTTGTAATTCAATAAACCCAGAGTGCAACTTCACAGAGCAGGATGTTTTCAGATTCATCCTATGGAAATCAACCTCAGCATTACATGGAGAGGTGAAGGCAGCTTTGAGACTACGATACAGCAAACCCAGCTCTAAATAGGACAGCTGGGATCTTTCTGTAACACAGACAACCACCTTTGATCACACTCACATTCAAAGGAGAGAGCAGACTCAAGCCCTACCTCAGCAGAGAAGCCAGGTCTCAGCAGAGCACTGCCATTTCTGTCACCGTATGCACTCCAGTGCTCCTCCTGCCTTTGCTTTTCAGGTGATGCAGCCTCAGGACTGTTATTCAGCCAAGTGTCTCAGAGAGAAATGAGCACTCAGCTCCACACACTCCCTTCCTCTAGCCTCTGATAAAGATGGCCTACAGACAACAGCTGGACAGTAGCCTGGGCACAGACAATTAAAGCTGGGTCCTGACTGGATAAAAATCAGTCTTAGGCCTCAAATCAAAGATCTGAACAACCCAAACTTTCTCAACAGCAGAAGGCTTCCAGCCCTCATATCACTTTTGTGGCTTCCCCTGTACCTACTCTAACAGGTCCATGTCTTTCTTGCACCAAGGCCTCCAGAGCTGGCCCCAGCACTGCAGATGGGGCCACAGCAGAGGGACAGAATCCCCTCCCCTCTACCTGCTGCCCACGCTGCTGGGGATCAGCCCAGGACAGGGTTGGTTCTGGGCTGTGAAAGCACATTGCTGGCTCACAACGTCCAGCTTTTCAATCCACCAGCACCTCCAAGTCCTCTGCATGTCTGCTCTCACCAGCCCCCAGCCCGGACTGATAACAATGATTGCCCTGACCCAGGTGCAGGACCTCACATTTTGCCTCGTTGAACCTCACGAGCTCCACCTGGGCCCACTTCTCAAGTCTGTCCTGTCTCTCTAGATGAGATCACATCCCTCAGGTGTGTCAGCCACACCACTCAGCTTGGTGTCAGCTGCAAACTTGCTGAGAGTGCACTCACTCCCACTGCCTACATCACTGATAAATATACTAAATATCCTGGTCCCAGTACAGACTCTTGAGGGACACCACTTGTCACCAGTCTTCACCTGGACATTGAGCTGTTGACCACTGCCCTCTGGATCTAACCACTCAACCAATTCCACTGCACAGTCCACTATGTAGAAGCCTGGCTACTACTGCTACAGGAGGGACAGAAACTTAGTGGGCAGTTCCAACACTTTTCACTGACAGGACATGGAAAATGGACATGACCATAAGAAAATGACAGGCTGATAAGGAGGTACCAGGTAGCTGGTGGTGCCCACAGCAGAAGTACTGGTGCCCAGCTTCTATTTCCAGCCCACTAAATGAAAAGGAATTCTGGATAACTGAAAAGTCTGAGAAAGCTGCTAAGAGTCATAATAAGTATTTAAGGCTTGAGCTTCCAGCAGATCAGCTGAGCGACCTGATCTAGTTGGAGATGTTCCTGCTCCCTGCAGGGGAGCCAGACAAACGGCCTTCAAGGGTCCTTTCCAACTCCATGCATTGTCATTCTGTGATTTTTTTTTTTAAAGCAGTTGCTTCAGGATGTTCTTTAAGGCATTGTTTGCCAGAGATGCTCCTCCCCCTGCACTCCTTCCAGAACCAACCAGCCCTTCACTTCTTCAGAATCACCATACCAAGCTGGATGCCCTTTGGTCTAACCCCTCTCACTCCATACCCAAGAGCAAGCTGTTAGTCTGACAAAGGACTGAAGATCTCTGCACTACACTGATCATAGGATGCCAGGGGTTGGAAAGGACCCAAAGATCATCTGAGCCCAAACCCCTGCCAGAGCAGGACCAGACAATCTAGCTCAGGGCACACAGGAACACATCCAGACAGGCCTTGAAAGGCTCCAAGAAGGAGACTCCACAACCTCTCTGGGGAGCCTGTTCCAGCTTCTGGGACCCTTACAGTACAGAAGTTCCCCCTTGCATTGAGGTGGAACCTCCTGTGCTGCAGCTTCCATCCATTGCTCCTCATCCTATCCCAGGGAGAAAGTGAGCAGAGCCTGCCCTCCCCCTCCCGACCCCCAGCCCTCAGAGATTTATAAGCATTTATTAAATCCCCTCTCGGTCTTTTCTCCAAACTAAACAGCCCTGGGTCCCTCAGCCTCTCCTCATCAGGTGGGGCTCTAGTCCCCTCATGATCCTCATAGCCCTCCCTTGGGCTTTCTCCAACAGATCCACATCCCTCTTAAACTGATGACCTAAGCATTATCAAATAATAAGCATCCTAACCCCTCTCTCGATGCAGCAAGAAATGCATCCAAGACTTGCCTTATCTGGTGGAAACACTATTGCACAACACAAATCCAAAGTGGAGAAGTCACTTTGGGCTGCTGTAACAGGCACGCCTACTTTATACGCATGGCATTTATTACCTCCTAAATGCTCACTTTCTAGGAAGAACTCAGTCATGAACATCTGAGGCATAAATATTGCTTAAGCTTTACAGTGACATCATATCACCTATGTCACTCCAGAACATGACACNTTGCATGAAGTGACACCGCTGCCCATCCACGTAAACACGGCTCAGGCTATGGCTACATCGGAACCGCTCACGAACACAATACAAACCCCAGTGCTGCGGACCCAGGTGAGCTACAGACAGGAGCGCCAACATGGGGTTTCTCCATCCCAAAACTTCGGAGCTCTGTTGCAGGCCTTCGCCCACCAACACAGCCCCTCTCAGGCACGGACGCCCCCTCCGAAGCCCCTAGGCGCCGCCGAGCGCTGCCCAAGAGTCCCGGCAGTGGCTCCCACACTCTCCCCCTCCCTAACTCTCAACCGCCAGCACCGATGTTCCGCCAGGCCCCCCCACCGTGGCTGCGGGCCCCGCTCCAAGGCCCGCCGCGCTTACCCAGCCCTGCGCGCCTCATGGCTGCGCCCGGAGCCGCCGCCGGAGAAGGAGGAGGAGGGGAAGG
>WBNM01030703.1:0-68107 GCA_013399055.1 Ramphastos sulfuratus
ATTATATTGTTTTAAAATTTATTATATTTAACGATGTTATTTATTTATTTAACAGCTACTTAACAGCAGCACATAAAGCCTTAATGAGTTAATTTTCTGGCAAGTCTGAATAGGTGTAGAATATCAGACACATTTAATTACCATACCAAAATCTGGCTTGAGAATATTATGCTAAACTTTTTCCCCTAGCTGCCTCTTTCCTTTCCCCGGTGGAGATGGAGAAGACTAGGAAAGTATGTCAAGTTAGCTGTCAAGCTCCTTAAGAACTCTCGAATGACCTTGTCAGGAAAAAAAACCCACCACACTAACCCTTTGATTCATATTTTAAAATCCTGCCTAACCTGCCCCTTCCACTCCTGTGCAGCTCAGACAGGGCTGAGCTCCATATTAATGCCCAGCAATCATTTGCAGGCTCTGCGCTCCCCTGCCTGCCGCACTCCCAATGCCTCGTTAGCTCCGCTCGCTCCGCAAGATGCTCCTCTTTGTGTTGGTTTCTCCTGGGTTCCAGATGAATAAAAAGCTGGGCTGCTAGCTAGGCTAAAAATAACTTCTGATCACTCAAGTACCCTCTAAGACACAGCTGAACCATTCAGGTTGACTTCCCTCCAAAAGGCATGTTATGCAAAGATAGCTCCTGTGGCTCCCGATGGGTCGTTGCGGCGAGAGCCGTGTATGCCTTGCAACAAAACAAGGTATTGCTTTTCTTCAGACAGCCATGCAGAGATTTCTGCATGCTCTGCAAGCAGATAGCTGTCATCTTGATTACACTGCTATTGTTTTAAAATGTGTAATTAAATAATTCAATCTGCTGAAAAAAGCTACCTCTGGTTTGGTTTTTTTTTAAAGAATACAGAGTTGGTCGGACCCAGCAGATTCCTCTTTAAAAGATGCAAATGAAATACAAGCCTGGAAGCAGAACTGCAGATATTCAAAAGCTCTTACTACTGTTGGTTTTAAAATCTGTTAAACATACTGGATCCTCCAGCTGCCTTTGCAAGAGCACCTCTGGCAGGTGCTAGCACCTTCAGCTACTCCTAAACTTTGCCCTCCCAACTCCTTCGTTGTGAGTTGGCAGCCTGGCTTCCATATAAAGACTTCACAATCAGAATATTCAAACATGGTTTTAGAATTAGAATTGAGAAATAGATTTTAAACAGTAAAAACCTGCCAATCTGAACCAAAAAGTGGGTATGCACCCAAGTTTGCCACAGCTTAGTGATGTTAGCCCCAGATTGCCCACACAACCCAGGGAGAGAGGCAGTTGTTTGCTTTCCTTCACCCATCAAAAGAGTTTCTTCTCTTTAATCACTGTAAGAAGAACTTGGGTGTTGTGAGGTTAAAATTTGCCTTTGGGATCTCTCTGAAAATAACAACTGTGTGCTGAGAACACAGAGCTGCTACTGAGTTCACAGGAGCAAGTTAGGGCTCCTTACTAGGACCTGCACAGGCTCCCTGGCTATAAGAACCCCCAAAACTACACAATGAAAGCTTTTCTATGTCCAAAATCATGCAAGAGCACAAGGGGGGCATTTAAACACCCCAAAGCCAAAAAGAATGACATGGAGGAAAATGTTAGGGCAGAGAGAATGAAGAAGTTAAAACTAAAGACAGATGAAACAATTTTTGTTGCAGCTTGCATCACAAAAAGCCAAACCTGGCTATTCTTTTTTCTCTGCATGAAAAAAGACAGAAATTAAAGCTGTGGTGGAAAACACCTGGAAAAGAGAAAGAAAACATTCCTTCCTTCTCTTTGTCTGAGCACCTGCTATCTCACTGGCTCTCTAGGCTCATACATGGTGGATGCCTACATTCACACACATACAGACTCATCTGCACACACAAAGTGAGGAAGAGTCCTGCCCCCTCTAATTCCTGAGGCTGAAAGCAGCAAGAGGCCATGGTATCTCTTCAGTTTTAGTGTAACACCAACACAGGGACAAGTGGCTAAAGACTCACATGCTGCATGAAGATCCAACTGAACTGCTCCACAAAGACCTAACCAAACCATGCAGATTTAACTGAACTAAGCAATAGTTTTCTAAGGCAATTCTTTTGTGTAAGGAACCTTTGTAGAAAGGCACCAGTGGCTATTTGAATCTTCAATTTTACCTTGGCCAAGAGCAGTGACTTTGTCAACAAGGACAACTCATAGGTCAAATAAAATCCATTAGTGAGATCTGAAGAGGACAGAAGCTGTCCAAGGCAGAGTATCACGCTCAGACTGCATCACCTGGCCTGCATCCTGCTCTCTGGTGACAGACTATCCATAGTCTTGGAGAGATTTTACCCTGAGAGAGAAATGATCCCTTCTCTGTAAAGAGATGGGACCCTTTAACAGATGTGTGACTGTTTGTTTTGCTTGCAGGTATCCACATGTGCTTTTAGATGCTCTGAAACCATTTGTGGTTTTGCCCTGAGTCAGACATCTCAGCAACACAACCAACAAGACAGTTTTAAAGCATGTCACTTCAAAATCTTTTCTGCAGTATTTTGCCAGGATTTATGTTTTCTGTTTTCCCTCTTGGGAAGAAAAAGGGTCACAAGGCCTCTGAAAATGGCAGGAATGTAAGTTCCATTTGAAGTCAGTAGGATTTGTAATCCTAAATCCCTCAAATGCCTCTGAAAGTCACTGTGGATATATGCCTAGACAAAAACATCATCTCTCCCTTTCCTTTGACACTGAAGCTGCATTTCCATAAAGACAGACAATCTCCACTCTTCAGCTCTAACATGCATAAGCTCTCAGTGCTGCTCCTGTGAGTTGCCTGCAGACAATACAAGGAACATGTTTGACAATGAAATACAGAAATAGATGTAAAGTGAATTTTTAAAAGCTCCTTCAGAGACTTCCAAAGGGTATTTTCTTCCTGAACACTTCAATACTTTTGAAGATTCAATCTCTGATCAGCAAAGTTGCTCCCTTTTCTGACTCCTGTTTATAAGAAATGGCTGCCAACCTCAAATGGAAAGTGTGCTGGTTTGAGGCTAATTGGAATACTTTAATGGAGAAAATTATTTTATAGGCTGTGAAAGGAAAACAATGGTGATGTNAGCTTTCTTCTCCTCCACTGCCCTGCCATTTATCTGCTGACTCATCATCCATTCATTCTTGCCCCTCCTTCTCCTTCTGAACTGATTCATTCTTCTCATTTGTGCTACAGTTCACAAGTATCATCTCCTACTGCTTGAGTTCCAAAGGCACAGAAAGGTTTGGGTTTTGGTTTTTTTTTTTTTCATCTGCAACAGCTATTTATTTTAAATTAAAGTAGCTATTAAAAAGTAAGTATCTAAACTATTGGGCATCTCTTTCAATTACACTACATCAGCATTATCTAATATCCTTTAACCATTATCCACTGGTTAAATCCCAGTGACACCAGACCTAAGTCATAGTTGGAGATGGCAAATTTACATTTTGTTTTGTTGTTTCCTTCTGTGCATCACACTGTGACTGCTTCACCATGAACTCTACCTGCCTGCTCAATAATTTGCCCAAGCAATTTACTTGCAGGAATAACTTTTCTGAATTTAAGATTGCAACAATTATATTTCCAGATAGCCACTTCACAGGCTGAAGGGCAGAGGAGGTCTCCCACTCTACCTGAATGCCACTTAACTTTGACTACAGGATCCAAAAGAGAGGAGGACTGTGCAATGGAGCTACATGACTGAAATTCATTTGTATTGTAGTTGCTGGGCACTTGATCTCTCTGAATGGCCTCAAAATAACATCTTTGAAAATCCCTACACATTTCAGAGCAGAAGTAGACTGAATTTTACAGAACACCATGTAAATAAAATTCTAGCACAGATGTTCTGCAGTTTAAGAGGAGTGATGCTGAACAGTGAACCCAGACTAGCCAAAGAGATCTAGGATGCTGAAAATGCCTTAAGCAATGGAAGAAGTCCATCCACGGGTGTACCGCTTAACATCCTTGCCTCATCTGTGCTCTCAAGCAGGATTATGTGAGCTTCACTGAACATTATAAACAGGAAAAATGAGCAACTCTCAAAAGGCAAACAGAGAAGCTAACCAACCTCTGCCTTGCCTTCTGAGCTGTTCCTGTCCACAAATCAGAGCTGATAATTGCTGTCACCAAATGAAACAAAGCTGTGCGGGCTGCAATTTTTAACGTGCTGCAAAAAATCATTCTGGAAAGCTGCAAGAAATAATGAAATACAAAACTCAAGTGGTTTCATGCTACACTTTTGAGGGTGCTCTGCTATGGACTCTTACAGAACCTTAGTGTCAAAGTGACAAATAGGAGAGATAGCCAAGCTAAAGTACAATATTCTGATTTTAAGGTGGAAATGACAGCACACTATCAGCTTGTACTGCTTCTCTACCTGTCTTTCAGAGGATGGCTCACAAGATTAGGAGGAAGTTCTTTACAGTGAGGGTGGTGAGACACTGGCACAGGTTGCCCAGGGAGGTTGTGGCTGCTTCCTCCCTGGAGGTGCTCAAGGCCAGGTTGGACGAGGCCTTGAGTGACCTGTGCTAGTGGAGGTGTCCCTGCCTATGGCAGGGGGTTGGAACTGGCTGAGCTTTGAGGTCCCTTCCAACCTTCCCATTCTATGATTCTATGATTTCTTTGCATATAGAGTTTATTACTAACAAGGCATTAAGTGTCAAAGCACCCCACCACACCTAGCAGTTTCCAGTGATGTTCATCTATGGTATTTAGAGCGAACATCTCTTACCACCCCATCTGAGAAACTTTTCGTTGGCTATGAACACCAAGCAGAGAATGCTTGATGTGGAGTTGCTATCTGAGATCTCTTCTAAGTCTCCAGGTTGAAGTTCTTTCTCCTGGCATGGCTGCTGTGCTGTCCTGCACACAACAATTACAGTGTTTTAAATTGGGTTTTCTCCCTACCCTCTGGGAGCTGGCCAGGAAATTGTCACGATACTGCCATAACTTAAGCACTCACCAAGGCAAAGCGCAACACGTCGCTGCAGAACCTGCATCTGATCAGTGTCATACACACAACAGCCTTTTCTCTTGAAAAACAGCCCTGAAACTCATAAATTAGAACTAGCTTGAAAGAATTGGCCCCTTAAGTGTTAGGCAGTGCAGCAGCGATGTTTATGACATCCATTTAGCAAAGTTTTTAACGTGTGGGAAAATATACATGGGAAGAGCTGTTCTGAATTGCACGTCAGGCCAAGATTCATTGTTACAGAGAATCCTCCTATGCATATAGATCATCGTGGAATAGAAACTGGGATGGATGGGGATTAAAAAACGTGGCTGAAAAATACAGAGATGAGTCAAACCTTTGCACATAAACCACCTCAAGCTGTGACTAAATTGGGAAGGCAATGCAAGTATGAATATAACTCTCCACTAATGCATGGGACAGATGGAGGAAGAAAGGCATAAAGTAGATGGGGATAGCACAAAATAGCAGAAGACAACCACGAAACATGGACTGACTTTACCTTGATCAAAAGGCTTGTTTGGATTCCAGTTTCTGAAATAATCATCCTAAATGGGGAGAGAAAAAAAAAACAAAACACACACCTCAGGAAAAACAGAATAAAATCTTTTCAGTACAGTGTTACGTAACTAAACTACAAATTAATCAACTCTTCTTTTGATCCCAATATATTTAGCCCCAATCAGATAAGACTATCAACAGGTTGTGTCCTAAGGAGTAGTAAACACAGGTTAGAAATTACAGAATGAAAACCTCCTTGGATGTTTGGCACCTTGCATTTTTCCTTCTGAGCTCTTTGTCAAACTATGGCAGTAATTAAATATTTCCTGTGTGGCTCTGTATTATTTCCTATCAGCCTACAGCTTTTCATAACAAAGATAAGATGTTCTGATGATGCAACATGATCTACACCACCCTGATCAGCAAAATAAACCTGAAATATGCACATTCATTTGGACAAATGTAAATCACAGCATTGAGAAGCACAGAAACAGAGCAAGAATATCAGAAGCATTATACTTAAAGCAGAGAACACCCAGGAGTGCTTGCAGTGACTACTTCTGTCACTCTTCCCTCTATGACATTTTTTTAAATCTCCTTAAAGTTAATGCAGTATATCAGATATTATCCTGCTGATTTGACCTCAAAATGGAGAAGGCTGCACCTGTCAGCATGCCTGGCCACAGCAAGCCTGGCCAAATGATACTGCTGCTGCAGATGAGTCTCTCTGCAGGAATCATGGAAAGCTCTCCTGTGTGCAGCATCAGTTTGTATCCTGCACACTTAGCAAATATTTACCTGAAGGCAAAGCTTCCCCCACTTCAGAGTGCCATCAGCCCCAGCCCTGAAGAGCTGGGATCCAAGCCCACTGTTGTATTTAGCATACTCTGTATATCTCACCTGGGGCCTCTTTGAGAGGATGTGATGACAACAGAGCAGCCTATGTGGAGGAAGCATGGAAGCCTTCTGTAACACTGGGATATTTTCCCTGCATGTTAATCTTTATTTTCTTGTTAATATATCCAATGTTCTTGCTCCTTCCTTGAGGGTGGCCACTGCAGAGACCTCTTTATGGAGCTGTTCAGATCTCTCAGGTCTCTTCCAACCTAAACCATTCTATGATTGCTTTTCCTGCCAGAAGGGTAACTGTAAACCCATCAGTGTGAATAAGACACTTCAATTATTTCTCCCACAGGGCTTTGTTTCCCATTTATCTCCAGCACACTGAATTTCACATGCTCTCAGGCTATCAAGTCACCCTAACTTGGAATACTGAGGAGCCATAGAAGCCAGCATGTCTTAGTTTTGGGGTTCAGAACAGCCCAGAGGGCTGTTACAGGAAGACTGGGGACTCTCCATGGCCTCACTTGAAGCCAAGGACATGCACCTCATGGCAGCAAGCTCCCAACACCACAGCCAGCAGGAGAAGCAGAAAGCACAAGCACTGCATGCATTGTGGGCTGCTGTCTTGCTCTGGGGACAGGTGAGGATGGGCCAATTCTCCCTGTAATGTAGGGGGCTGGGTGGAATTCTCATGACTCAGGAGGAAAGGCATTTTCCTTCTCCAAGCGCGGTCTGGACGGTCGGTGACGATCTTCCACGAGAAGAAAGATCATTTTTCAGAGTTTAGTTCAGATACATCAAAGTGTCTCTACCTTTTCTTCAGGAGTACAGGGCTTGGCAGCAGAAACAGAATCAGAGAGCTGCCTTTGAATCCTACAGATTTGTTAATATAAACCCCCCTCATGGTTACACAAAGCTTTGTAATTGATGATGATGTGCTGCTAAATTCACCAAGCATTAATCACTCTCCAGAACATGTTGGGGTTTGAGTTTTTTGAGCAGAATCATTTTCATTCAGCAACAAAATATTCTCATTTTTGCCTGCTTACACTTTTTTTTTTCCCTAGGTGTTGCTTTGCTTTTTCAGCATCAGAAACTGTTAAATAATTCAAATCCCAAGAAAGATTTCCTCTGCTGTTGGCATATGGAACCAGTTTTGAAATAAGGCTTGGAAATGAGGTGTGTCTCAATGTCAGTGTCAAAGGAATGTTTTACAGAAAAAGCACCTTCCTCACACAAAAAAAACCCTACAAAATACCCATCTCTTCTCTAAACCTATTCTTTCTCCTTTCCTCCTTTATGAAGATCGATTTACTACTCCCTTTTGAAAACTGAAACTGTATTTATTTTAGAATATGTCTGAAAGTTCAGTATGATAACACAGGAAAATACACGAGGCAAAAATAGGCAACCCCCTCCTAAAAAAGTAAAACTCATGATTATTTATAGGAATAAATAATGACTTTACATACACTAGAGCCATACAGTCCATAGCAGTTCAGAATAACTTGTGCCAGGTGGACAACAGAAAATGCAGCACTGGAGCTGCACTTCAGCACTGACACACCAGCAAGAGTTGGGACCTTGTGGTTATGGCACTATAAAGGTGAAATTCACCCTGTAGATACAGCTGAGCAGAAAATCTATGTCTCATTTAAATACCACCCAGAGCTCTGGCAGGGCTCTGTGCTCTTGCTCTGCAAGGTGCTGAAATTTATACATTAACCTGAAATGACTTTGGTGAGGAGGAGGAACTCTTTAACACCTCCGAGTGGGGATCATCATTTCTCTGTGACTTCCTCAACTGAAAGGCAGCCTGCTGATAGAGCAGCAGAGTGTGCCTAAACACTGCATTGATCTCCAGGCATGTGCAGATATATATATTAAACACAATCAGCTTGAATAAAGAGACTGCACACTCCCAGGCCATGCAACACCCTCCTGACAATGATGACTGCACAGAAATCTGAGCTTTCTGCTAGGACAGACATTAATGTGATCAAATCACCTTCTGCCTACTACCACACATACAATTATTATCTGATCTTAACATTTACATGTCAATAAAGCAATGTTAACACATTAATAATGGTTGGACTCTACGAGCTTACAGATCTTTTCCAGCAGAAATGATTCTATGATTTTATGAATTAACATCTATCAATACATTCAATTTAGGGCAATATTGACATTGATCATGAGAGTTCACAGGGTGACATGAACAGTTATCATGTGAGTTCACAGGGTGATATGAACTGCTGATGATGAGAGTTTAAGGTGTGATATGAACTGCTGATCATATGAATGTGATATGTTTTTAATACCTTTATTCACTCCATGGATATTGACAAGTTCAAAGCTAAGAACCTACCTCAACTTCCTGTGTCCGTAAGCATTACAAATGAGAAAAGGGAAAAAAAAAAAAAAGGATGAAATAGAACAATACAACAATATGTTAACATTCATCAATTTTCCCCTTGGCAGCCCTTCAAATGTGAACTCATTTCAGATGATCTTCATCTCCAAACAAAATAGTTTTCTCTCTCTCTTCCCTGACCTTTCCACCTTTGCTGTCACAGCCCAGTTTTCATCTGCTGTTAGCCAAATGCCATTCAATTAGCACATCTCTCTCTTGCAGAGCACCCAAAAAAGGGCATTTTCATTTCCTCCTGGCTGACAAACTCACCAAAAGGTGGTTTCCCACATACTTATCTGCTACATACCTGATAGGAGAGAATTAATTTATTTTTTTTTTCCCAAGCTGACTTTAAAGAATATTTATTTGATGCACTTTGAAGAGAAGGCAAAACCAGGCATAGGCCAAGTTCAATACAACTGGTGAAAGCAACTGAGAAATAGTTTTGATGAACAAATATTTTAAAATATCCTTCTCCTTGCACAGAATTCACACTTTGAAGGTTTTGCCTATGGTTCAGTGGCTGCATATGACTAAGTCAATCTTTTAATTAACTGAAGAGACTCTGCACACTTGAAGTCTTGCATGAAAGAAGAATTGACACTGCAAACCAAGACTGGGTCTGACTGCCTTAGCTCTACCCAGTGTTATATCAAGTGATGTATTGGCTTGGGCCCTGTACACAGCCAGGAATAAAGGTGAACTGCAAACTCCAGAAGTTGCCTGTCCCTCAGAACACAAACAGCACAGGCTACAAGTCCTGTGGCTCCAGGTCCCTGGTGGACTCTGGTCCCACACCACAGGTAAATACTCTGCTTCCATTTCCAGAAGAACAAAAACCTGAGCCCAGCCAAATCAGCCCCATCCTAAGTCTTGAAGCAAACTTGAGTTCTGTTCTCACTGGCTGCAGGATGAGGCCCTTGGCAAGACTCCTTTCTGCCTCCTTATAAAGTCTGCTGGCCACCCAGGACAACACCCACTGGGACAGCGAGGCAGAGAACCTGATTTGGTCTCTCAGACACAGAGCAGCTCACTTTTGACATCCCCTGACTAAATTCAACTGCAAGACTTGGGACAGGAGCTGTCTTTTCATTTCTGTATCTGTTCATCACTTAGCATCGTGGAATCTTGCTTCAAGATTTTCCCCTCAGGGAATTTAACTGAGAAATAAGTTGTGATTATACCAAATAAAAACATATCAGGAGAGCAAATAGAAATTGCCAGACTTAGCCCTCAGCTCTTCTTTGCATTATTATTATTTTGATTTGAGCAATCAAGAGATGAGCTGAAACACATTTTGCCTTATCAGGCATAATAAGTCACTGTTTCTTAACACGAGCAAAATATTCTTTTATCATTCAAAACATAGGTGTCAAATCCAGCCAGCTTAGATTGATATGCCAGCAACTAAGTCATTCAAAAGAATAATCATACATTAAGTATGCAAAGGGCACGAGATAAGTATGCAAAGTGCTAGCTTAAAAGCTTGCTTTCTTACTTGCAGGCAGACCTATCAAAAACATTTCATTCATCAGAACCCACAGATTGATCAGAATTCACAGACTGGGTTCTAATTTGCAAAAACCAAACCCTGAGCTAAACCTAGGCCTGACATAATTTCCTCTTACTTGTAACAGGAAAGTTAGTAAATAGAAATTGCCCTGAAGAGCAACACATTAATGTGTGACTGCTCTTCTCTCCTATCACCCTCCATGCACAGCACTAACAACCCAGTACAAAATGAATGGTAAAACCCCTCAGATTTATTCTCTTTTCCTCCACCAACTAAGAATATAAGCAGCAGCTTCTTATTCTCCTGAAGTTTAAGTTATTCCCACCAAACCTACTCTATTGTCACTCTTGGTTCAGTTATTAGCCAAGCCTTGGTACTCCGGGAGGGCTAACGAAGCATGGTTGATTTAACACAAAGGCATTCTCTAGGCTTTCTTTATTGACTTGTCAAAAAGAAGCTCTTGCAAGATGCTCATTTACAAACAGAGCCAAACATTAGCTAAGTGGGTACATAAATATTTAGATTTAATTGCATTAATTGAGCTTACAAGTTATTTGTCTGAATCAAGCAGAAAGGAGATGCTGACTGGAAAAACTCCCCAGAAACCTCCCCTTATTTTGTACTTTTCACACCGAGCTCAGTTCCTTATTTTTCCTCCCAAGGTCTGGGAAGATCACTCTGACCTGGATGAGCCCACAGGGCACAGAGCCATCACAGAACTCCCATCACAGACCCTTCCTGAGGAAGCTCAATATACAAAGGGCATAACCTCTAGGACTGACAACCTTTTGGAGGTTCATTCACCGCTTCTCCCAGCCAACGAGAGCTTAAAACCTCCAGGAGAGACATTTGTTAACACTGGTTTGCAGTCTACTTAGTATGTTCCTCTTCCATCCTCCATCTATGATTAAACCTTTTACTCTGATAAAGACCAGCTGGGAAACATGGTAATTACCAGCTCACTGGGTTTTCAAATTAGCTCCAGAAAGATGCAGCTGCACTTTCTGCCTCTCTACCTTGCAGCACAGAAGATCGTTCCAACACCAAGCAGTGTGAAAGCACCAGCTGCTGCTTGCTAAAGTCAATCTAGACCCTATCATAAATATCTCCCCAAGGCCTATTGCCTGTTTTAAGCAAATAGTTTGTGTCAGCACATTAGTTATTTATTTATTTAAGAGGAAGAGAAAATCTTTTGCAGGCCAAGTACCTCAGTGAATACAGATTTCCCAGTGGTAGCTAACGCCTGGAGTCTGCATCACTGTCAGGAGCTGACTCCAAACTCTGAAGCACATTAAAACATCCAATACCTAAACAAGTCCTACAGGAAAGACTGGAAGAGACTTTCCACAAGAGCATGTATTAATGGGCTGAATAATGCCTTGAAACTGAAACAAGGTAGGTCTGGGTTAGATATAAGGAAGAAGTTCTTCACAGGTGGGTGGTGAGACACTGGCACAGGTTGCCCAGAGAGGCTGTGGATGGTCATTCCCTGG
Source organism: Ramphastos sulfuratus (assembly GCA_013399055.1). Classification (NCBI taxonomy): domain Eukaryota; kingdom Metazoa; phylum Chordata; class Aves; order Piciformes; family Ramphastidae; genus Ramphastos; species Ramphastos sulfuratus. The sequence continues at coordinate 11,708 of WBNM01030703.1, forward strand.
AACCATTCAGCACCAGGCTAGGTGAAGCTTTGAGCAATTTGGTTTACTGGAAGGTGTTCCTGTGCATGGCAAGGAAGTTGGAAGTAGATGATCTTTAAGGTTGCTTCCAACCCAACCCATTCTAGGATTCTGTCTCTGACCACCTCTGAGGTCTCTGTGACTCTCCTGGGAACCAGAGGACATGAACCCAAAGGGGATGCTTTTGCTTAGTGAAACAGCAGTTGTAAAGGTCAGTGACCAATTTTCCAGCAAGGCCAAGAATGTAGGGGTTTGTATCAAGAGCTAAAAACATTAAGTGATGAAACTGAACAAAGCTGCTCCAGACTGAAGCAGAGCCACATGTAATGGGAGGGCTGAGGATGTCAGGGCCTGTCTAGAATACTGCACTTAAGTCATTAATGAAAGTACAATGAGAGGCTTTAGCCTAGAATGAAATGGTCTAAAGGATTCAATTTGCATTTGTATGTAATGCCAAATATATTAATAACTGCTCATTAATAACAGTATAAAATGCTTAAACTCCTATCAAATACATCCTCAGATATGCACAGCCTAGAAAAGATCCTCAGCCATTCACTACAATCTCGTGTCCCACAAGACTCAGTCTCTCAGCTCATGCACTTTCTGTTCAGCTAATGTGGAAGAAACTTTCTTCTTACTGTGACTCAGCATGTAGCTTTTCTTTCTTGTTTTAATAAAAGAAAAGGGGTTTTGTTTTGTGCTGTATCAGGAAACAACTGTGATTCTGTGACTCTGCAGGCTGCATTCTGCTGCTTCCCCAACAGCCCTGCCTCAAGGGATGAGCAGCTCACCAGAGCCATGCTGCTCTCAGACCCTTAGGAACATGGTTCTGACCTTCTCTCCTTCGACTGGAGAAGGGGTACACAACTTTTTACACAGGCTTCTAGTCACAGGGCAAGAGGGAATGGATCGAAGCTGCAAGAGGGAAGATTTAGATTGTATACTAGGGAGAAATTCTCCACAGTGAGGGTGGGGAGACACTGGCACTGATTGCCCAGGGAGCTCATGGATGGCTCCTAGCTGGAAGTGTTCCAGGCCAGGCTGGATGAAGCCTTGAGCAACCTGGGCTAGCAGGAGGCATCCTTGCCCATGGCAGGGGGGCAGAATTGGATGATCTTTAAGGTCCCTTCAACACAAATTATTCTATGATTCTATGAACTTTTGCCACTCCCATCCCAGAAATTTCCACAGGCAGTTCTAAATGGTGAGCAAAACTTCAGCTTAGGCTTTCTTCACTCACAGTGATGATGATTTAGCAGGGTAGCAAAAACATCAGAAATTAAGTGTCTGAAATTTAAAGAAAAAAAAAAGGGGGGGGGGGAATAGTTATCACAGAGCCCCTGTCAGCCAGGGTAAGAAGAAGATTTGTCATTCTTTAGGCCTCACTCATATGGCTTTTTACACAGAGCTCTTCTGGCTGCTCTATTGGTGGAGGGTTGGGGGTTTTTTTGGTGGTTGTTTTGGTTTTGTGGAGGTTTTTTGGTAAAATGACAAATATGGTAAAAATTAAAACTACTTCTTAAAAAAAAAAAACCAAAAGCACTCTTTGGTTATTCATAAGAATGAAGCCAGAGGGTGTCTACAGTGTGGAAAGCAGACATGCTCATTCCCTGTGCTTGTGCTGCAGGCAGGATGAAGGAGAGCCAGCTGTTTGCCAGCAGCTCTGGAGCTGCCTTGGCTCAGCACTGTGCCAATGCACACAGCTGATGTCTTTGGGTGGCTGGAACCATCACACCACTGCCTGCACTGCCTGCTGCTGAAATACCTAAAACTGAAAAGATGAAGTTAAAAAAAAAAAAAAAAAAACAACAAAAACAAACAAACAAAAACAAAATCTTTGTTTTGATTCTTCTTTGCTGGCCCTTTTAGTAGACTAACTTGAGAAACACATTATCACTTCTGCCCCAAATCTTCCTCTCATTAGCATGTGCTAAAAATCCTGTTATCCTTGCATGCAGCTAAACAGCCTCTCTGCCCTCACTGTCACTAAGTTTTTCCCACCTCAGTGTGTCCCACCAGCCACACCACATTATGCTGCAAGCTGTAATGCTCTCACAACCCCAGGAAGGTGACAGCCAGGAGCCTCCCAAAGAACAGTGTCACTGATCCTTGTTGGGTTGGATGTGCTGTACTGTGATATTCTGGGACAAAGATGAGTGATGTTCCACAGGGTGCAAGAGGTCCAGGATGCTCGTTAGCAAGCAGCTCCCACCCAAGGAGCCAAGCCCAGGCAGGGTGGTAATGAGAGGTAAAGCTGAATGCCCTCATGGGAGGCCAGAGAACAAAGATGTTTCATTAAAATAAACTCAAGAGGTCCCTCTGTTTAAATGCTACTTGGCACTTGTGCTGTCTGCTGTGGAATTTTTATCATCCAGTCAGAAAACAAAGGTCTTGAGTCAATGGAGTTACACTGCTTCCAGAAGGCTGAGAAAGTAGAGTCATGACCAATGGGCTTCTTAGCTAGAAAACACCCACACCTTCTGCCCTATGAGCTGTGTCTGGTCTTCAGTTTGACCCATGAAGAACTACTTCCATTATGCAGCAGCTTCAGCACAGATGGAAGCCGCCCTGGGGACTGTCAGCTCCCACTTTCAGGAACCCAGCAGCATCTCATCAAACAGGGAGCACAAAGCAGAGACAGTGATCACAGAAATGTATTTCCCCTTCCTTCCAGGTGCACTTCCTTCAAGCAGCATTGCTTTTGATCTCTGAACTAAGAGTAAGCATGAATTAGCAGCTGGGTGAGCCAGGCTGACTCACTGAATGCAGTCAGCCGTGGAAGGGTCCAGCTCATGCACCACAATGACATCAGTGCTCCCTGGGTGAACTCATGAGTCACGAGTTGAGGACCTGGCCTAATGCTGTTTGCCCATGTGTTTAATTGCTTGTTTTCTGCTTATCAACCCCCTGTGCTTTTATCTTGGATGATCATTGTGACTGTTGGTGAAGAATGGCTCCCTGCAGCTTCTCTCTCTCCAGGAAACAGTATTGTTATTAAATCATATTCTCAATAGGAGCAATATTTAAAACATATACTGAAAGGAGAGCTGCTAAACTCTTTCCACATCTTAATTTTCATTCAAAGACTCCAATGACATACTTAGGAAGCAACTGTTTTCAGGCAGCCTGAAAGCCAAGCACATTTAGCTTGAAGGTTATAAAGCCATTGGCAATGTTACTTCACTTTCAGTATCCTTGGTGCTTTGTGAGTGCATTTGCAGTAGCTGTTTGTGACAGATGCAGTGGCCCTTTTTAACTGAACATTTGGGGCTTGTAGCTGGAAAACATGTAAAAAAATCCTAATGCTACCCCTGCTTTCACATATGAGAACTGCTTTGCAGTGAATAACAATCTGCAGAATGACTAAATACACAGAATTGTTTTAGTTTGTTTTACAAGAAGTCCTTAGAAGTCTGTTTTGAGCCATGTGGTTATTTTTTAACAATCATTATTCATCTATCAAAGTGGGAGTAAACTTATAATGAAAGTGACACTTCTCCTGACATCAAAGTTACAAAAGTTATTAACAGAATCATACTGATAGTCCACTTAGACATACAAATCCCAGTGGTTGAAACATACAAAGGAACAAACAGCAGCTGAATAAAATCAACTTATCTACCTTTGATATTTAGTGATGCAATTTTGGAGATCTATAGAATCATAAAATCATTTTGATTGGAAAAGACCTTTAAGATCATTCAGTCCAACTATTATCTAACTGCCAAGCTGGTACTAAACCACATCCCTCAGCATCACATCTCTGTGTCTTTTAAACACCCCAGGGACAGTAATTCATACAGAATCACAGAATTGTCAGGGTTGGAAGGGACCCAAAGGATCATCTAGTGCCAACTCCCCTGCCATGGGCAGGGACACTTTCCACTAGATCTGGTTGGCCTGAAGAACATCCAGGGATGAGGCTACCACCACCTCCCTGGGCAACCTGTTCCAGTGTCTCTCCACCCTCAAGGTGAAGAACTTCTTCCTCACATCCAAACTAAATCTCTCCTCCTCTAGCTTGGATCCATCCCCCCCTAGTCCTATCACTACCTGACACCCTAGGAAGTCCCTCACCAGTTTTCTTGTAGGCCCCCTTCAGATATGGGAAGGCCACAACAAGGTCTCCTCATGTCCCAAGTCTTTAAAGTTACTTTAAACATACAACTAATGACTAGAAAGAGACTGTATGAATTGTACTGAAGGGTGAGCAATGAACCACCCCTGCAAGCACACATGCATTTGCTTGGACTTCATTTGCAGCCTCAAAGAAAAGCTGGCTCCAAGTATTGGTGAGAAAAACCTTTGGAAAAGGTGAAACCAAAGCAGCCATGCTGCTGGTGAAAAGGACAGCTCTGAACCCTTTAGCCACTCATAGCAGTATCTGAAATATCTGCACCAGGGAAATGGAGTCATGGTCAACTAGTCTGTGAAACAACCAGTTAGTGGCTGTCAGACAGATGCACACATTTTCAAGCAGAAGCTCTGTGAACCATCACAAATGTGTGGTTTCCATTCCAGTTACAGGATCATTTTGTTAATTGTCTCTGGCAATTTACTCATTCTGAAGGAGAAAAAAAAAAAAAAAAAGAAAGAGAACAGGACATCAAAAGTCATTATGGAAAACTGACAGCAGCAAACAGCAAAACACTTGCAGCAGCTGCTACTGCAAGCAGAACTCCTGTCCTCCCCTCAAGAGAGGGCTCCTCAACTTGATCACCAACAACTTGAGTACCCAGTCTGTTATTGTCAACACCTTGATCAGTTTGTGAAAGTCATCTCTTTTCCCTAGCTTTTCTCTAGTAGCTGGGGCTGGTTCATGCAAGCCAAGTCCCTTGTGACTGCTTTGTTAGGGACTCGTTCTCTGGAAGGCCACAGGAGGTGCAGGGATGCAGCATCTCACTGACAGTGCCTCATCATCCTCTGAAACTGATGAAATAAGACAGATTACTCTGAATATTAACAATCCACTCTCCTGTCTCAGCTGTGGAGTAACACTAACAAAAAGTGACCTTTCCTAAATGGCTGCTGCTTGCCATCTGGTTGAAGCAACAGCATTTTGGAGAGAAACAGGCTTTGTTGGAATGGTATTTCAAAAGATTTAGCTCAAATAATCAATAAAAAAAAAGAAAAAAAGGAGAAAAGGTAAGATAGAAAGGCCAAAGACACAAAATATTCTGGTTCAGGCAAAGGATAACTAAACTGCAGTAATGGCTCCGGTGGGATTTAAATGCCAAGGCTGTTAGTGTCCACAGAACAAGGATTTCCATATGCATTGATCCTACTTTATTTCAGCAGAAGACAGCACCTGACTGCCCAATTTGTGTATAATTTGTTCTCCAGAAGCCCAGAGAATGCTGTCCAAAGGCAACTTCAGAGCCGTGCTCAACATTTGAAGCCACCAAAGCCAAACCAGAGTTCATTGTATTTGCAGTGAAAAAGATGAACCAGTAGCATCATCTGCACACCTCCATTTGCTGGCAAGAGTCCTGGCTAGCAAAGGCTGCATTGTTAGTACTGGATAAAGGTTTTACTTCATTTGATAACTGCAACTGCCTTAGTATCTTCTCCTCAAGAAGTGAGAAAGTGATCCCTCACATCTGATACACCAGGTCCAGAAGTACTGTCACAGATCCTTCACCACTGTATCTGTTACAAGTCAATAAACTAACAAACATCATTATGCCAGCTGCACTCAGACTCTGTTCTCATTCTGCTTCCAAGTCATGATGAATGAGTGCACAGAAAGCCTCAAACATCACACGCTGGCGTTGCACCACTTCAGAAACTCTGAACGCTTTAGTTATGCTTTCACTGGCTCTTGATTCATCACTTTAATTCTTAACTGTGTACATCAGGGACTTTGCAGGGCACACACTCCAGAAGCCACATTCAGGGAGAACACTGGCAATCACTCACACGTATTTGGAGCTGCTCAGAAAAGGGTAAATTAAAAACATTACACATGTTTTGAATTCAGCTTCCGTGGCTGTGGTTATGATGATAAAGCACCATTCAAACTAAGTTCTTCTGCCCAAACTGAGAGAGCTAAGTGACCTTTAATTTTGTAAAGTAGCTTGCTTCTTGGATCAAGGACAGGCACCTGAAAGAGTCTCCTGTAGGGAGATAAAATGCACTCTTGGACTTGCCAGAGCATGTGGCTCTGTGTGTCAGTGATAAAAGGTCAGTATGTAGTGTGGCACGGCGTGGAACGAGCAACGACACGAGCGAGTGAGATGTAACACGATTGTGCTTTACAACCTCAGGAGCCTTCTAACCAAGCAGCCATGGCTCAAGAGAATTTACAGCTTCCAGACCTCCAAAAGGCATTTTTAACAGTTCTGCTGTAAACAGAAGGATGTTCCTGGTCTCTAGACATCCCAGTTCCTCTCTGTTAAAGGGGTGAAATAGGCTTAAAGCAAATCAAAATGGCATTTTAAAAAAACAAAAGTACCTGGGAAAAAAAAAATCACCATTGAGAGACATCTGAATAGTACTGAAGGTCATAAAGACTTCTCTAGGCAGACAAGAACATTGGAATTTTGATCACCTGTAATTTTACCCCTGAGGTCTACTACAACTAGCTATTTAATTCTAACAACTGCAAAAATAGTTCAAACGTGTAGTGTAACTAATCTTCAAACCTTAGAGATGTAAAATCAGAGGAAATATATATCTCAGGCAGCAGCTGCATCCACAGAATATAGAATTAAGCAAATGTGATGAGGATCTCAGAAATGCTCTCTAATTGAACCCTCCCTCCACCACAGTCACACAGCCTCTCATTTACTATGAATTTCACACATCCACTAAGATTGCAGTGAGTAAACCTCACCATTAATCTCTTACTCTCACAAGGTCTTCTGCCTTCTGCTCAACACCTTGCCTTTTAAACTGATCCTTCTCTTCCTTCCATGGGCTGTAGAACGAGAAGGTTTGAGGGTTTACAACCAATCTACCCAGTTGTGAGAAAAAAATAAAAATCAGTCTGTTCCCTTTGTTTCTTTCTATCTTTACTCACTAACTAATAAACATATGCCTGAACCATTTTTCATGGTGCTAAGCCAAAGCCTTTGACTTTGTACATGAGCATCACAAGCAGTGGAAAGCTCTGAGGGTCTCCAGCAGAATGTTTCACTTGCAAATTAACAATGCAGAGTTCTTTACTAAACAGCAGGATTTGCCTGAGCTAAAAGCTGAGATTTACTGTTGCATTTGGTTCAATTTATGCAAGAATGGGCTTAGGGAAGTGTTCATCCCAACAGACTTGAGCAAGAGGAATGAGGTGGAAACCTATCCTCCAAGAAATGATCCTCTTTCACCTTTATTTCATCTTTGTTGGAGGCAGGCACAGATTTATCACTACCTTCACATCACCCAAGCCCCATCTTTTCCCTGATTTTTAGCTCCCTTCTGCTTCCATTGAAGAAAAAAGTTCATGCTGTTGTGTCCTAGGAAGGTCATTTCCCCAACTGTAGAAGTGACTGGGAAAGCAGGTGGTGACTTTTTCTCTTGGTTCTATAGAGTGGGGTTCATAGAATGGTCTGGGTTGGAAGGCACATCTGAAGGTCATCCAGTCCAGTCAACTAGACCACCTTGTCCAGAGTCACACAATTATACAATGGTTTAGGTTGGAAGGGACCTCAAAGCTTATCCAGTTCCAACCCCCTGCCACAGGCAGGGACACCTCCCACTAGAACAGGTCACTCAAGGCCTCATCCAACCTGGTCCTGTTGAGTCCTGCTGAGCCTCACCACGGATACCTCCAGGGACATGGCCCCAACACTCAGATGATGTTAAGGGACTTACAGAAAACATTCTGAAACATCCCCAAAATTATGAACACCTTAGAAACATATCCACAAAAATATAAGTTGAGATAGTGCAAACAATCCAGCTACAAACTTGCCTGGCAACGTAGCACATGGAATTAAGGCAGAGCTTTTAGACTACAATGTCTGTTTGCAGGTCCTCTGAAATAGCTTTGCCACCTAAGAAAGCTCAGATGGGAAATTGTACTTCAAACTCAGTACCACCATGGCATCCACACAACAAACTGGCTGGGGAACTAAATTGCAGAGCAGGTCTTGCTTCTTTTCTTTGGAGACCCAATGAGTCTGAGCAGCTAATTAAAGCCCAGCACTTGTTAGTGGCTGTACATTAAAGCCATTCCCATCCTTCACCCCAGCATTTAAGGAACAATTTGAAATGTGTTACATTTATTACCAGCTCATCATGAAACGTGAATGAGAATCATGTTAAGAGAAAGACACAACCAGGAACCTTTACAATGACCAAGAAACCAACAACTGGGGGCTCCCTTGGTTCCAGCTGCATTAAAGGAAGTCAGGAAGGCAGCTGCTCAGCTGCAGCAACATTCATTTCCATTATTACCTTGCTTGGCATTGTCATTTCTGAAATTGTATTTTGGCAGACTCCAGGAATGCTGTCAAGCCATTTGTCAGCTCAGTCAAACATTATATGAGCTGGTAGAATATTTCAACTGAGGTGAACCCATTTTTGCAAAAGTATTTTGAGAAGTGTTTGGGAGGGAAAAGGCAACCTGAAATCCAGAGACGAAAACGTAGCCGCGTGAAAAACACCCCAGAGAATGCTAATGTTAGCTTGAGGACTGGAAAAAACTGCCCTAAATGAGACTCTGCTAAATCTCCCAGTTTGTCTAGTCCTCAGAAAATCATGGTGAACCACACTGAGGCCATCACTTCAGTGTCTCAAAGGAAACTGAGTCCTCAGCACCAGCCTGGAGGCTGCATGCATTTGTTTTCATCTCAGCACCCTGCAGTCAGGCAATATAATGCAAGCCATGGTTGATGGGGTCCTAGCTGGTGGGAGGATGACCATGAGCCAGCAATGTGCTCTTGTGGCCAATGCCATTCTGGGGTGGATTAGAAGGGCTGTGGTTAGTAAGTCAAGAGAGGTTCTCCTGCCCCTTTACTCTGCCCTGCTGAGGCTGTATCTGGAGTACTGTGTCCAGTTCTGGGCCCTCCAGTTCAAGAGGGACATAGAAGTGCTGGAGAGAGTCCAGCACAGAGCCACAAAGATGCTGAAGGGAATGGAACATCTCTCTTATGAGAAGAGTCTGAGGGAGCTGGAGCTTGGAGAAGAGGAGACTGAGAAGTGACCTCAGCAATGGTTATTGATATGTAAAGGTGAGTGCCAGGAGGCTGGAGCCAGGCTCTGCTGGGTGATGCCCAGGGACAGCACAAGGGGCACTGGGTGGAAGCTGAGGCAGAGGAAGTTTCATTTACATATGAGGAGAATTTTTTCCCCTGTGAGGGTGACAGAACCCTGGAACAGGCTGCCCAGAGGAGTTGTGGAGTCTCCCTCTCTGCAGATACTCAAACCCTCCTGGATGTGTTCCTGTGTGATCTGCTACAGGAGACCCTGCTCTGGCAGGGGAGTTGGCCTGGATGAGCTTTGGAGGTCCCTTCCAGCCCCTGGCATTCTGTGATTGTGTGAAATGCATCTGATGGCTAAAAAGCACTATGTGGTGTGACAGGGGAGGGCTGGATCCTTCAGCAGCTGCAACATGCACCAGAACAGAACAGAGCTGCAGAACAGAATCATCTGTGCTGAGGATCCAGCATCTGCTCTGCACATGAAGGCCACACTTGGCTTCAGCCTGGCCCCCTCAACTGATCTCCTGGCTACTAGCTACACAACATCTCCAACTTGGGCATGTCTGCTTTCTCCTTTCACCCACTTCACATGCTCTGCAATGTGAACAGCAGCACAGTAACTGGAGACAAGAGGGAGACTTGCTTCCAGGGAACACTCTGATGCCAACCCAAATGCTAAGGAAGAAATGCCCTGTGCTCACTGTACACTACAACAGATCCTGATTAAAAATTGGATGATTAAGCTGAGCTGGACTGTTGTGGGCTGAGCAATGTTACTGACTGAAGAGAAAGTGATGAGAAATTCTGACACACTGTGAGACAAGTCCAGAGAGTGTAATGCAATAGCAAGAGGGCAAGCAGGGACCCCAAGAACCAGATGCCAACTGACCATGTCCTGGATTTTGTAATGGTTCTTTTCCTAACAGCAGCCCCTCCTCTGAGCTTACATTTACAGTTCACCTCTGAGAGAGGTTGGCAGATCCTGAAACTGGCCTGAAGGCATCAATACACATCTGTGACTACCCTTTCAAAACCCAAGCGTCATCAATCATGACAAGAGCCAGGAAGAGCTTCAAAGAATAGGCAGGAGGAGTCTCACTCTGCTCAGAGGGATGAACAAACACCCCTCTCACACCAGGACCCTGCACCACCCAGTGCCACTTCATCTGGCTATGCACACTCTGCCATGCACCTACAAATACACTATGAAAACAGCCTTTTGTTGTTCAGAAAACTCACCTGAAGCCAACATTCTTGGACACCTCAAACAGCTACATTCAGTATCCTGGGGGATTCTTTGTCACTGTAAGCTGTGACCCTGCAGCATGCTTCCCTGGTTACCACACCCATGCAGCTACCTTCTCACCTGAGCTCAAAGCTGCCTCCACCTGCTGGTTTGCAGCTTACCATCTCCCACTCTGCATGGCTAAAGGAAAATTCATGCCTCAAAAAAACATCACATTCTCAAAATAAGGTGGGAAGGGTAAAAGTCCTTAATTACATATCTTGATAATTCTGGATGTTAAGACCTTCAGCATCTTCCAAGTGCCTCTTCAGCCTTACAGCTTTCCTCCTGAAGGTTTGTGCTAACATTAAGGAGAGCTGCACAATTACCTGTCTGTCTTTGATTTCTTTCTGCAAGGTTCAGTGGTTCTACATTTTCCAAACACTACAAAGATCTCTCTGTGATTGCTGATGACTCCAGCAGCAGAACAAGGGTTTACTGAAGATTGTTAGCAGGTTTGCTTTTTTTGTTCTGTGCTTATTGCTTCAACTTTAGTATGCAACTCCCTAACAGATTTCTCATTACCTGTGTTACTTCACCTTGGCTCAGACTCTCTTGTGGGTTTTGCACTCAATCAGGCTGATGCTCTCACTGATCTGTTACATTTCTCTCAACTTCACACTGGTTTTCAGCCACCCAGGTTGAATTGTTTAGTAAAAGACAGTGGGCAGTTCCTCTCTCCCATCATCCCAATATCTCTAAGTTGATCTTCAGGATGTGCACCCAATTTTCCTGCTTGCTCTGATTATGATCCTTTTGTTTTTCTGCAGTTGGCATCCCCAGTGCGTTCTCACTTCCACTCTGGCTCTTCTTCCATATCTTTTAGAAAAACAGCTCCTCTCCTGCTTTCCATTTCACTCCTGGTTGTCATCTACATACCCTGATTTTTCACTGTCAGGCCTGATGCATGTGATGGATTCTCACTAGAGTTTCTGTCTCCTATATGCCCTTGATACACTTAATTACCTATTTCTCTTTGTTTATTTTGCACTGCCTGGGCCAGATTATATTCTCAGCTAGATCAGTATAAATCAGGAGTAGATGGACTGAAATTAGCAGATTTGAGCAGATGTAAAAGTGCTAGAAATGAGAGGAGGATGTGGACTAAAGAACCATAGCATGGTAAGGTTGGAAGGGACCTCAAAGACCATCTAGTTCCAACCCCCTGCCATAGGCAGGGACCCCTCCCACATTAATGTATCATTTATTTCTCTGCAAACAGAAAATCATGGCTGAGAATTTACAATACTCCCTCCTAAGCTTAAGCACAACAGACTCCTTTCTGAATATATTGGTCAGTTACAGCAACAGCAGTGCCCAAAACACTGACTCCTGCTCTGCAGATGCTGCAGAGAAAAAGGAATGTTACGTGGCTGGAAGGTACCTGTAAATAAAACCAAAGCTGGAAGACATTTCCTGACATTCTATTCTTTAGGGGATACACACAGAATCTTGCCTTTCCTCACCTTCCAGATTCTTCCAAGTGTTTTTTGACACTGCTGAACACTGTTTATACCTCCAGCAGCCATCAGCCAGACAATGCCTTACCTCCCACTCTGCATTTCAAAGCCAGAGAACACTGCCTTTTAGAGAAATCCAGACCAGACTCTAGATTGGCTGTTTGAAGATTTAATCATGCAGGAGCTCTCTGAAAAGCTGAGATGAAGAATCTATCTTTAGACAGTTGGACAGTTGCCACAATGCAATCTCCTGGACATAGCTCAACAACTTCACTGCTGGTAGGCTCAGAACACAATAAGGCTCTCAATTTGTGGCAATTCCAGGACTCTCATATCAGATATATCAAAATCTAGTTTCAGTTCATTCCAGCCAGGCAATAATATTCTATTTTTTCATCCAGTGGATTAAGTTGTCCAGCTTGCTATGAAGAAATCCTCCAAGTCCTTCTAATCCATTATGACTTCTGAGGTGTTATTTAAACTGTCAGGTCTCTGTTTGTGCTGAAAGCTGCAGAGTACCTTTGCTTCACTGCAACTTTTTTGGGTTTACTTTACCATTAGTTCATTCATGAAGACATACAGCAGTGGTGGTCAACCTCTGATGTACCAGTCTGAAGAAGCAGACCCCTGAATGCCAGCAGGGCAAGGGAGGGGATTCTGCCCCTTTGCTCTGCTCTCCTCAGACCCCAGCTGCAGTCCTGTGTGCAGTTCTGGAGCCCCCAGCACAGAAAGGACATGGANATTTCCTCTCTTTGCAGCAAAACAGCCTGTGCTGCTGTGCCAACAGCACAAGAGACTTTTGGCAGAGTGGATGGTGAAGCAGCTCTGAAGAAGTATGAGCATCAGTTCACCACAGCATCACCAAATGGCTTGAGTTGGGAAGGATCTTAAAGACCATCTTGTTCAAAGCCCTCTGTGTGGGTAGGCTGCACAAAGCCTCATCCAGCCTGCTCTTAAAGACTTGCAGAGATGAGGCCTCCACAACTTCTCCAGGCTGCCCTTTCCAGTGTCTCACCACCCTCACACCAAAGAGTTCCTGGGAATGTATTCCCAGCGTGAGGCTGGGAGTGTGCTGTGGGGCAAGAACAGAGGACTACAGGTTTGGGTCTTAAATGCTACAGACAAAACCTGTGTGGGAGGACAAAAGATGCTGTTGGATATTAAATGTGCCTGGGGTATCTCACGGCTGCAGGCCATCAGCAGTCCTGATGCAGGGATACAACAAACACGCCCCAGGGTCAGGCCTTCTGGGCAGGTGGGACTGGGCTCTGCTGGCCTCAGGGGCAAGTGAAGAGGGATGAAGGCAATGAGAGGGAAGGGTCTGGGATCCCTTATCCAAACTTTTTGGCTGCTCACACAGCTGAGATCTTGCAGCTTCTTCTGCAGATGGCACAGTGAACTTTGAAGGTAACTTTGGCAAAGTTAAAAGGGATTTTCCCCAAAAGGCAGCAGCTGGCCTTTCTTTATTCTCCAACTTACCTACATGCCCTGTGCTTTGCTCCTCCTCTGCCTGATTTGCTCTGCTGTTCCCCACACGTGGCTGACCTGCCCATTCCCCTCTTTCCAAGAGGAATGTTTTTCTTGCTGCAGACAGTCACTTCCCCCAGCTCTCTCCTCAGTCATTTAAAAAACATCTCCTCCTTTCCCAGGGCATGCACTTGGGAACCAATCATTCAGGAGCATCTTCATTTCCACCCCTCTTCTTCAAATGACCTGTTCAAATTTCAGCAGCTAGGATTATCAAAACAGAATGCTGATAAATCCTAGCACTCCAAAACACTCTTTGGATCCCAGAGAGGACTCATTACATCTCTCAATACATCTCTCATAATGCCAAAACTTGCTTGGGTCTTTGGAGGAGAGAGCTCTGAGGCAGCTCTGAGCACTGAGCTACTACAGGTATCTCCCCAGCTCAGAAGATTGATAGGCAAAATACTGTTTTTATTAACATCATATATACTCACCTGCTGTCATAGGGGGTGCTTAGCTTTACTGGGATGCATAACAAAAAAGCCTGAGATGCAAGAGAGAAAGAACAGGGCTGGACCTACGTGCAACACAAATCTGCTTCCAAAGCAGGAATTGCTCTGTACTGGCTGCCTTGTACATCAACATAGAGCCACAGAGTCCAGTCAGGGCCTGGAAAGGACCTCAAAACATCCACCCCAGCTCCTTGGTCAAAATAAAGTTATTCCAGAAAGAATCTGGGGGCCTCTCATCTGCTGGGTTAAGTACACATAAATCCATGGAATACCCAATTCTACTTAAAACTATTTCCTTTCTTTTGAAGTGTGACAACCTAACTGTTTGCATGCTAAGCAAGCTCTCACACTGGTTATTTACCACCACATTCTCTTTAGCAGTTGGAGCAATGTGCCCACTACAGCAGTGTGATGGCTGATTCCACACTTAAAAACAAATTGGAGATGAAGGAATATATTGTTATATAGTGATGGAAGGAAAGCAGCTTCCCAGGCTTTGAAGGAGGCCACAGCAGAGCTGGAGAGGGAACATTTTACAAAGGCAGGTAATAACAGGACAAGAGGCAGTGGTTTCAATCTGGAAGAAGTTTGATTTTGATTAGACATCAGGACAAAGTTCTTGCCCATGAGAGTGGTGAGGCACTGGAGCAGGCTGCCCAGAGAAGCTGTGAAGGCTCCAACCCTGTTCAAAACCAGAGCCAGGTTGGATGGGACCTTGAGCAACCTGGTCCAGCAGGAGGTATCCCTGTCCACGATAGGGGAGTTAGAAATATATGGTCTTTCAGATCCCTTCCAATCCAAACCATCTGATGATGATGAGTCTGATTAGGTATAGTCTGCAATTTTTTTAACTGAATACTTATTTTTTGCCATAAGCAATTTCTGCCCTTAAAATACACATGACAAGAGAAATAGGAAAGTACATTTTGCTTCATTAGTGAACCTCCAAGGGTTTTAATATGCATGTTTGCTGGGGGCAGTTATATGCCTCTGGCTCTGGGAGCCTTCCAGTCCCAGCACATTTCCAAACCTACACATGGAGTCCATCCTCTCCATCCCACTGCAGCATTCCACTGGGCTGGGGCTGCTGAGCTGTTTCCCCACTGCTGCAGCAAGACACTGTGCAGCAGTTGATGGATGCATACAGAGTGTGAAGGAAGCCAGCTTCTGCAGCCAGCCATAAACTCATTCAAATTGCCAGCTCTCTGCTACCTGAGAGGAGCACTGCAAAAAGGGAAAGAAATAGGCTGCTTCTGTGTACTTTTCAGAGATGCTCTTTTGGTCTTATCATCTGGTGTGGTAAAGTGACTGACCGGATGCTGACACAGCCTCTGATAACTGCTAAGACACATATGTCCCAACAAGCAACAATAATGTGGAAGCATCAGGTTCCCTTCCCTCTGGAGCACACACTCCTGATCAGCAAACATCAGAGAGAATTCTCTGATGATGAATAACCTATCATAAGCATCAAAAGAGAATTTGGTCCAAATAAATAGAGCAGGACAGAACAGTGAACATGTTGCAGTGCAGTGCTCAAGAAGCTGCTAAATGTTCCTGCAGGACTGATTTGCTGATGCACTGACAGACAGATGGGCAGAGCTGACCCAGCCTTAGAATCACAGAATCANTACCTCAACATGTTTCTGAGATGAGAGAGCCTGACACACAGGCTAGTCACAATTCAAAACCTGGAAGCAGAAACATGAAATATATCACAATACTACACAGATCTGGAAGCAGTTCCACAGGATGGAGCATCATGGGGAAACACAGACACCTGAGAAAGACTTCAAAGACAGTTGCCCTTAATTAGCTTATTTTATTACTAACAGTAGACAGAAAACTTACTCATCTTTCACGTTAGAGAAGAGTGAGAATCACCTGCAATGTCAAAAGCAATGCATGAAGTGGCTTGTATTCTGAAAGGGGGAAATAAGAGGGAGCAGAGCTATCTTTCCTCAGAGGAAACAGAAGCAAGTCAGACAGCTGTAAAGTATAGCTAAATAAAGTTGGAGGTAGACTTCAGCCCTGTGAGGATTGGAAGTTACACTCAGCCAGCAAGCAATGGAAAATTAGGGTCATTTCAATCCGATTTGGGCTGTCCTACATTAAAAGAATGGTGGCAGCTGGATATAAACCAACTCAAATTCAAAAGCAGACACATCTTGAATGATGAGGAAGTGACTTGAAAACAGGAGTATGATCTTGGGAAACACAAAATATACAGCAGCTGTGTAAGCCAAAATCAAGAGCCACAGGGTTGAAGCCAAAACATCATCTGCTCATTCAATGGGAAAAAGTAATTACCAGTCTAGAAACAGAGGCTCTAATCATTCATACCAAATCTTGGGAATTCTGCCTCTGCTCTTTGGTTTGGTTTTTGTTTCTTTTTATCTCCAACATGCAGAAAATCAGCTCCTGACTTGAGCTCTCCAATGAAATTGCAGTATAAATAAATACATACTGGTGCATGGGGCTCTGGGCAGCCTGATGTAGCTGAGGATGCCCCTGCTTGCTGCACAGGGGTTGGACTGGATGACCTTTGGAAGTCCCTTCCAAACCAGACCATTCTGTGCTTCTGTGATTACAAAAGACATTGAAGAATGCAGCCCCTTGTGCTGGTTTGAGGCTAATTGGAACATTTCAATGAAAAGAATTATATTCTAGGCTGTGAGGAGAAAACACAGGTGATGTCTGCTGCACTCATAGGCTTGCTGAGATGGGTAAGAACACAAACATAGATAGGACACTGTCTTGGAGAGTCTCTGTCTCTCTACCTGTTTTGGTCTTAGCCACTCTGCTAACCTCCCTAGCCACTCTGCTAACCTCCCTAGCCACTCTGCTTCTAACCCCCCTGGCCACTCTGCTTCTAACCCCCCTGGCCCATCCTCCAAACTCACCTTATGTGTAAGCCAAACCCTGGGGTAAGGTAGAGGGGAGGGAAAGGGAAGAAGCTGGAAGGGTGGTTGGGAGCCCCTCCTGGGAACTCTGATTGCTGGGAGGGGAATTGTGTTTCTGTATTACCTTTAACTTGTCTATGCCTGTAACTATTCCTGTCTATTGTGTCTATCTCTGCTTGTACATTGTGCTGAGCTGTAAATAGAGCTTCAGACCTTAACTTCCAGCTGGCTGAGTCTAGTCTGGAGGATTTGACAAAGTGTGAGGGGGCAGGGAACTCCCAAACCATCACAGCCCTCCTGTCAAAGGGTAGCACAGGACATCAGAGTGAAGTACAAGAAGGGAGCACTGTGTGAAGCCTGTGAGCCTCTGTGTACTGAAAGCACTGCCACGTTCCCCACGCACAGACAAGGGGAAAATTGACCTTTGCAAGTGAGTTTCCAAAGTCCTGTCTGCCTCATTATGCAGAACACTACAGCCTGTGATTTTAAAGTACAGTTTACCTTATTGCTCTGTGGCTCTCTTATGACACTGGCAGATTTTAAAACAGAAGGCAGCTATTGCCCTGCTAGTGAAAGCTTGGTCTGCAGTGTTAAACTCCACCATTTTCAGTGCTCACCTCAAACTCTGTCAACCCACTGCAGCCTAAACTTTCACAAAGACATCTAGTCCCAATTTAAGGGTTTCACATGTCCAGGAAGCAACTGGCTCCCTATGTGTTAATTCCCCACTCCTTAGGAACATCATTTCTAGTCTGAATATATCCAGTTTTGATTTCTAAGCATTAACAGTGGCATTCTGGTGTCTTTTCACTGGCAAATAGAATGAATTATTTTCTTTACATAAATGAATTGTAGAATGAATTAATAGAATCAATTATTTTCCTTATAGATCTGAAAAAGCTGCAAAATGTTAATCTGGTTGGATCTCACAGAAGCTGAGAGCCCCCCAGGCTCAAAGTTCAGACTTAACCTCATCCACATAGAAATTTGGCTGCTTGATATAATCATATATACATAAAGAGTATGGTAGGGATGTTAACCAAAACAAAGCCTCAGGTCAGATCTTTGCAGTGAGGGTGGTGAGACACTGGCACAGGCTGCCCAGGGAGGTTGTGGAGCACAGAATCACCCAATGTGATCAAAGATCACATTGGGTGATTCTGTGCTCCACAACCTCCCTGGAGGTGTTCAGGACCAGGTTGGATGAGGCCTTGAGTGACCTGTACTAGTGGGAGGTGTCCCTGCCTATGGCAGGGAGTCAGAACTGGTGGAGCTTTGAGGTCCCTTCCAACCTTACCCATTCTATGATCTCATCTATCATGAGGAAACAGCTAAGCTTTGCTGATACACTGCATACTACTGGCATTTATTTACAGTCTAGGTGCACATATTCAGCTATATATTAGCACAACACTAACAGACCAGCAGAACACAGCTCCCAAAGGTCAACCTCACATGTACTCTGCATTTGTCTTAACTTCCTGAAGCGTTCTGCCTAGTTATTTGAATAAAACCAGGCATTAAAATGAAAAGATCTGGAATCTGAGTGAGGAGGAGAGATGGTGGTGTGAAAAAACAAAACAAAACAAGGCATAGAATGGTTAAGGTTGGAAGGGACCTCAAAGATCATCCAGTTCCAAACACCTCCCACTAGCACAGGTCACTCAAGGCCTCATCCAACCTGNGAAGCAGCTGGCACAGATGTGGCACACAGAGCTGGAACGGGAGGCACAATCGATACTGAGGGTGGCAGCACCTCCCTCACAGGCACCAACACACAGCACAGCAGCTCTGGAGGCTCCCTGCTCTGCTGCAGCCTGGCTGCTGCCTGGGCTCCAGTGTCTGAGAGGAAACGAGCTGCCTGCAGACAGCTTTTCCAAACGGTTTGGGTTGGAAGGGACATTACAGATCCTCCAGTTCCCACCTGCCTGCCGCGGGCAGGGACAGCTTCTGCTACACCAAGGCAAATCCAACCTGGCCATGAACACTTCCAGAGAGAGGCCATCCCCAGCTTCTCTGGGCAGCTTTTCTCTTCCTAATATTTAATCAAATCTACCTTCCTTCAGTGCACAGCCATTGCCTCTTGTCCTGTCACCACACTCCCTGGTAGCAAGTCCCTTCCCATCCCTCCTGAGGGGCCCCTTCAAGTACCAGAGGGCTGCTATAAGGCATGCCTGGAGCCTTCTCTTCTCCAGGCTGAACAACCCCAACTCTCTCAACCTGTCTTTACAGGGGAGGTCTTCCAGCACCTCTGATCATCTTCACGTCCCTCCTTTGGACTTGCTTCAACAGGTCCATGTCTTTCCTGTGTTGAGGACTCCAGAGCAGAACATGGTGCTCCAGGTAGGGAGTCAGAGGAATGCAGGGGGAGAATTTTTGCTTCTGATGCACACAGTTGGCTTTCTGGACTGCAAATGGACAATGTTGGCTCACATTGAGCTTCCTGCCAACCAGCACCTCCAAGTCCTTCTCTGCAGGGCTATTCTCAATCCACTCATTGCTCAGCCTCTATTCATGCTTGGGATTCTCCCAACCCATGTGCGGTGCCCTGGACTTGGCCTTCTTGAGCTTCCTGAGGTTTACATGGGCTCAATTCTCAAAGCTGTCAAGAGTTCACTTTCTTTGCAATGGTGTTCAAGTTAGTGTCCTTCCATTTTACTTGACTTCTGTTAGGCTTCACATTTTGCTTTCAGACTTTAGCTTGTCCCTGATTTAAGTTGTTGGTGGGAAGCAGAATCATTACTAACACAGGGAATAAAACAGATACTGAGAAAGGTTCTTTGGCTGCATTCACACTGCCCAGTTAACACTACAGGGTAGTAATGACACCACCAAAAGTAGAATTTGATTCATTTTCTTCTTAGATAATAGTTGGGTTTAGATCAAACACAAATTGCAGAGGTTCAGCCTTTGCATTATGTAATTTAATTGCTATTCTCTCCTGCCTTTGTAAGAGAAATGTCTCTTTGGTTTATTTTGTGTCCTTCAGAAAGACCAAGCATGGATGAACATATTAAACACTAGAGCTGTTGTGTCCCAGTGAGAGTGAGTGGATCATTTTCTTGGCTTCTTCTGACCTGCTATAGAAATCTATAGCACATTAATCATTTCTGAGCTCAACTCCAGTGTGAGGTGGGAGCAGAGTAATTTACTGTGTCTGCATTAGACTCTTCTTTCATCAGGCCTTCATACAGCTCAGTGGAAGAAACTAATACCAATAACTTTAATAGGAATGTATTTCTGTTCAGGCTATGTTGCTCTTACCCAAATGTAAAAGAGAATAATTAAGTCTCTTTTAACTGAGCAGCCATTGTATAATAAATCCTAAACTCATCCATGCCATAAATTGAGCTAATTAAATTAGAGCTGTTTCTCCCCCAAAAGACAACTTGTATCTGTAAACAAAGTCCCTGGCAAACTAACACAAGCAAACAGCAACTTTTTTTTGTACTGGGAACTAGCCAAACACCAAAGGAAGTGATCCTCTGTATTTCCCTTCATTCTCCCTGTGAATGCACACACTGCCTGGCACATCCAGATGTGTTACTGCTCTCTTCTGCACACTTGATTCTACTCATGCCTTGCTGCTGCCATGCTGAACACCCAGGCTTTGGAAAGTGCTGCTGAACAGGGACCTGCAGACCTCATGCTGCTGCAGCTGGTGGGTAAGAATCTCTGACAGCACTTGCATATGCTAACTGTGGCATAAAGAGGTAAGAAATAACTTTCTTAAGCAATACTTTTAAACACTCTGGTATGTTTCTAGGTCATTTCTTGTACTGATACCTTCTTTTTCCACATAGATTTCAAGGCTGTTTGCTTCAAATTATGCAAAGTGGAGGAAAAAACCCAAACCACACACACACAAGCAACAAGCCCTTCAGTTACAGCATCATGCTCAAGAATTTCAAGTGGAAGAGAGGTCAGTGGCAGCCAACTTCTGGCATCCTACAAATCACATATGGAAAGATTTGGAACACACTGTGCTGAGGTACACATTAGCTTGTAGCTCTCTCAGAGCAGTGCAAACAGTGTGCTCAAAACCTGCAGCACTGCACTGGCTGTGCAACAGGACTGCCTAAAAACATGCCTGGCTCTGAAGACTCACCAGAATGGCAGCAGTAGCTGGAGCAGCAAATACAAGAGGAAAGAGCTTGAAAGAAGGTGTGTGCCTCAGCCTGCTAAACAAAACTAACCAGAGAGGTAAATTATTTATGGCTTGAGAATGAGAATATCCCAAAGATGGCTGCATTTCAGAGGAGACCTTCTGAAGGCCTTAATAAAAAAAGGAAAGACTTACATTTTGCTTTGACAATCACGAATTAGAATCAGAAGTAGTGAGGGGAGCAGTGGAGCCCTCACCCATACAGCATCACTGATTCTTTTTGATGCATACACTGACTGAATGATGCAGGGCTTGTGGTACCTGCAGGGTTAGTGGAGTTGAGCTCACTTGTCCTTGCAATGTACACTGGACTGCAAGCAAATCCTCCATCCGTGATCTTCCAATTCTGGAATTCTCTGAACTCTTCACATTTAACTGGAATTTCCTACCAGCAGGCAGCAGTAGGTTTTCACTCACTTTGGGTACTGATCAGCATGTACTGGAATATTCTTACATTCTCCAAAGAAAGAATATCATTGCTTTACCTGAAGCTGTAAGCCTGTGTGGTTCACATGAGTTTACAGGGTGGTAACATTCCTTGAACCCCTGCCCCTTTCCATCCTCACAGTTTCCTATTCTGCCTGCTGTTTCTGCATGGTTTTGTTCAGTGCTTGCTAACAGAGAGCATCTAATGATGCTGGAAAGGGTCAGGTCCTCATTAGACCCTTCTAAAATTATTGAAGATTCCAACTGGGAAGACTGAAAGGGGATGTCACAAGTGCCTATTCTTACATTATCTTCCCTCAAACCATATGGATGGGTTTTATACTGAGTTTCAAACTTAGAACACTCCTGTTCAAAAAAAAAAAAAAAAAAAGCTTGGAGTATTTCCCCTGGAGGAACTCTGCATATTTTACCTTCTCCTACAGAGACCAAGCATAAAAATAATGCAGTATGATTAACTGTGTTTGAAAGCACTGAAGGTAGAGGGGTGGGCTGAAGTGGAGACTGATTACAGCTTCAGTTTCAGGCACTCTTTGATATACATAATCCGTTTATTCCTCGTAACTCAGGCTTTCTATAAACAGGCAGGACAAGTATTTATGTACTTAGATGAATGTTGTCTCACCCACTGATGCCTTTTCAAACCAGAAGGCACCAGTAAGAGTTAGCATTAGCACATCATTATTCCATCAGTGACACTGGCACAGATTCAGAGAAGTGGCAGCATCCAGCCTCTGAAGCTGCATGGCAATAACTGGGCTTTCCCGTGCTGCCCACACCTCCTGCAGACCTTGCCTCAAGGCTCAGGGCTGGGCTGGCCACTAAACAAGGGACAGAGGCTCTCAGTGAACCTCTCTCCCTTCCCAGAGTGGAAGAGAAAGGGAATAAGGGAGAGAGATTGATGGGTTGGGAAAGAAAATCAGAAGAGTTCGAATGAACAAAAAACAGCAAACCAAAACAACAAAGTGAAATCGATGCAAAGAGAATCAAACCAAGACTGAAGCCAACCCCTCTAATGGCAATGCCATCACTGCCACTCCTGGTGCTATGGCAGGCACTGGGGATGGCCCAGTCTGGATTCAATGCCAGAGAGGAACTGGATTCAGGAGTTGGATTCTAGATCTGAATTTAGGAGCACTTGGATTGGGATTGAAGGCAGAATGGGCAGAGTCTACCTTGGGCACCGGGCACTGAAAAAGAGGCTTGACTCTGGTGAGACCCCCAGCTTTATTCTGAGCCTGATGTCCACAGGATAGAATCCCTGTTGGACAGTTTAGGGTCACCTGTGCTGTCTACTTGTCCTCACACCTGTTACTGCACCTCAACATGAGGCACAGGATTTAGCAGTGGCCCCAGTCCCTGGTACTAACTAACACTGAGTGCTACCAGTGCCAGAAGCTGCCACTCTGCGTGGAACCTTGCCATGAGCCACAGAGTCCAGCTGCTGACAAGAGACAGCTGAAAAGGAAAAGCACTGCACAGAATTAGTTCTAACTCAAACCAGGACACCTTGGAGTGTAACAGACTCCCGGGACTTAATCACCAGCTCTAAACACTTTGCCCCTGCAACTGCTGCTTCCCTACCTGCTTTAGCAATTTTCTCTTATTTAAAATGCTGAATGCAAGGGAAATAAATGCATGCATGAGTGAAAACAAACAATGCCACTTCCAGACATCAATACACACTGGAAACACACAACTGCAATAATGGGCACATTATATATTCCTAATGTTTCTTATTAATCATATCTTGTTTGTATTAGGAGGAGGAAATAACTGTATTCAAATTAACCTGCCAATATGATAGCCATTAATAAGAAGACTCATGGAATGCAATTATGCTACCAAAGTAATAGTGGTACAAAAATAAAACATGATAGAGTTGATACAAAGACTGAAACAATACATCCTCAGCTGCCTGTAAGGAGGTATTTTTGCAGGTGCTTATTCCTCTAATTACACTTCCTCAGCACTGAAGATATCTCTAGTCCAGCTGCCAGCTCAGGCTGAGGGGCAGGTGCTTCAGGGTGTCACAGTGACAGCACTGAGAGGTAACAAAGCTTCTGAACAGGAAATTCAAAGCCTAGGCACAGGCAACTCCATCTTTAGTGCCTGGGGTCCTGGCCAAGAGTATTCATTAATGACACATGGAACAGGTCTCTCTAAACCAGCACAAGAAGCTACAGGTTTCATCCCCCCTACCAAGAGGCATCAGGAGGTGATTTGCAGAGTGACTTCTCTAAGTTGTTCTGCAGCAGAGAGCTGATGTCTGGGTAAAAGAAGGTTCAAGTGGTGGATGGATTTGATTGCCATAAGCCAACAAAGGAGGAAGGATGAAAGACTGTATTAAGATTCATCATTCCAGGAGGAATTAGAAGGGACTTGAAAACCTTTGTGTTACTTGAATGGGCAGTTCGCTCCTCTTCAGACGCTACCCTGGTTTAACATCCTGTAACCTGACTCCAGAGACCTCTTTGAGCCATCCCCTGCGGTTCAGATCTCACATTCTCCAATACTTCAACACAGGACATACAGAGATGATTTTTCAGAGTGAATCCAATCATTCCCAAGGTAACTCAGGGTCCACAGCAGCAGACAGGGCAACCATTCACTTCATGGGATTGGATTAAGAGTAGAAATGGAGCCCATCAGGCATAAACAAAATAATCATTTTTCATAGCTACACTGAGTTTGCAGCTACTTTCCTAAGGACACACTGTTTACACAGTCCTCCTGTGCCAGGGGCTGGGCACCAGTCTATAAATCCCCTTCACCACCAAGTTCTGAGCACACTGATTTCCTATCAGTGGGATAGGAGGGTAGGAGGTCTCAGAGATAACCACATGGCAGCATGAGAGATGGATGAGAAGAGAGCTTGTCTAACTGTCCCTAACAGAATACTAAGGAAGAGCTGTGGTATGAGCTCATACATTAGTCATGTGCCTGGGGCTCCATGAAAGCTGGAAGAGCTTTCACATGGCACAAATCTGAGGGAATCCAAGCCTTGCTAGCTTGCTGCTCAGACAGTATTTGCTCATTCCAACCTCATTTCCAGTGGAGACACTGCACAATTATCTATACTCTCCAATTCCACATGTGTGATTCTAAGATTTTAGCATTTGGCCTACAGCTGACAGGGGCTGAACAAGCCTGACAATTGTAGGAGTATTCTCCATGCTGTGACCAATTAGTTCATTTGCTATGATTACCAGAAAAGGAAAAAAAAAAAGAAAGACTAAAAAGTGGCAAGCTTCTGGCAAGCTTCATTATCTTTTAAAATACTTCCAATTTTATAAAGCATTTTAGGACTTCAGCTGAACTATTCACGTGGTCCTCACTAGGGGTAATGCACAACTTTCCCAACACTTTAGAAATGGAAGATAATTTATCATAGAATTATTTTGGTTGGCAAATGACCACTGAGTCCTAAGATCACCACAGCCATTAAACCATGTCCTGAAGTGCCATCTCCACGTGTCTTGAACACCTCCAGGAACGGTGACTCCACCACCTCCCTGGGCAGCCTGTTTCGATGCCTCAAGATTCCAATGCCTGAGATGCTCTCTGAAGAAAACAATGATTTTCCCAGTGTGCAAAAGACCACAGAGGTCTCCTGTGTTGCTTTGACACAAGCTCATCAACACTGAAACCCTTGGTGACTATCCTAACCAGCTGAAGTTCAGATTTCCCAGGAGCCACAGGCACCACCTGATGGCCTCTTACTGTTTGCTTTTCATTCCTGCAGCCACAGTGCCTGGTGAGGAATGACTGTGGTGGCACAGAAATGCTGCAGCAGTTCTGGATGCTGCCCATTGAGCTGCTGCAGGTAGCTGACAGCAGCTAGGATAAGCAGTGTCAAAACAGGTCTGAAAAGTTATTTCTTTATAGGAATTGAAGGTCTGATTTGAAAATTGTCTTACTCTGGGGATGTGAGCTGCATTCTTGCTATGAAACTGTCAAGAATCCATGTTGCTTAGGAATTCTTGAAGGCAGAAGGAGCTGCAAACATAGAGGTTGGGTTTTTATTGGGTTTTGCTTCTTTGTTTTTAAAACACAACATGGAAAAAAAGGAGACAACATTTTGAAGCAGCCACTGAGGGCTGATTTTCATCACCTTTCCACATCCCAGAACCACTCAAAAAGCAAAACATAATTAATCCTGAGTAATGGCCACAGTAAGAGAAAGAAGGAAGCTTGCAGAGCAAAATTCCACTAAAACAACACATTGCCTTATGATATTTATGCCAGTGACTAAGGCTGGAGGAGCTGTTCTGGTTGGTAGGTTCAGCAGGCTGCAGAGATGCAAGCAGTACTCACTGGGGGTCAGCACACAAGAGCAGGTTTATTAAAGGCATTCTCTGACAGGTCACAGACCCCTGGGTTTGCCTTGGAATTAAAAGTTTATTTGCCTGTTGAAAACTTTGCTGCTTGAGTAAGACACTCCAATAGTGGTTCATCCAAAAGCCCAGACAGATAATTTTCCTGTTGCCAGCTGGATAGAAAAGTTGGAAGCAGCCCAAAGAGAGCCTAACAGAGACTTTCATTAATATTGACGTGTTTTTGCAGGAAGTGTAACAATATCAGCCAGGAAGGCAGAGAACACAACAAATACATCACGAGATAGCTCCTCACTGTCTGAGAATGTGAAGGTTAAACCTCTCTAACTAGGAGAAAGATTTTAGCAGCCCAAGCTACATCTATGCTTAGGTGCAGTCTGTGTTTTGAAAGGCTAGGCCAGAAAATATTTTTATTCCTCCTATTTATTCCAGTAGCTATTTAAAGAAAGAAAAACACATACTTGTGGAACAAAACATGTGCCCAAACCAGAGTGCAGAGAGTTGCAGCTCTAGAATTAGAGAGAGGAGAAATGTGAGAGTTTGTTATCCCTCTGTGTACTTCCAGAGTATGGGAGTCACAATGTGACAGGAGTCCAGGTTATGCCTGGAGACATGTAGGCAGCTCCACTGCATCTCCATGCAGGGTACAAGCACAACAGTCAGCTGTTGGATGGAAAGAAACTGTCCTCAGACTTGGCACAGACCACTTAGCTAACCTTGATGCCAGGGAAGATTTCTAACCCAGGTCCAAGTCCTGGACTACTTGTGATAGATGCCTGCTAGGGACTCCCAAAGAGAAGTACTTCGCAAGCAGCATCAAACAGTAGTCATCAGCCTACATTTAAGTGCTGTTTCTTCAAAATGGATTTCCTTCACACATACCTGCACATACAGACACCCATGGATGACAGATAATCAAAATTAACAGGGTCACTCAGAGTTTCAAGCAACAAGAAATGTGAAGATCTGCTCCAACTTATTGCTATCATAGAATGGTAAGGTTGGAAGGGACCTCAAGGATCATCCAGTTCCAACCCCCTGCCATAGGCAGGGACACCTCCCACTAGTACAGGTCACTCAAGGCCTCCTCCAACCTGGCCTTGAACACCTCCAGGGAGGGAGCAGCCACAACCTCCCTGGGCAACCTGTGCCAGTGTCTCACCACCCTCACTGCAAACAACTTCCTCCTAACATCCAGTTTCAATCTCCCCTCTGCCACTTCAAACCCATTGCCCCTTGTCCTGGCATTCCAAGACCTTGTCAATAGTCCCTCCCCAGCCTTCCTGGAGCCCCCTTCAGATCCTGGAAGGCCACTCCAAGCTCTCCTGGAAGCCTTCTCTTCTCCAGGCTGCAGAGCCCCAACTCTCTCAGCCTGTCCTCACAGCAGAGCTGCTGCAGCCCTCTCAGCATCTTGGTGGCCTCCTCTGCACTGGCTCCAACACTTCCATGTCCTTCCTGTGCTGGGGGCTCCAGAACTGCACACAGGACTGCAGCTGGGGTCTGAGGAGAGCAGAGCAAAGGGGCAGAATCCCCTCCCTTGCCCTGCTGCCCACACTGCTCTTGCTGCAGCCCAGCACACAGTTGCTGTCTGGGCTGCATGAACACTGCAGCCTCATCTTGAGCTTTTCATCACCCCAGACCCCCAGGGCCTGTTCCTCAGGGCTGCTCTCAGCCATTCCCCACCCAGCCTGGAGTTGTGCTTGGGATTGTGCCCACCCAGGTGCAGACCTTACACTTGGCCTTGTTGAATGTCATGAGGTTGGCCTGGGCACAGCTCTGCAGCCTGTCCAGGTCTTGGTTAACATAATCTTAATATCCTGGTTAACATATCTTAATATATCAAACACTGTATTAAAGACATTAAAGTATGTTTAATACATGGCTAATGTGTCCATGCATGTGCTACAGTTAGTATTTAATTGTGTTAGACCACTGCAACTTAGAATCACAGAAGGTCTTAAGTGCAAAGGGACCTCAATGATCACCTAGTTCCAACCTCCCTGCAGTTTGCAGGGTCACCTCCTGCTAGACCAGGTTGCTCAAAGCCTCATCCAGCCTCATCTTAAACATTTCCAGGGATGAGAGGTCCACAACTTCTCCAAGATAGTCTTCACTCTGCAGCATATAAGCAGAGTCCACACTACTACACCTCCTGAGGGCAATGTGTAACGGAGATCACTGTGTGACTCTTCCACAGCCTTCAAGTTAGTAGTTCAAAGGTTAAATCAAAGGGTCAAACATTGTTGAAATGCTTAAGAAAAAAACCTTTTTCCACCACAATGATATTCCTCCCAAGAGACTGGTTGGAGATATTAAGTTTTAGTGGTGGGGTGAGTTTTATTTCTCTTGGCCATTACAGTATTGCTTTCTGATTACAAGGAGCAATGAGTTAGTTTGTTCTCAAGAGAACCCCTCTATCCTGCTCAGCCTCTGCTCTTTTGGGGATGAAAATGTGAGGCTAAAGCAGAAAAGAAAGTTTTCCTCACATTATTAGTCGACTATTAAGCAAAAAAATAGAATCTGGGTGCAAATCTCAGTTTTTACCTTAGAGCTATTCAGATATTTGTGTTTACACAGAGCTCATCTTTAGTGACAACAGGACAGCTGCCACATTTCATTTATTTTATTGTGGAGGATCTGCTGGTCAAAAACCCCAGTGCATGCTGTTGGAGCCTAGACAGAACATGAAAAAATTAATACCCCAAATTAAGGCTTACTTAATACATTTCATTTTGTATAGATGTGAAGCAGAAAGCAACCACAAACTGCCCCGGGCCAAGTAAGGATGTTCACCACTAAGCTGGAGCATCCCAATGTTGTTCTTTGGTCCCTATCCTAGTGGCCTGAAGATCTCCAGACTGTTTTTTGCTTCAATATGTGTTTACTTATCTCCTGCACTCCTAAATCGTGAGCCTCCCCCAAGCAGGGGGACACAGGCCCCACACATTAAGGCACAACACTGCCACATGCTGTGTTCTGCCCTGCAGCCTGTGGGTCACAGCACTCCTGCACTAACAATGGCACATCAGGGCACACTCTTGGCATCTGCTTAGTCTCCTTCCTTTAAAATATGACTGTGTTCTCCTACAGAGGGTTGAGATTTATGGCTTCTCCTTTCCACTACCTTTGCTTTGATCAATTTCGAATTATATAGCAAGAAAGCTCCAAGACACCAACTTACAGTGAGGGAGTCAGACAGCTGCAGCCATGGATTTTAGCCCCTTCCTCAGCTAGAATCACAGAATGTCAGGGGCTGGAAGGGTCCAGCTCATCTGGTTCAGCCCCCCTGCCAGAGCAGGATCACCTACAGCAGATCACACAGGAATGCATCCAGATGGTTATGGAATATCTCCAGAGAGGGAGACTCCACAACCTCCCTGGGCAGCCTGTTCCAGTGTTGTGTCAGCCTCACAGGGAAAAAAATACTTCCTCAGGTTCACATGGGACCTCCTATGCCTCAGCTTCCACCCAAAATGCCCCTTGTCCTGGCACTGGGCATCACCCAGCAGAGCCTGGCTCCAGCCTCCTGACACTTGCCCCTTATATATTTATAAACATGAATCAGGTCACCCTTAGTCTCCTCCTCTCCAAGCAGCACAGCTCCAGCTCCCTCAGGCTCTCCTCCTAAGGCAGGTGTTCCTAAGAAAGTTCTGTGCTCTACCTGGACTCTCTAGAACTCAGACACTGCTATAGAGCACCTTACACAGCTTTGCTACCAGAGTTCCTTTTAAAGAGCTTTAAAATTAACTGTAAATTTAAAATAGTTAAAATAATGACCTTTAAATCCTGTGGAACAGATTTTTTCCCCCCCATCAGGAATCACACCTGGGGACCTCAGGCCCTCTCTGCTGCTCTGATTTCAGCTGGCTTTGACTCAAATCCCCAAAATTTGCCCCTGTATTTTTCCTTCTCTAAGATGTTATTACGAAAAATTATTTTGCATCCCAAAGACCAATCCTCCTGGCTTTAAGTCCACTTTAATTGATAAACTGCTTTTCTCCCTGAGAATAAAACTCAGTCCTATCTATGACTTTGTTTAAATTAACTGAGATTCCACACGAATGATTTATCGCCCTCGAACAGAAGGCAACACCAGTCCTATCAGCGTAGTTTGGGTGCCAAGAGTTCAATGAGAACAGTTGGCAGAAGGTTGTCTTATTGGAGCTGGGTGACCCAAGGTCAGCATTGATTGTATATTTATTGATGTGGATCTTTCCTTGACAGTTGCTTAGAGAAGCACCAAAATAAACAGCTAAGACTACACACACAAAACACAGCTTCAGAGAGACGCTCGCAGTAGCGCTGCAAAACGAGCAGGTACTTGTTAGACTTCAACCCCTCTCCTGAATGCTCTTGCTCTTGGGGGTTAGAATCTCTCTCACAGGTAGCATTTGCTAATCAGATTTTACCTTTATCCCAGATAAGGTGTAGGGATTCTACGTCCCTTGTTATCTCCAAGTCTCCAAAGCATCAAAAATGACAAACGTTAGTCAGCAGATTCCAACACCGCAAGGATTGCCTCAGCGCTGCACTGCTTTCACACCACAGCACTGCAAAATTAAGCTTAACACAGTTCATTCAACAGTTCCCTTGATCTTGTTTCTTACACAGAAGGGATAAAGACATGCTTAGAGCTCTTGTGAATGTCAAGATTGGCCATCTACTCAAAAGTCCTGGTGTGACAACGCCACGTAAGTTACAAACACCCTGTGCTACTGAAGCAGTTCCACATGTCCAGGCAAACTCAGGCTCATTCACATATACACAAAGTCTATCAAAAGGGAAAAAAAAATCTAAGGTATCGTTTCAAAACAGGAAATAACTTCACCCAGGTACCTCTTGAAATAGAGGGAACAAAGAGATGGAGCAAAGCAATAGGGCTTTCAGCCCACAGAGCCAACAGTATGCCAGGCTGCACTGCCAGCAGCATGGGGGGCAGGTCAAAGGAGAGGCTTCTGCCTCTCTGCCCTGCTTTGCTGGGGCCAGCTCTGGAGCACCCAACACAAGGACATGGAACTGTTCCAACAGGTCCAGAGGAGGGCCACAAAGGTGATCACAAGGCTGTGTGATATCTCCTATGAAGACAGGCTGAGAGTTGAGCATGGCAAAGAGCAGTCTCTGGGGAGACCTTAGAGCAGCCTTCCAGTATTTGAAGGGGACTACAGGACAGGTAGAGAGGTGCTTTTTACGAAGGCATGGAGCGACAGGATGAAGAGTGATGACTTCAAAATGGAAAATGTTAGGCTTAGATTTGACATTAGGAAGGAATTCTTCCCATGAGGATGGTGAGGCACTGGAACAGGTTGTACAGAGAAGCTGTGGAGGTTTCAAAACAACCCTGTTCAAAGCCAGGTTGGATGGGACCTTGAGCAACTTGGCCTAGTAGAATGTGTTGGAACTAATCTTTAAGATCTCTTCCAGCCTATGACTCTATGATTTATTTTGAGACATCCATCTTGAAACTTTGCTTTTTAACTTTGATTTAAAGGAGATCAAGATTTCAGTGTGAATAGCTGTATAAGAAACCTGTCAACATACCATGGCTCTATAATTGGTAAACCACGAAAAACAGAATGGTCTCAAATATTTCCTTTCTTGAAACCCAAAAGATTCATCTGAAACCAGAAGTTGTTCCCAGTATGCTTCCTGATCACTCTTCTCAGCACTAAGTCAGCTACTTCTACTAGCAAAAAATCAAAGCTCAAACTCTTGCCTGACTCAACCTCACTTAGAACACAGGCAATTTGTTTTCTGTCTTCTGCACTCTGGATAAGCTACAGTAAATCTGTAACAGGTTATCAATGCACTCATGAAGTGTGTGAGCATTCCAACTCAAGCTATCTCATGGATATCACAAGACAATTTATTCTTTTATAAGGAAGAAGCTATTCCTCCAATTATTAGATACATCCAGGTTGTCTGAAGCCTCAAAGAATAACACATTCCAAACTCAAGAGACTTTACTTGTGTGAAACTCTTAGCCCCAGTGCTGGAGTTTTTTCCCTTCATTCGTATAGATGATGTTTTTCTTTTATTTTAATAAAGATAAATACTTCTTTATTTTTATAGAACCATAGAATGGTAAGGTTGGAAGGGACCTCAAGGATCAGCCAGTTCCAACCCCCTGCCATAGGCAGGGACACCTCCCACTAGCACAGCTCACTCAAGGCCTCGTCCAACCTGGCCTTGAACCCCTCCAGGGAGGGAGCAGCCACAACCTTCCTGGGCAACCTGTGCCAGTGTCTCACCACCCTCACTGCAAACAACTTCCTCCTAACATCCAGTTTCAATCTCCCCTCTGCCACTTCAAACCCATTCCCCTTGTCCTGGCATTGCAAGCCCTTGTCAATAGTCCCTCCCCAGCCTTCCTGCAGGCCCTCTTCAGATCCTGGAAGGCTACTCTAAGGTCTCCTGGAAGCCTTCTCTTCTGCAGGCTGCAGAGCCCCAAACTCTCTCAGCCTGTCCTCACAGCAGAGCTGCTGCAGCCCTCTCAGCATCTTTGTGGCCCTCCTCTGGACCTGCTCCAACAGTTCCACACCATTCCTGTGCTTCTTTCCTTTTCCATGCCCTTCCTGTCCTTCTTCCCTTTATTTTTATAAAGATAGATACCATTTTCCTTAATTTTTGTAGATACTTTTTTCTTTATAGATACTTGGAAACTGACATCTTTAGCTTTGAAAGATTTGGGTAGGCAATTAATTGTTTGTTGCTCTCGCAGTGTGAGGATGCATCAGCATAAAAATATCAATGCTTTGTGAAGGACAACAGAGCAGATAATGTTTAAATCTTTCTTAAAAGCAAATAACTCTGAGTTAGCTAATTGTTAAGGCTGGTGGTTTCGATATAATTGAATGGAAATAATGCAGTTAAGCATTTAAGACCTCAATACCCTGCCTTAAAATAAAAAAATCAATGTTTCTTTTAAACTAGCCTCTCAGACTTCACAGAAACAAAAAAACCAACACTGTGCATTTGTCCTCTTAGCAGAGGATCCCTACAGAATGCCTGTGCTGTGAAAATTTGTTTTAAATTATCATCTTTGGAAAATTCTCTAAGGAAAGTGGAAAAACAAACAAACAAACAAAATCCCCAACCCCCTCAAAAAAAAAAATAAATAAAATAAATCAATATTTGGCTGGGGAAGAGAATGCCCAATCTGATGACTGCTTAGATGCATATGTGTGGCTGTCAAAGAATGAGTGATTGTCTAAGGTGCCTGATGGTGAAGATCAATAGTTTCTTTAAATGGAGACAGATTCATGGAAGCTCTTGGATCCAAATAGTTTATTGGTCTGTGCTCATCCTTTTGTTTAATGGCAGCTCTCAGAGTCACCTTAGGCAATTATTCTTTAAGCTGACTTTCAAGTAACTCATCGTGTGGCCTTGTAAAAAGTGTTCAAAAGCAGCATCTCCCTCTCCCAAAGTGTTCAAATATGGCACACACTTCAGCAGCAGAGGATGGCACTTAACAGGAGTTATGCTACAAGGGGATATTACAGTTTACTTTCAGCCATTGGAGCAATCCTTTATCTCTAGGCTTAACTACTTGCAGGAAATGTCTTAGATTTGTGTTGCTGACTTCTGAATGTCAAAAGAGTGAGCAACATCCAAATGTCTCTGGGTTTGCCTCAAGGTACCTGAGCTCCCAAACCTCTGGAAATCCATTCTTCTAGCATTATTTGAGCATAATCTAGTCATGAGTCTTTGAGTGCTGCGTCTAGTTCTGGGCCCCTCAATTCAAGAGAGATGCTGAGGTGCTGGAAGGTGCCCAGAGAAGGGCAGCAAGGCTGGGGAGGGGCCTGGAGCACAGCCCTGTGAGGAGAGGCTGAGGGAGCTGGGGGTGTGCAGCCTGCAGAAGAGGAGGCTCAGGGCAGACCTCATTGCTCTCTACAGCTACCTGAAAGGAGGTTGTAGCCAGCTGGGGTTGGGCTCTGCTGCCAGGCAACCAGCAACAGGACCAGGGGACACAGCCTCAAGTTGCATCAGGAGAGGTCTAGGCTGGATGGTAGGAGGAAGTTGTTGCCAGAGAGAGTGATTGGCATTGGAATGGGCTGGGTGAGCTTGGAGGTCTCTTTCAACCTGCTTGATTCTATGAGGTGTAGTAGGCAGCTCTCACTGATCTGTAATTACTGCAGCACTGAAATAGAGATTTGCTTATTTTGTCATTGTGTCAAAGCTGTGTTTCCTACCTTCTGGCCTTTCTAGCTTCTAACTCCTGTAGTTAGTCTCTTTATGACATGCTTAGTGTCTGCTCATTCCCATACCTCCCTCTAGTTTTGTAGGGGGGAAAAAAAGAGATTTTTGAAGAAAACATTAAATTATGAAAGACTTTCAGGAAGGAGAAAAAAAAAGAAAAAGAAAAAGAAAAAAAAAATATCAAACCAAGCAACCTTTGATCCAAGACTCTAACAAACCCAGCCCCAAAGCCTGGTAGCTCAGGTTCCTGGAAGGCAGCTTGCTCTCTGCCCCTCCTGGTGCAGTACCACGATGCCAGGCCCTACCTATGGCAGCAGTTTGGTGCTTGCAACCTGGACTGAATTTGGGTCTGGGCTGCTCTGGTGTCACATCGAAGTGCAGAGTGCAGCCTCCTGTGCCTATCATCCCAACACACAGCCGAAGGAAGCTGTCAGCTCTTAATCAAGGGTCCCCTGCAGCGAGAGCAGTACAGGACCCAAGTGATGCCAGAGCCCTCCCCAGCCTTAGATACAGCACACTGCACCCTCTGCTGCAAACTGATTTCTTTCTGCAGCACTTGCCAAAACCTCCAAAGCCTTCAAGTGATTTCTTGACAAGCTTAACATTTATAATCACATTTCAGAAACACAGAATATACAATCACAATTGAAACAAAGCCAGGATTAAATATAGTGTCAGAGGCTTGTCAAGGAATTTTAGCTGTGAGGATTCAGCTATCATGGCTGGAAACCATGGTGACTGCATGACAGACAGGTTTGTATTCTCTGGGTGGGAGAGAAATGGGTAGATCCACAGCACAGGGCACCTTCCTTTATGTTTATTCATCAGTTGTGCAAACAGCAGTAGGGAAAGCAGCGAGCATCTTGCAACTCAGAAAAAAAACAACACCCTGAGAAGCTGCAGCAGCAATTCTCAGACAGACTTTCTCTCTCTTCTTATCTGCTCAGGAACCATGAGTACCTCCTGTTGGCACCACGTTACATACTTGGTATCAATCATGGCTCTGAAACTGGCACCTTTTCCACACAGTTATTTGTTTGACACACCACAAAGAGCTACCTTAAAGGTGAAGCCATCACTAAGTCAGGACAGCAAAACTCCTACTTCCCTGATCACTTTTTACCAGACAAGAAGCAAAAGACTGCTATGGAAGTTGCAGTGAGCACTGTTCTGAGGGAGAAGACACAGGACAGATCACATTTGATATCTGATATCCAAACACTAATCCAAGCTTCCCAGGTTGTCTGCAGAGACACCCAGAGGAAACACATTGTGCCGTGGTTGAGAAGCTACTTAGCAAAGCCACAGCTTTCAGACAAAATCCCTTTGTACTCTGCACAGCCCAGTGGGCTCCTTCCCCAGCAGTCTCTTTTCACTGACTGTGGTGGTTTGGGAGTTCCCTGCCTCCCCATCCTATGAAAATCCCCCAGCCTAGACTCAGCTGGCTGGAAGTTAAGAAATGAAGCTATATTTACAGCTTAGCACAAGTTAAAGGTAATACAGAAACACAACACCCCTCCCAGAAATCAGAGTCCCCAGGAGGGGCTCCCAACCACCCTTTCACCTTCTTCCCACTCCTCTACCTTACCCCAGGGTCTGCCTTACGTGCAAGGTGAGTTTGGAGGATGGGCAAGGGGGGTTAGAAGCAGAGTGAGTTAGGTTACTCAGCAGAGAGGCCAGCAGATGCACACCAGCTAGACAGCAAGAGACTCTCTGCCTTATCTGTATTTGTGTCCTTCTTCTTGTACATCTCAGCGAGCCTATGAGTGCAGCAGACATCACCACTGTTTGCTTTTCACAGCCTGTAATTATTTTCATTAAAATATTCCAATTAGCCTCAAACCAGCACACTGACATACTCCAGTGCTGCTCACTGCCACATTCCAACTCCCATCACGTCGTTGTTTTTTCCCAGCAGTACTTTGACTGTGGGTCTCCAAGTTCTCCAGAGCAAGCTTAGCTCAGTAGATGCTGGATAAAGCACTGTGTCTGTTTGCACTTCAGAAGGTTTAGAATCTGACTCTACACTAAATCCCAAGCAAAGCCATCAGATTTCATGCTCTGTCTTACTGCACAGGTAGAACAGAAAGCTGCCTTTGCCCTGCTTATGTCATCAGGGCATCAGTTACTTTCTTATGCCAAATAAATACCACAGATTGGGCTAAACTCCTTGCTCAAGCTATGCTTATTTAGACACTTTAATTTGACATGGGCACAGAAATAGAAAACTGGGACTCAGACTGAAAACTCATCTCTACTTCAGCCAGCCTTAGTCTCAGACAGAGCAGTTTCTGGATCCAACTTCCTACCCTGCCACACAACAGCTGGAGAGGCACAGGGCTAGGAAGAATCCTTTCAGCACCCAGGAGAGATTTTTATTAGAATAACCCCATCAGGTAAGCACAGGCAAGGTTCCACTGGCAGGAATTACCAATCCATTAACACCCAAGCAGAAAAAGCATTCCCACTGCAGGCAGACTCTTACAATCAGAAGCAAAGGAGTTAGCACTTCTTAAGGCAGGTATCACCTCTGGATGAATAATGGATAACTTGACTACTTGAGGATTCCTGCTGTACACCCAAAAGCAAAGTAGGATTTATCTCTCTGGCTTCTGTTGCAGAGTTGGCCAGAGGTGGGGCCAGGGCACACTCTTTGCATTAGAAGCAGACATAGCTTCTTCTGCCATGGCTGGTGCTTCTGTCACCCCTGCACATTAGCAGCACTGGTAGCAAGAAGTCAAATTATTGTTCCTGCAAATAATTAACATAGCAATAGCATCCTCCTGGTGTGATTTGCACGAGGTTTTATTGATAGGGAAGCATAAGGCTTTATGTATATTAATTAGGGCTCGTTTTAGCAGTCCTAATAAGTCCTAGTAAAAGTAATGCACAAAATAAAGGACACAGCACTTTTGGAGGTCAGATTTAAAGCTGAGAATTTGGTTTTAGTGTTAGACATCTTCTTGTATTAACATTCCACGTGGCAAGAATGCCATGCTAATTCCCATAGCTTTTTTTTCTTTTGCCATAATGTTCTTCCAAATCCCATGAGAAATTTCGCAAAAATGCCAGAAATGTTCTAATTTCTTCACTTCTTATTGCATTTTTATTTTGTTTATACTTCACCAAGATGAAAAAGCAGGCAGTCCTTGGAGAAATAAATGCTTTGGCATCTTCAAAAGAGAGGCAGACTTGCTTGGTAGTTCATCACTGTACTACTCTAAGTGGCATATTGGCACCACTGTCAGGTGCCCCTCCTGTGCCTGGAACAAATACCTCTGCCATCAGATAAAAGCAGCCCACGTCAGCAGGGGGGGAATATGCAGTGTTTATTAAAATGGTGTCAAGTGTGCTTGATCAACTGCCAGCAAACAGCTTTATCATCCCAGTGACAAATGCTGTAACAGCTGCAAGGGAGAACTGTTCAGCTGTTCCCTGAGGAACACCTCTCCTATCAGCCTGTCCACTCCTGTTACAGGAACTGCTCAGACATTTATATACATGACCTGGCTCTTTCCAAAGGAAAAGGAAAGTGGAGGCAAATAATGGGAACAGTGGGGAAAAATATGCTAAATATATATTTTAGCTAACTTCTTTCTGTTGCTTTTACAGTCTCCAAGTGCTTTGCTGCCTGTTCTGCCCTCTCAGATTTTTGCCCCTGATTTCCTTCCTGCTTTGCCCTCCCTCTCCTCAAAAGGGCAAACATGGGTAGGAGAAATGGAAGCTACCTTTTCTCCTAGTCTTATTTAGTCTGGAGTAGGATTTTGTGATAATTATATAAGCTCAGTGAACTTCTGCCATGGGAAGAACCAAGAACAGTGCACAAGATCAAAGACAGCTGTTGAGGACATTTGCTGAACATAGAACTGAGTCCCTCTCATCCAGACACATTCACTACTAGAGCAAGAACCAGCCCCAACTAGGACACAAGAATTTGGTTCTGCTGGGAAAACTGCATACAAGAAGCAAACAGATGAAGAAACTGTTATGGTAACTTCTGCTCCATGTCCTTGAACATTTCAAGGCCAAACAGCACTACTTTCCAGACAGGAGCAGAAGCACTGGGAAGAGGGAGAAGAAATGTATTCTATGGCAGAGAAATTGGGAGCTGCTTCGTGTGTACAAAGCACCCCTGCACCTGGGTCTTTGCTCTTTATCCAGGCATCCAGATAAGGTGATAAGGAAAAAAATCATAGAATCAGTCAGGGTTGGAAGGGACCACAAGGATCAGCCAGTTCCAACCCCCCTGCCATGGGCAGGGACACCTCACACTAGATCAGGCTGCCCACAGCCTCATCCAGCCTGGCCTTAAACACCTCCAGGGATGGGCCTCAACCACCTCCCTGGGCAACCCCTGCCAGGTNCTCCCTCAACAAGACCTTGCACTGATGAGGTTGGCTTGTGCCCACCTCTCCAGCCTGTCCTTATAACTTCAGGTAAGAGACATTCTCAAAAGATTTTTTTTCATCCAAAAACTGGAGGAGAAAATGGCTTTCAGTAAAAATGAGATTTTAAAATCCTCAGTCCTCAGTGATTAAGATTGATGAGTCCTAAAATAGATAAAGAACTAAGTAATCTGGTATCATAATATCAGTTCTAGCTCCTTCCATTTTTGTCTCATTTCAATACAGTGACAGGTAACAGCTGAAATCAGTGCAGGCCATCAATCATTTCATGTCTGCATAACACCCTGGAACAGCAAAGATCTTCCCATTCCACATTTAATAGAAACAGATACACTGAGTGATTATTTTGTCAAATGTTTGTTTCCAAACTCCTAAAACACATGGCTGTACAGAGCTATTGCATCAGAAAACTGGGTCATAGCTTTCAAATGAGTTTTAGCAGCTAAGAGCTGAAGACATTTCCATGGTTGGAAAAGACCTTTAAGACCATTAAGTCCAACCACTTCATTTAGTGTCATTCAACAAGAGAGCAGCACTGCCAGATCTCCATCAGCATCTTAAATACAACTGAAGTAATGAACTTGAGTTAATAAATGGGAGGGAAGTGGAGACAGATGGAGAAAGCTTCTGGGATGGTTTTGAAACACAAAGCAAGTTTTGCAATCCTGACAGGTGTTTGTCTGTGTATTGTGGCACTGAAGTGTCAGCTCCAGACCTCTGCTACAGTAAGCAGTGGCTGCTCTCTAGACAGTTTGTGAATTGCAGCACATGGAGCATCGTTTCTCTTAAACCAGAATCACCTGCAGATACTTCCTCCTTACTGACAACTGCCAGGCACAGAAGATGCTAACAGGGGACAGCAAGTCAGGAGCCCAGCGCAGCTCAGCGGAGCACAGCTGCAGCAGTGGATTCCAGCCCTGCATAGGAACCAAAGGGCAAGCAAAGCTACACAGGGAAGGAAATAGAGGTGCAAAAGTCGAGAGAAGTTCTCCTGCCCCTCTACTCTGCCTTGCTGAAGCCACATCTGGAGTCCTGTGTCCAGTTCTGGGCCGCCCAGTTCAAGAGGGACATAGAACTGCTGGAGAGAGTCCAGCACAGAGCCACAAAGATGCTGAAGGGAATGGAACAGCTCTGGTAGGAGGAGAGCCTGAGGGAGCTGGGGCTGTGCTGCTGGGAGAGGAGAGACTGAGAGGTGACCTCAGCAATGGTTATTGATATGTAAAGGGGAGTGCCAGGAGGCTCTGCTGGGTGATGCTCAATGACAGCACAAGGGGCACTGAGTGGAAGCTGAGGCATAGGAAGTTTCATTTAAACATGAGGAGGAATTTTTTCCTTGTGAGGGTGACAGAACCCTGGAACAGGCAGCCCAGGGGGGTTGTGGAGTCTCCCTATCTGGAGATATTCAAACCCTGCCTGGATGTGTTCCTGTGTGATCTGGTCTAGGAGATCCTGCTCTGGCAGGGGGGTTGGACTGGATGAGCTTTGGAGGTCCCTTCCAGCCCCTGACATTCTGTGATTCACAAGGTCACCCAGCAGGCCAGCTACACAGCTGAGAAAACAACCCACATCTCCTAGTCCTGTCCCCTCATTAGGCTGTCTACCCAGACTATGCTTCTCACATGAAAGCATTCTCTTATGCTCTCTTCCTCCTATAATTTTGTTTAACAACCTGCAAAAGTTACAGCTGATGTAATTCTCTTGAATATTTACAACCTCTGCTTAAAACAACTGCAACCTATTAAAGTGTGTTATAACCTCACAAAAAATAACCTTCTACCAAAATCCTCCACAGCTTCGCATTCCTACATCTTAACCAGAAAGGGTAATTGTTAGCTGTACTCTTCCATCTCTTCAAAGTGTAAAAGAACCAGAGAGCAGACAACTAAATTACAGAATGCAGGCACACTGAGGTAGAGTGAGGCTCCTGTAGACCAGCACAGCATGAATCAGATGAGGGTCAGCCCCCCAGACAGGTACATAGCTGGGACAAAGAGAACAGTGAGCACGCAGCACGTAATGAGATGCATCAGCCTAGCACACATCCAATTAACATAAGCAGAGCTATAACTACACAGCACAGACTCAGTATGAAACACTCAGCATTGTGCACAGGCTTCCTGCTCAAAGCCCTGAGAAGAAAGCTAAAATATGAAGGACCTTTATAGCTAACAAGTCCAGCTTCTTGCAAATTACAATATGTAAGAACTGCAGAAACAAGGTAAAAAGTGTGCCAGTAACCCCCACTTTTTGTGTGTCTGTTTGAGGGGTGTTGGTTGCTTTAAGTGAACAAGGCTATTCCTATCATGGAATCACCTGGGTTGGAAGGGACCTTCAAAGGTCATCCAGTCCAACTTTCCTGCAGTCAGCAGGGACATCCTCAACTAGATCAGGTTGCCCAGAGCCCTCTTTAGCCTCACCTTGAATATCTTCAGTGATGGGGCCCAACCTCCTCCCTGGGCAACCTGTCCTAGTGCAGCACAGATAAAGCAGGACAGGTATTTAAAGAGCTGTGTTCCAAGACAGCTAAGTCTTCACAAGTTAAAACCACACAACTCCTGAAGAACAGCCAGGGCAGAGGTGCTGGGAATGCTGTGCCCCCATGGCAATCCATCACTGAAGCTACAGTCACAACCTGCAGCACTGGGTCATGTGTGCTATGAGAGTTTAGGAATGGCCAGAACATCCTGTCTTGAGGGGAAAGGGAGTGCTGCTGGCAACACAGCACAGGAAAGGGGAGAAAAAGAACACCTCTGTGTTTGGAGAAAAAAGAACACCTCGTCCTCATAAAGTCAGGTGGGAACACAGCCCAGCAGCATCTGCCTCTCTACTCCTTCAGAGACTCATCATCATCAGTTTCCAGTCACAAGGATTTGATTCTGATGACTTTGAAAGTCCTGAAGGACAAAGCACTGCGTGGTTCAGTGCACACAATTCAAGGAAGGACCATTCAGCACGCCCTTAGACAGGAAAATGTTTAAGCAGCAGAACTTAACTCACTATGGAGATGAGCAACCCAGAAACCAGGGGGGTGAGAGCAGCCCCATGTACACTGCAGTCATGGAGATACAGCTAACCTTGACATTCCAAAGCTCTTATTCTGGATCTCTCCCCACTGCCACTGCTGTGTCTCTCTAATCACCTGGCTGTGGGTTTTGGGTGTTTTTTCCATGTGTATTGGTTGGCTGTATCACAGAGGCTCTCCATGCAGTAATTCTAACATGGTTTTTACCCTCTCAGTCCCTGTTCACTATGTTCACAGCTGTAGTTGTACATGAAATTTCTCCTGCTCAGTGTTGTTTGTAGACTTCATTAATATGTTTTTTTAACCTATTTGTTGGTCTTCTATGAAAATAAGCAGGATTTAGTCTCATTCCATCCTCTGAAGCTCCCCACATCACCTTCTCCTTCCCACCTCTGAGAATCCTGTGATTTTCCCAGCTTAATTCAATAGATCATTCTAATGATGGCAAACTCCTGAACAAAATACTTCAATTAAATTAATCTCTTTGCCAAATGATGACTTTTTAATGCATCTATCACATCACATCTAGGTTGCTGTTACAAAGAT
Organism: Ramphastos sulfuratus; assembly: GCA_013399055.1. Taxonomy (NCBI): domain Eukaryota; kingdom Metazoa; phylum Chordata; class Aves; order Piciformes; family Ramphastidae; genus Ramphastos; species Ramphastos sulfuratus. The sequence goes on from WBNM01030703.1 coordinate 53,615, forward strand.
AGGAAGAAACCACTGCCAGTCTAGGGCTCTGTCCTCCATCCTGGTCACAAGTTGCACACACAAACCCAGGCTCAGTTTGATTACATCAGGAAAGAGCCTCTGCTCTGCTGTGTTATAACCTCTCTTCTTGCAGGAAGGTCAGTGTATGAAGATGAGCCTCCCACTGTGCTCTTAGCTTAATTACAGAGAGTGAAGAACAAGTTGATGGATGACCCTCTCATGAGATCACTCATCCCTTGGCCAGCAAGAGCTTCAGAAAGGAGCTGGAAAAAACTGTAACCATTCACAAGAGGAGAGACTTTGAGACTTCTGTGAAAAGCTAAACCAGTTCAAAACCTTTGAAATTTCTTAAGTGCTGCCAGAAGATGTTTTTATTTGTAAAGCTCCAAAGCTGACCTCATTTTTTCATCACTGTGATTTTCTTCCTTTTACATTTATAGCTAATAACTAAATTGGTTTTATTTCCCCAAGTGGCCCACGTTAAACAGTACTTTAGCAAAAAAAAAAAAAAAAAACCAAAAAAAAACCACAACCCCAACACAACCAACCCACCCCGAAGTGAAAAAAGATTTCTGCATTCACATTAAAATTCATATTGCTAGGAAAAGAATTAATTTTGACACTGGTGAGAAGCCATCAATTAATCTTTGAGTAGCCACTATCCCTTGAGAAGCTCAGAACCAAACAGGACCAAGATTATGAAGCAGAAATGACTCTGTGTGTTGACCCAGGTGAACAAGAATTCTCTTCTTTGCCCAACATTTACAATCCCTAATAAACCATTTTTCAGGTAACACACTTGTACATGCCACAGACCTAAATTCAATCTGTAACCTAACAGGTGGAACTTGCACAAAAGTATTTTGTAGAAAGTGTGCTCTTTAGATGACAGCAACTTTATTTCCCCCCCCCCCCCGCAATCATCTTTCAGCTCCTGAACACAAATCTCTTTTTGCCCCCTACAATATATTTTTATGTTGCAGCTAAATTTATCTGCAAGTGATGAAAAGGGTTTCCTTCCATTTGCTTTCTGTACACATCCACCAATCAGAATGTGATATAGGCTCCTGGAGATCTTTGCAAGAAGCTTTGCTTGGGTAGATTAAACACTTAGAAGCAGATTTCTCCTGTATCTCCTGCCTCGTATCTAGCAGCCTTGAACTCCAATTGAATTTAATTGTGTTGATACCACAACAAGAACTAAATGACCACAAACCCCACAGTACAAGAAGATACAGGACTGCTTTTTCTGATGTCATTTCTGGAATTGAATTCTGAAGATTTTTCTCACAAGCCAGTTCACAGAATCACAGAAACACTCAAGCTGGAAAAGACCCTGGGGATCCCCCAGTCCAACCGAGACCCCTACTCTACACGGTTCACCCCTAAACCATATCCCTAAGCACCACATCCAAATCACCTTTAGACACATCCAGGGCTGCTCTCAAAGGGAGGTTACTTAGTATGGAGCCTGCAGAATAAGTTGTGTCTGAGAAACCCTTTGGGGTAGAGTTTAAAATGAGCACTTTAATCATTAAGGGAGGCAAGCAGCACACTGGGGCCCTTCAGAAAGATGCACTTTTCATACTCCTTTCTTCAGCCCCATCAGCACTTGGGCTCCAAAGGAATATCCACGAAGCCACATGCCCTGGAACTGCTCAAAAATGTTGGGGGAGTAGAAGAAAAGTGAGGAGAATTAAATGGCCCAAAATAAGTGCAGGTAGGTGGATTACATTAACACTTCTTGACATATCAATAGCTTCTATTTTTTGGCACTGGTAGTGCTTCTTTTTAGTCTATAAAAGCCCTGAGCAGTATGACTGTCTTGCAGGTCTAAAAATTTCAAACAGTTGGAACAAGATTTGAAAAGCAAGTAGGGTTCTCATGGGGGGCTGGGGGCTACAATTTTGTTGAAGGTGCCCTCATCCTCTTCTGACAGCCTTCAACCTGAGGTCGTGTTTCCAGAAGAAGAGATTTTCCCAAAGGCAACATCACACCTAGACTTGTACTGAAACATTGATGGGAAAAACAAGCCACACACAAACCTCCTCCAAAGACCTGCCTGCTCTTTCAGGAAGGGAAATGATACATAGAATGGTAAGGTTGGAAGGGACCTCAAAGATCAGCCATAGGCAGGGACACCTCCCACTAGCACAGGTCACTCAAGGTCTCATCCAACCTGGCCTTGAACACCTCCAGGGAGGGAGCAGCCACAACCTCCCTGGGCAACCTGTGCCAGTGTCTCACCACCCTCACTGCAAACAACTTCCTCCTAACATCCACTTTCAATCTCCCCTCTGACACTCCAAACCCATTCCCCTTGTCCTGGCATTACAAGCCCTTGTCAACAGTCCCTCCCCAGCCTCCCTGTAGCCCCCTTCAGATCCTGCAAGGCCACTCCAAGGTCTCCTGGAAGCCTTCTCTTCTCCAGGCTGCAGAGCCCCAACTCTCTCAGCCTGTCCTCACAGCAGAGCTGCTGCAGCCCTCTCAGCATCTTGGTGGCCTCCTCTGGACTGGCTCCAACAGTTCCATGTCCTTCCTGTGCTGGGGGCTGCAGAACTGCACACAGGACTGTAAGCAGGACCCCACCACACAGGAGTCTCCCTGGTTAGCTGTCTATGATTCTTCATAAAGTTTGTTACTTTGAAAATGCAACCCCCCCCCCCCCACTCACCCCCCCACCCCTCAAGGAAAAGCAGATAAAGCAAATAGCATCTACCATTTTATCATTGATTCTCTTCAGGAAACTCAGCACTTTATTAATCTCTGTCAAGCATCTGGAAGCAGACATTCATACATCCTAACAATTGGATCCTACTCTACAGGCAGTGCCAATTCTTCTTCCAGGCATGGGTGACATGCTACACTGCTCATAGGTCATCTCATCAGCAGTGAAATAAAGAACTGCCAGACCTAATACAATTCCAGCTCTCCACCTGAATGAAGTGTGCTGCACATAACAGCAGGAATTGCTGCATTAAACCTGCCCTGCAACAGTCAGAAGCTTGACTTGAAACTCATTCCAACCTCAAGGCTTCCATTTTAATGAACCTGTTTCTGTCTACACAGAAGCATCTTGTTTTGCCATCCTATCACGGCATGGGAAACGCAGCAGGCTAAGCAAATAAAGAACTCCAGTCATGCAACTTAGTGTAGGGATAGAGAAAATACATACACAGAGCTACACCTTCCCTCTGCACATACACAGACAACTTCCACTGGGCTTCTGTTGGTTTTTTCAAGTCACTGGATATTTTGAACTCAGTAAAGGGCAGAAAGTGGGTCGGAGTCATAACTGAATAATATAAACAACCAGAAATCAACTCAGATGTCCTCCTTCTGTACAGAGCATGCAGGCAAGATACAGTTCTGCTAACAGAGGACAGAAGAAGCCCTTAGCAAGAGAACCTGGCACCTGAAGAGCTGCTGACACCATCTGAAAGTTATGTTGATCTTGAAAAGCCCAAGAGACACCTGAATGGCTCTGCCAAGCCTGTTGGCAGCTCTGGCCCGCAGTGAGGAAGGACACAGGTCTAAAAAAAGGAGGCAAACTGACTTCCAATCTGCATGTTTCTTTGTAGCCCTCTTGCTGCAGCACAGCCAAAGGTCAATCCCTTCAGCAGGCAATGATTAAAAGCAGAAGCTTTTGTCTTTTCAATAGCCTTAGTGAATGATTTTCCTTGAGAGCAATCCATGATGCAAGGAGAGGATTTAACCGCAGCTGTGCTAGCAGCTACAGATTCTCTTTAACCTGATTCTTCTTCTTCCTTTTTTTTTTATTAGTTCTTCTTTATCTCTTTATTGGCCCAGAGAGTATAAAGTTGGAATTGAATGAGAAACCCAAGGGAGTTTCACTCTCAGTCAATGCAATTTTCCTCTCTTTAGAGGCTAAGCACAAAGCCAATTGCTCTCCAGAGTTCCTTAAGATCTCATCCACCTATGAAACCACATTCATCATCTTCAGCATTCTTCTCACCCAACACACACTGCTCCTTCAAGTCCTACAGCCTTTGCTTCTTCTCCAAAACTTAATGAGACTCAAGAAACTTCTGCAGAGTCTTTAGTAAAATGTACCAAAACATACAGAAATAGCTTTCATACACATAAATTGTGCATTTAATGTGCATATCAAAAGGACACGGGGAATATAATTAACAGGCAATTAAGCTGTTGCAAGTAGAAGGAAGTTTAAGTGAACCAGAAATCAGATTAACTTCTTCACAGGCACTGAATTCTTCAATAGGCATTTGGAATTGTTCCAGGAGTGAAAGCTGACAAATGGAAGAAGATCAGGGAAACAGTAAGTGAACAGCAGGAGGAAGCTTACACTGAGTTGGGAAATGGAGAGAAAAGCAGACTGAGCCCTCTTGGGTAACCCATAGCACATGTGGTCTGCAGGCAAGATCAGGTACAGTTCCCAAGAGAAGTGCCTGCTCTTCAAATACACTGTGTGGGGCCAGCCTGGGCGAGTATTTGTCAGGAGAGGCACAGGTATTGGAGCAAGAGGATGAGCCAAGTATCTCTGAGATCTTGCCAGCCCTGCTCTGCTGTAACTCAGTCACCACAGGCTGGTTGGCAGCCATCTAACAAGCCTGAGGAGCCTGCAGCAGAACAAAGCAGTGCATGTGCAGGTGCACCTTCAAGAAGACACTCTCACACTGAAATTGTTTCAAGCAAAACCTCAAAAGGGATCTCGCTGACACACAAGAAAAAGTAACATAGGAAGTGTCACCAGGATACTGGACAGGTGTTTACAGAATCTCAGCTGTGCAAACAGGACAGGAATCAGTAGACAATATCAGACCCATCTGAAGAAAGGCTTTGCAGAACTCCTAACTGCAGCTCTCAGTTCTGCCTGCTTCCAGGTCAGATTTTTCCCAGTTTTTTATTAAAGCTCCTACGAAGTTTACTGAGTTGCCAAGAATCCCTTCAGCAATTCTTCCTCCACTGAGTCACAGATCAGTAGAGCAGGTGGGTTTTTGTTAGAGCCAATGCTTCTTCTCCAGCAAATGACACTGCCACTCACTTCTCCCAACTGTCCACGTTTCTGTTCCCATCTGACATTTAGCTGAGCTAAGGCTATGAAATAGAGGATTCCCCACATGTGCTCTTACCTCACTGACACTGCAACAGCTGAGTAAGGGCACATTGCCTATCATCATCTCGCTGATGAAGAGACCTTTCCATCCATAAACTGCTTTTACCCAAGCACCTCCTGCACTGCCCTTGCCCAAACTCTACCCATCCTGGCCTCTGGCAGCTCCTGTTAGAACACCCATAAAGGTGTTCAAGCTCACACTGCAGGGCCACACTCTAGACAAGCTTTAGGCCTCAGGACAATCAAGGATAGCACATGTTAGCTACTCTGCACAAGCAGGAACACCCCAGCATCACTTTGATATCAGAGTCCAGCTGAGTGCAGTATTGGCTGTTGTTGTAAGTGACAGCCTTTAGTTGGCCAGAGGGTTTTTGTTCCACCACAGTTTGACTTCATGCACAATTCTGGACATAGCTTTACCTCATTTCAGATTTGTCATGAGGTCTCCAAGTCTGCTCCTGCCTGGGACATGTGCAAACAACACTGGATTTGGTTCTGTGACATCTGTAACTGCCTTTCCTTCAGCAGTTGAGTATTCCCTCCTTACACTCTTCAAATGCCTGCTTAATCAGAACACTTAGTCAAAATATATGAGATTTTAAGTTTATTAATGTAAAAATGTCTCTAGAGCTCAATTTATACCACATTATAATTTACTGCATTTTAAGCATGTGCAACAACTATTATTCATGCAATCAGAAATGTTTTCCTGATTGCATTTATGCAGTTTTCAAACATGTATTATGACTGACCTTATTAAATATGCTGAAGCACCACTTACACAAAATCATACAAAAGCACAGTTCCTCAACTGAGCATTCAAGTAGCACTTACAAGCATGAATCAGTGCTAATTGCTTCACATTTATCATCTCTGAAATCACAGTATGGGCAAGAGTGCTCAAGCAAACAGCTGTGTAGGTCACAGCTTGGCAACACTTCCTAAGCAACTCATTTGCTCCCCATCCACCTCCAGTTCTTTTTATTTAAAGCCCATCTTCAGCAAAATAATCTGAGGGTACAGAGAACATGTTCTTCCTTGTCACCTGCAAGTCCACTGAATTTATAAATACTCTATCAAAATAGTCAATTAAACTAATCACTTTATGGTCAGGAACTTTGAAGTTCAAGTTCTAAACTGTGCCATGTCCTTCATAGGCAGAAGTCCTGAGACTGATGGGTTCCTAGCAGTTGGTGTGCTGAGTAGTCTGATGTCGTGTGCATGTGTTTGCTCCAAGACAAAGTGTACTGGAACAAAAATCAAAATGAGAACAAGCCAACCTCTGCCCTTCCTCTTCAATAGGCAGAAAGAAATTACAAAGCTTGATTGCTGACAGCTTTCATCCTTGTACAGTCAATGCCCCTTTAAAAGGGGGCATCATCTACCTTCAGCAGGAAGAAGCTCCCTCCTTTTGCTTGCTGCCAGACCCAGTAGAGCCAGCTCGTGTGGCAGGACCACAACACCACTGCAGACTCCTGTTCAGATGGTACAAGAAAGCCTCCCTTGCTCCACCCAGATTTAGGTTATTCATCTCCTCAGAGACAAAAGCTTTCTTCTCAGAAACTTGGACAATTCAGGAGCAAAGCCAGAAAGGCTTTGGAAACTAGTTCAGACTGAAGTTGCTTTCAGAGTAGAGCAAGACCCTCCCTACACAGCTAAGAGTCCTCTGATTCATTTGTAGCAGTGAAGAAGGCAGCAACTTACCCTTCTTTGCTGTCAAAAAGCACAGGATGAGTAAGGATGGCCATGGCTGTGCAGCCCTACAGAAAATGCCTTTCTTAATAAAGATACTTTATTTAAAAGTGTTGTAATCCAAAGTGTGATGGCAGTGATGGGGAAGCTGAATGGGACTCAGCTAACCTGACTTTTGCTTCACTTTTCCCTGATTTATAGAATGAGAATAATGTGGTGGAAGGCACTTGGGTGACCAAGTAACGTTTTAGACCCGAGGATTACTATTCTCCTTTAAAGATCAGAGGTAAAGAGTGGCTTAAAATGAAGAAACATTAAGTTGATTGACAGGACTATTAATATTCTCACACTTTTTTGACTTACATAATGTGCTATGTAGCCCTTTTTGCAAACTAGGAGAATGAGGCACGTCTGATTTATCTTCATAAATCATTTTATTTTTAGCTAGAACAGCCAAGCAAACCACCTAAGAGTAATAAACCCAGGCCTGAATGGTACCAAATTCTCACTTCTAAGACAATTTGATAATCAGATGCAAGTCTTAAGTTTTTCCTAAAGTTGTTTAACTGGGAACTAATGCTAACAAGGTTATAAAAGGGATGGGGAAGCAAAAGGTGGGCAATAAGAACAGCAAATTCAAAGCAAGAGGGAGTTGAAGAGGAATGAACCAAGTGGTAAGAAGATGTTAAGAAAAAGTTGAGAGGAGAATTCTACTCTGAAAAGTTGGCTCTGCACAATGCCACTTACTGAATGAAGAGTATGCCAGGACAATAGGCTGCAGTAGTAAAGACACCAGGCTCCCTAACACATCTTCTTTGGCAGTTTGCTGCAATGGTGAAGTCACCAGTGCATTAAGAGAGGCTCCAAATGAGTGATACCATCTTCCCCCATCATGTATAAACCCATTATGCTCTTTTCAGCAATAATGAAATTCCTCACATAATGATTTTTCCTCACTCTTGAGAACACAGTTTCTGGTTACCAAATGTTTCCCTGAAGACAAAGCAGATTTTTGCCTGAGTTACCTTTGTCACTACATCTGCCTTGGTAATGTTTTCCTAGGAAAGGTCACTGTAGGTGAAGGTCATTGCCACAAACAACTGTCAAATTAATTAAGTCCTCAAGAAATCTGTAGTCAGTGAAATAAGCTCCTTAAATGTTTGGGGATGTTTTTCACTCTCAAACTGTAGTCAGTAGGATGCTTGAAGTGGTGCACAGTTAGCCTGGTTGAAAATTCTGTAAAAACCCCACTTGGGTTGAAAGTAACATTTTTGATAACATGGCCTTTCTTAAAGAGACATCTGCTCTCCTTGAGAAATGGGAATGTTTTGGGTTGTCTGAACACTTGGAAGGAATCTTCCTATACACAGTTAGAGAAGACTCCAACGAGAAAAAAGTAACTTTTAGCCTTTCAGAAAGAAGAATATATTCCTCTTGGTGCTAATAATGAATGATGAAAAGATGCTGGGAAAGGATGAGAAGAATGAAAATCTGCTGAGACTTTCCTGAACTCAGAGGTCCTTATCATGCAAGGGAAATATTTTCAAGTGTATCTCTTACCACAGCTTCAAAAAGATTCTGACACATTTTGTTTCAGTTCTTAAGGACAGGAAAATGTTCAGTGACAAACACAGGCAAGGGCAATGGTGCTACAAAGAGGATGTGTGCTTAGTCTGAGCTCGGCCGGGCAGCGGCTCCCTGTTACTCCATACTTAGGAAGTTTCTTCCACCTGTTAGCCCTAACCCTTCCTGTAACACAGAGTGGTAATTAATAGGAGGTAAAAGAATTCCAGGCCTTTTAAGAAGTATTTCTGTATCAGTTGTAAGTGATCACTGCTTAAAAGGTATTTATAGAAGATTTGTTTCCAGAGATTTTCCTCTGCATTGTCTTGGGCCCTATCCTGGATTCCACAGAGAAAAGAAAAAAATGTCTGAGTTACTCAAGGATTCTGCATAAAATTAGCAGCAAAAAGCGTCAGAATATCACAAATGCTAAAATTCCCTTTTAAAGGAGGGGAAAGTGCTGCTTTAGATATATGGGATCAGTTCAGAAGCACGTTGCAAGGCACTGCAAAGGGCCACGCAGCAGCTGCCCACTTACTGTGACTTTATGGAACCAGAAGTCAGCTTGCTGCTGCTGCCAGGCTCAAATTTAGCTCGGGACTAGGCATGTACACAAATGCTTTTGATGGAAGAGATGAACTAATAATGAATGGAACCAACTACAGTGATTTGAAATGCAGCTTGATGAGCCTGGCACTGCAAGGTCATGTCGCTTTCTCCTGAGTATCAGAGTTGAGAATTGTTAAAGGGGAAAGTCCTGCTGCTTCCTCCTGCATTGATGCTCTGAAGTTCTGTAATGGCCTGTAGGAAAACGTTTCACCCACAGAGTAATGGAATATGTTGGTTGATACAGTTACCAGAAATTGAACAGATCTAATTTTCTGCTCTATTAAGTAGTGCCATGATTGTTCAGGAATCAAGGTATTCCATGGCTCTGCATTTTCCAGATTTGCATGAAATCATACTGCTGGAGCTTCTGGGAGACAAGGGATGCTCTGGAAGGTAGTTCTGGTTGTGGAAAGCCTGCAGGCCTCCATGTGTCAATAATTTTTTCTCAGTCTACTCCCAAATTGCAGATAATAAAATTGTAATTTCTAGAGCACAGTAACAGTGACATGCAATGTGCTGGCTGCACACTAATAATTCATAAGACATCTAAACCAAAATTTTAACAATTTTAATGAAGAAATTTCACCATTTCCAGCTGTGCTGATTTCAAGGTTTTCAGTAAAGAGCTGAGCAGAGAAAGGCAGAGGGCTGTTAATTGACCTGTAACCCTAACCGATAATCAAAAGAGAGGCAGAAAAAGCTCCAACAATTCAATCACTCCTTCAGTGCAATTTATGCCACTGACTCTGGTTTTCAATCTACTGCCAGTCGTGATGGTCTTCCCTAAAACACATCTTGTTTTTCCCACAATCTCTCACCAGTGGCCAACTCAGTTCTCAGCTCCCTTGGCCTATCCAAGCTACATAGTGCCCTGGCACAGCCAGTCCCCAGCATGGTGCAGAGTGACAAAAGGCTGGCATCTAACACTGGCCAGGGCTGAGTGACAAAAGGCTGGCATCTAACACTGGCCAGGGCTGAGTGTACACTCGAGCTCTGTCTGCTCCACAACATGCTGGAACCTTCAAGTGACTTCAGTACTTTCTAAGGAAGCTTTCCAAGTGCCCCCTGCACTTTCTGAGACGTTCAGTAACTCAGTGAGCTACTTAACATTCAGTTGTTTTGGTGAAATTGCTTTAATAGGTCTAGCAGCAAATGCCTGAGTACTCCTGATGCCACCTTTAGCATTGTTCTCATGACTCTGTAACAAGCAGCTGTGAGCTCTCCTGCAGGAATGAAACTCATAAGCACCTTGCAGAACTTCTTACCAAAAGCTGGTGAGAAGGTTCATGTAGAAAAACACTTATGATCATCTAGAAAAAAAACCCCTAACCACTCTTAAAGGTACAGACCCAGATACTCTACAGATACATTGAAGTATTTAAAGCAATGTAAAAGACAACTCCTCCCTCTTTCATTTTCTCCAACCTCAATCCAGGAGGACCTGAAGCTAGACACCAGAAGTGCACCATGTCTGTAACATGTGATATATCCAGAGATCTAAATGCAAAGCTTTCAAAGTGGCCATGCAGGAGAGGGAGAAAGAGAACCAAAACCTCCAGTAGCTGTGCCAGCACTTCAATACAGAGAATAAATAACAGGAGGGCACAGGACCTTGATCTCTCAACTTTACAATTTGTATCACAGCATCATATTTTGAGTCTGTGTGCAGTTCTGGAGCNCTGTAGCAAAAGAACATAAATATTACATCTAAGTAAATAAATAAATACCCCCTCTCTCCCCAACGACCCAACCCTTCCTCAAACCAAACCAATCTAAAAAAAAATAACCCAAAAAGCTTCAACTCAAGATGACAAGGAAGAAACTTCAGAAGGCACAAGGTGAGCCCAGGCACAGGTCTCTGGGCTCTGGTTTTGCAGAGCTCAGCAGGCAGCTAACATCAGCCTTTCATCACAACAAAGATGCACTGTGCATTTGAAATGGTTTTCATTACCCTGAATGTATGTTAATCTCCTTAAACAGAAAACAGATCAAACACACACAGATTCATCCTTACCTCAAAGACAGAATTCCCAGACTGTAAGGGAAAAGTGTTTCTGAGGCTTTAAAGGTAGGGAAGAGAGGCTTGAAGTTCAAAAGCTGCTGCTAAAATGGCAGTGTCTTTTTATGCTCACTTTTCATGAAGCTGTTTGCAGGGCAAAAAGCTTTCCTTGCAATGCTTTCCAACAGCTGTGGGACATCTCAGAATTTTTCAACCCTCTAATAACACAAGGGGAAGGAAAATTGTTTTTGATTATTTTTTTCCAGCTCCTTGTTTTCCCTCATTCGATTAATCATCTCTTCTGTATGATGCTACCACAAAAAAAAAAAAAAAATCCATTTAGAAAGCCAAATGAAGCCAAATAATTTTGGCAGACAGAGATGTCAGTCATTTGTGCTTGACATGTTTCAAATGGTGTGGATCCTTTCAAGTTCTGCTCCCTCAGAGGATTCAGCAAACGAGCTCGTTCTCAGAAACTATTCAGATCTTAACAGTACTTTTAATAAGCAGAAATAATAATGATACTGAAGAGGACAATTCCTTTCTGTCAAATGAACTAAACTGACCCAAATCACCTCACCACACAGTGTTGGGCATTGTTTGAGTTTGTTCTTTCACAAACTGTGCACACCTTGGGTATGGATAGCAGGTTTTGAGTCATGTTAAATCACTTTGAACAGCCAAAAAAGGCAAATTACCCATCACATGTGGAGCCACTCATGCCTCCGAGACTCCCTGTGATAGTTTGGGGGTTCCCTACCCCCTCACACAGTGAAAATCCCCCAGACTAGACTCAGCCAGCTGGAAGTTAAGGACTGAAGCTCTATTTACAGCTCAGCACAATGTACAAACAGAGATACACACAATAGACAGGCATAGTTACAGACATAGACAAGTTAAAGGTAACACAGAAACACAATTCCCCTCCCAGCAATCAGAGTCCCCAGGAGGGGCTCCCAACCACCTTCCCACCCCTCTACCTTACCCCAGGGTCTGCCTTCCGTGCAAGGTGAGTTTGGAGGATGGGCAAGGGGGTTAGAAGCAGAATTAGTTGGGTTACACAGTAGCAAGCCAGAAGACACAGCAGCTCCCAGAGACCCTCTGTGTCATCTCTCTGTGTCCTTGTTTTTATTCATCTCAGCAAGCCTATGAGTGCAGCAGACATCACCAGTGTTTGCTTTTCACAGCCTAGAATCGCATTTTTTTCATTAAACTATTCCAATTAGCCTCAAACCAGCACCCTCCCACAGAAGGCCAAGAAGACTTTGCAATGATCAAGGCCTGGCACCTAAGTACATATGGAATTTACTTCTGTTTATGCCAAAAGGCAGTGAGAAGGTTTTGCTGCTGGCCCCAAGAGAACGAGGCAGTGCCCAGATCTTTCAGGGAAAGCCTGCACCAGGTCATGCATCAGAGAAACAAAGTCTGGCTTGGAAGAACAAAAAGCTAAACGCCATACTTTCATTAGGAAAAAATTCTGCTGCTGCTTCAAGGAGACCCTTTCCCTCTGTGGTTTCGTTGAGTGTCATGATCAAAGTTGTCTCTAGAGCACATAGGTGGCAAATTCAGGTAGGAAAGAGTCTTTGAGAAGTTACTTCTCAAAGCTACTACTTCATTGAGAGCTGAAGTTCTAAGTGCAGCACCAGAGTGTCTCGAAGTTGCATGTGGCAGAGAGGGAGCCTGCTCTCCTCTGCTGCTCGGTCAGGAAAGGGGCACACAGAGGGGAAATCTCTTTTATTAGTCTGTGGCAGCTTCTGGACTCAAATAGCAACAGCTAAGGCAAGCTCCAACTACTGCAGGAGCAAGGGAAGTGTCAAAGGGCTTTAGGAGTACTAGAGGAGAAACACCAACACTGGGGCTAGTACTTTTTGATGACCAGAGGCTGTAGCCTGCTCAGTACTTCTGCAGCATCCTTGGCTTTACTCTTCTGGCCTGCCATGGGAATACTCTCCCCCTGTGGAGCTGCAGCAATGTCCTGACACTCAAGCAGCAGTTTGCAGAACAAGGCACAGCAAAGGTTGGTTTATACTTTGCACATAGCACAGGCTGCAGAGACAGCAACACTTCAGGTGTAATTGCAAGCAAGGCAGCCACACGTTCAGAAATGTTGTGTAGAAGCTGTGTGACATTCTGCTGGAAAGTCATGCAAATATTTCAGCTTTCTTGCTGGGCTCTAAGAACACTTGTACCTAAAAGCTACAGGCACACATATATACAAACACACACTCCCTTAGGAGTTTTCAGAAGGACTTACTCATTCAGCTGCACCTTTTATTCTCTGTTCTATCAGAGGAAGATTTAAGAGGGACTGTAATGATGATCTATAGCAATGAGTTTAGGCCAGCAAGTCACTTTTCAAGAGCTGCCACTGAACTCTGGAAAGTAGTTGAAAATGGATCTCTGAATTGCCTCTAGCCCAGCCGAAATACAGAGAGTGAGACTGAGCAGCTTGTCCATTTTACTGCATCAGCTAAATTCTGCACTCCACATACTCACTGCAGAAAAAGCCAAACCAGATTTGACTTACAAATGGCTACAGACTGCTTACAAACACAGCACAGGCGCAGTTAAGTATATGATGCTACAATTCCATGTTAATACACCTCAGCTGTTATCAGTGATAGGATGTAACATTCCATCTCCAGGAACCATTCTAATGGCTTTGGTACAAATCTATTCATCTGCAGTCAGCAGTCAGCTTATCAAGAGTGCTATGTGCTGAATTTGCTACCTACCTCATGTGTTTTTCCTTAACACTATTTTTGTAGGTTACTTTAATACACATTTTGCCTCACGCAGCTTTGGCATCAGACAAAGCAGCCCCTTTCATTCCATTTTAACCAAACCACCAATTCACTTACATTTTCACTCCCAGCAAGACTGCATTCCAGTTGGTTCAGGCAGAATTTCTGTTCAGGCAAGATTATTTTCTAAAAAGCATATCCCCCCAAAAAAAGTTTTTTTGCACTTGTGTGATACAATCCGATCAGAATATAACAAAGAACAATTTTTTTTAGCTTCTCATATCTGCCAGCCAAATGCAGGCCACAAGCAGTGCATGGGGGGGGGGGGAAGAAAGAAAGAAAGAAGGAAAAAAAAACTTAAACTGGAATAGTTGGAGGTTTGTTTCTCAGTTTCAGAGGCAGTAAGTCTTCTAAGCACATCATTTAGCAGCCTGGTTGCAAATGAATGAATAGTATCAACAGGTTCCCCTTCTACCAAATTTAGCTACTAGAGAACAGGGAAGCTCCACTCTAAGGATCATTAGGGAAGATATTTCTGTGGTACTGCTCTGAAACACTACAAGACCAGAGTCCTCTCAAGCAGCACATTTATGGAATACAGTGGAAAATCTGCATTCCTCCTTCTGACATGCTGTAAAACATAGCAGAGCATAACACACAGCAGACATGCAAGCCTTGTATCCTTGCAGCAGCTACCACAGTCTCTACATAATCCTCATGCACTGGAAGAAGTGGAAAAGTTTAGCTAAAAATCTAAAGCATGTCACAGCCAAATAAAATAAATAAAT
>WBNM01030705.1:0-46681 GCA_013399055.1 Ramphastos sulfuratus
TTTGGGCACTCTTCTCAGTCTGTGCTTGAACCCTATGGTCAGATCCCACTTGTCCCTGCTCAGACACCTCTGTAGCTATCAACCTATCTCTACCCCTCATGTCATCACTACCACATGGATCACCATGTGATGTTTCCCTGTTGGCAGCTACTACCTGAAGAGGATCTGGCTCATCTCTGCAAGACTTTGACTGCATTATTTTGTCCCCAGCATGCTTATGGGCAGCAGATTGAGAGCCCTTACTAGTCCCCCATTGCTCCCACACTGGTGTGTCCTCTCACAGCTTGCCACATGGAANCAGCTTGCCACATGGAAGCCTGATGGCATTATCCCCCTCCCCCTTCACATCCCATTTAAAGCCCTGTCAATTAGCCCTGCAATCTCCTGGGCAAAGACCCTCTTCCTCCTTGGAGAGAGCCATCTCCTGTTTGGTGTCAACAGCCCTGGTGCTGTATAGATCATACCACTCTCAACCCAAATCTGTGGTGGCGACACCATCCACGGGGCCATGCATTAAAAGACTGTGTTGGGCTGCTTAATCCAATGTCTCTGCCATCAGTTGGAATAATAGAAGAGAAGATGATTTGTGCCCCTGAATCTCATACCACTCGTACCAAGGCCCTGAAGTCTTTTTTTATTGTTCTGGGACTACCAGTCATCATTTCTTCTCCTCCTACATGGAAGATCAATAATGGGTAGTAGTCTGTAGAGTGCACTAGGCTAGGAATTTTCCTAGCAACATCCCTAACCCAGGCTCCAGGTGGACAGCACAGCTCCCTGTGAAAGGGTTCTGCCTGACATATTGGTCCCTTGGTTCTTCTCGGAAGTGAATGCCCTACAACTATCACTCTCCTTTTTTTCTTTGTTGCACTAGTCCTAATTCTTGGGGCTGGCTGACACATCCAGGGCAACAGAGCAGGTGGACTTCATCCACCATCCTCCTCTGCCCAATCCTCAGTTTCTAGTGCCCTGTATCTGTTGTGCAAGGGAAGCTGGTAAGACTGAGAAGAATGGAGGGGGCTCTCCTGCCTCTGCGAGGGGAGACCTGCCTCCGCTCCCCCTCATCTCCTAGGTCTCCTTCTTTACCCGTTTTATCTGGGTAGCAAGAGGAAACAGAACCTTCAACTTGTGCAGCCCTCACCTGCTGCCCCTCCCTCGAGGACGGTATAGCCTGTCTCCACCAGTCAATTTCCTTTCCACGATCCCCTGTAGACCTTAGTCTCTCAACTTCCTCCTCTAGCCCAGCCACCATACTGAGCAGATCACTCACCTGCTTACACCTCACACAGGTTTCATGCACACCACACTCCATTTCAAGTGCCAGGCTCTGGCATTCTCTGTAGCCAGGGGTCTGGACACCCATATATTTGCATGAGACACCAATCTGAGTGCCCACAGTTTTCTTAGCCACAGCATTTGCCTGGGTTGGAACCATGGCTAATAAATTTGGAAGGAATAGGAAGTGTCATTTTTGCTCTCTTTTCCAAGTTGACAGCTTTAACACAGGACAGAGATTCTGGTTTATATCTCTGCCAGAGTCGTTTAGCATACAAACATTTATGGATGCAAGCTTATGCTGCTCCCCTCCCACTGGATGGACTCCAAACTGTTGGTAACCCCTAAGAAAAAGAATCTTCACAAAAATTACAGCTCATAGGTTAGTTAGGGAAAAACTCTGCTCAACTGCTAATTTTATCTGCTGCAGTGCTCCAAAGCTGGCTCGAAGATACGAGGGAATGAAACCAGTTTTCCTGCCCTGACTCAGAAATGTAACTACACCCTGCTGTGCTGCTGGGGGAGTTAGGCACTTTCTGAGCAGCAGCCACTATTGGATCTTTATATCCACCTGTTGACTGAACCAGAAATCTAGAGAAACCATGGCCAGTTTCACAACACGTAAGTCTCTCAGATTCCAGGGGTATTACTGCTTAACAGAGGCTTTTCAGTGCTGTCACTGTGCAAAAAGCTACGATTCACTAATTACTCCTTATTGCCTATTTGAGTAGTGTTAGAACTAGTGGCATCAGTAAATCTTGTGCTTTGCTGTCTGCTCACTGTTGGCGCTGGCAGATGTCACAAGCAGGCACCAGTGACCACCAAAGTGCCCTCAAGGTACCACAGCCCATTCACGTCCCATCAGGACCAAAGGCTTCCTCGACAGGGTATCACAGCTTGGGCAAACATTTCTCTCTGTTCATCACCAACCTGCTCAGGAAAACAGTTTCTACATGCTCATCTTCGAGCCTCAGATCTCATCTTCTTACATAAACCCATACCTTGGTAAGAAAGGCAAGGAACTAAACCACACCCAAGCTGCTTTCAGAAAGGAAAAAAAAGGTTTTCCTTAAGCCTGCAGCAGGAGCATTTGCAGGCTTGGCTGGTGCTGATATTCATTCAGTGTAACAGAATCTGTTTGGCCTTTCAGTGGAGACTTTAATAAACTGATTGATTGCCAAAACGATGACATTTCCATACACCCACTCTGCTATTGAACTGAAAGAGTGGAAACATTGTGTTAGCTCACAGACTCAGTATCAGTTGGTGTGGTAGTAGTGATAATAATCTACAGGGCTGGCTGTTACTCGCCCTGCTCAAAGGCAGTGAAAGTCTCTGGAGCTTGGGGTTAAGAACTTATTCTGCACTGAGCAGATGGGACTGGCAGGGCCTTCCAGACCCAAGGCTTTCATCTCTCGTTACCCGGAATTTAAGTTTTCCAAAGCTGATTACTCTTTGCTTTTCCTTCAGGATAGTTTAATCCTCAAACTTTGTCAGTCATTTTCCTGGTTTCCTTCCCCTGCTTGCTTCTGAACAGAAAAGCTTCAGGTTGCTTTCTCAGCCTAATGTTTCACACATCACCTTAGAGGACGAAGAGTCTGGTGGTTTACTTGCTTCCCTTTAGCCAGTCTGTTTCAAGAGACTTTACTGGAGGTAAACAGATCAAACAGTGTGACTCAGACTGCCTCAGGGTCTCTCTCTGTACAGGATCAAGCACTTGCTTGATAGTGCATCATCTTCATACTCATTTTGGCTTTTGTACACAAAATCACATTTTCTGTGCATAAAACCCTTGAAGTCATCATGACTTCTCTCTGAGGCATTTACTGACTTAAGGCACTGAAAAGGACAGCTCTGCAGTGAAAAACCACTATCCTGCACCTCCCTGTTGATTCTGTTTCCTGGTTTGCATTTTCCACGTAACAGTGGGCCACAGTTCTTAGAAACACCAAGACTCAGATTTATGCTTCCTCAGCATTTCAAGATATGGCTATGAACAGCCACAACATATGCTGGTTCTCCAGCCTTTAGAGCAGTTTGGGATCCAGCCCTGCACTGGGCATGACAAGGCTTCAAAGCACAACATAAATCTCAGGAAATAGCAAAGAACAAGTCGCTAACTCAGAGATGCCTAAATGCAGATTGTCGTGAAGACAGGCTCACTAGTTGAACTCTACTCAGAACTCTTGTGGGCAGCATGTTCTCAAGAACGAAAAATTAACATCTGATGTGGGAGCCACTGTCATACATTAGACAAAAGAGAACTCCATCTTTCTAATTATTTACACTTCCAGTGAACGATTGGCTGGGCCTTGTCTGCTACTGTAAATTTCTTGGATGATGTTCAAAGTTCTGCTGGACCAGTCGAGTCATTATTTTCCTAATTCAATGCTTTATGAATGAAATGTGCTGGCCAAACGAGGAGCTAGCTCTCTGTTAGACCTTCTGAAGCTCTTACAAAAGCCTAAAGATGCACTGTCACAAAAGAATAGCCAGCCCTCACTCACAGTGGGCTGAGAGGGTTTTCTCATTTATTTATTCATTGTTATCTAAGTCAGCACTGGGAAAACAGCTAAGTTACACCCAGGGAGCTCCTTCAGTGGGAATGTTGAACCAAAATAGCTTTCAGATAATCTATTTCTTAAAGGGAGAGGGAAGCCACATGAGCACCTTTGGCATTGAGGACAATTCCCTGGTAACAGGTCTCACCGATAGAGTGCTTGCAGTGGTCACTCTGCAGCTCACCAGTGATGAAACTCAGCTGCAGTGTTTTGGATGAATGCATTGGACTGCATGAGAGTGCAGAGTTCCTGACCTAGACTGTACCCTGCATGGGCAGGATACGAGACTGTCTCTGCTGTGATAGCATTTTCTGCTGTTTAGCTGGCATTGTTTCAGTTGAGCTCAGTGATGAGAAATCTGGGAAGATCACTGCTCAGTGCACATCAAGGGACACTCACTCTGCTACAGATGTGCCACTTTTTAATTCAGGGGTGCCACTTTCACTTTCATCATTAGGAGAGAGGCTGCTGGCCATAACGAAGATGCCTCTAGGAACCATCTATGAGAACTCAGAGCATTGGCTCAGAGCATACTGTACAGCATCTCCTGCCTGCACTCAGCTTTAGTATGGAGACTCTCTTCTCCCCCTTTGAACTCTTCACTCTCCCCTCAGGTGTAATGCCTGGATGTCCAAAAGAGCCTTGGATCCTGCAGCATGCAGTACCTGTTGAATCCACCTTCGTTTTAGAAGCAGAAGTGGTTATAAAAGCCTGCACTGTTCTACGTAGATAGTGTAGACTCCAGCTTTATAAAGTTCAGATGCTGCTTCTCAGAACTAACAGCTCATTAAAATATCAGTTTGACTTAGGAGGCAATTACAATCTAGACATACAGGGAAAATGATTTTTAGATGTGTGCATGTTTCATTGTTTACTGATAAGTAGAGAGGTCTGGATGCTGCAGCAGGAGCAGGTTGAATGTGCTGTGTGCAGGCATGGCCTCTGCAGCTGCAGTGCCAGCATCCCCTCGTGGGGCCTGAGGCAGAAAACTGCCTGGGGCTTTCCTGCATCTGGTGTGCACACTCTCTGTTTAGGTTTTTGCTTCAGTTTCCCAGTGGAAACTCATACAATGAGAATGCTCCTTGAAAACTGCAGAAGTATCCTAGGTGAATCTCTTCACCCACCAGTTCTTTGCTGTTCTTTAACAACCAGAGGCGTAAGCAAGGAAGCTGATTCAGCCATGACAGCACCAGAAGTCAGACCTCTGGCTGCTATAAATTTGTACAGTTTTTCTCTGGCAGGTGGCTGCAAGAACATCAGATGATCAGCTTCTTCAAAGCTCTGCAAGACTTCTTGCTGTCTTGCAAAATGACTCCTGATGGGCACACAGGATTGCTACCGCTGAGTCTTGTAGCTGGGCTTCAGTGAATACTCAGTCCTGCTACGGGAGAGGTCTAAGGCAGAACCTCACTGTTTCTGCACCTGCACTCAAAGTCCTGCGAGCAAACCTCAGCACTAACTCCTTTCCATTAGCCACCCCTCAGGCCTCTGGATGAGAATATCACATTTTACACAGGTGCTGAACCCTCCAAGATGTTGAACCCTGCAGAGCACTTTCTTGCTTTGGTTGCTGGCATTGCTGCCTCCTTTGAAAGAGTACCTGGAGATAACTACCTGCTACAAAGGTCTCCAGGCTGCTGATCCCAGGTAAAATGGGCTACCTTTCTGTAGCCCTGAGCTAGGTCCCTAAATATTCTTTTTTTCCAAACCTGCCCTGTAATCAGTGTTTTATCTTAGCATTGGTTGGCACTGCCAACATCTCTAAAGGACCTCATATCCCGGCACTCTACAGTCAGTCTCTTCACCTCACAGAGGGTTTCAGATTCTACTGCAAGTCAAGGCAGTGCTCCACATAAACCACAAGATCCTGTTGAAACTAACCCCACATTTCTCCTTGCCCTTACAGCAGGCTCCAGGTTACATTATCTATTTCAGCAGAGAACAGGACTTCTTCAGAGGCTTTCTTGGGGAAAATATGTAACTTGTGTGTGTTAGATGTGCACAAACAAAGGAAGAACCCCCCACCCCCCCCAGCCAATAAACTAGCCTTTTTAACTGTGGGGTTTGATCACCATTGCTTCATTTAATTATTAGTAGGGTTTATTTCAGGGATGTTAGGCATTTGGCCATTGGATGGGCTGTAAAGAACTTACTTATAGGTGTCCAAGTGTAATTCAAAGTTCTGTGTTTCAAAAATGTATTTGTATAGCACAATTTCTGATCTTCTATGTCACCTAAGTAGCTTAGGTTATGCTTTCACCTGCACACACAGACACTGGTGCAGGTATAGGCATAAGACAGGAATGAGACCTGTAGTCTCATATGCCCCTGGATGGGGCTGAGCTCTGTAGCCATCATGATAGAGCCATAGACTGAATGACTCCAGTTCATGCTCCTGTTCTAAGAAAGTTTTGACACAGAAGGGAATTATGTCATAGAATGCACTGGGTTGGAAGGGACCTCTAAAAGTCATCTAGTCCAAACCCACCACAGTGGTGGGGGACATCCCCAACCAGATCAGGTTGCTTAAAGCCCCATCAAGCCTGACCTTGAATGTGCCCAGGGCTGGGTCCCCTGCCACCTCCCCTGGCAACCTGTTCCATCACCGTCATAGCAAAGAACTTCTTCCTAATGTCCAAGGAAGGTGCTTCAGTGTTTGGTACCTTCTGTGTTTACACATGGGGCTTGGGTGGCAGACTTGGAGACCTTCAGGTGGCATGATTGATTAGAGTCAGTGAGACTGCAAATGCACTTTGCATTTGATTAATGGCTTCCCAGGCACTCAGCACTTTCAGCAGGGACAGGATTTTTTTTAATGGATGTTTACAGTAATTACTGGTTTTATTAATCATTAGGAAACTGGCTATCCAGGCAACTGGAATGAAATAATTTGTCTGAGAATTCATTATAATCAAAGGGCCAAGCAATTAATGACTAATTAAATCCAGTGAGATGCTGTGGGAAAGGAGTGATAATCTTGCTGCTCCACTGTGCTGGAAAGCAGACAGGTTCAGAGCTGCTTGGCATTAATTTGCAGGAGGTGACATTGCTGTGGCACAACAGGTTATTTAAGCACATCAGAGGTGAACCTGCTGCAGCTCTTCACTTCCCCAGGCACAATAAGCTGGAAGAACCCTTTGGATTCTTTCCCTTTCCCCAGTCTGGATTAATTACAATGACTGAGGACTTCGAAAAGTTGTAGATCCCTCTGAGTTAAGAAAAGCATCCAGAAGACAGATTGATTGGCTTAGCTGATTGGAAAACCTCTGGAGTGTGTGCTGGCTGAAATATGTAGTTAGACAGGCTCTCTCACACCAGAAAAAACAGGAGCTGGAATAGCACAACTTTGGGATTATTTGTGGCACTGAGCAGGCCACACTATGGAAACCAGAACCAGAAAATTAGGCAGCACACTAATACCCTTTCAGAAATTATGATCCTGTTTTATCCAGGATATAGTTAGTCAAGAAGACAACTGTCATCATGATCTGTCTTTTCTTCTAGCTCTAGTGGCTTTGCAGAAACAAATGCTTCATCTGTCATAGCTGCTAACACCCCACAGCCTAGGTGCAGCTTTTCTTTTGGCAGGTATCTATTAGATCCTCTCATCATCGCAGTTCATAGTGAGCCAATGTACACAGTGCAGCTGACAGTGTCAGGAATGAGTTTGAGGGGACTGAAAACTGCTCTTGCCTGGAGACAATTCATACTGGTGAGGGGAGGGGAAATTTGGAGTTCTCTGCCCAGAGGCTTTCCTGCTCCTTACAGAACCTTTCAGCAGGCCCACAGCCATACCAACCAGATCCCCAGCATGCTGAGATCAATACAGCTACCTTAATTTTACCAAACTACAGTGGACTACATAACATAAAATATGGACCCCAGGGAAGCATACTCTGTTGAGTCGCTCATATCTGGGCACTACCAAGCTTCCCAGAAATCAGTCGTTTCAGACTCCTCCTTTCTTACCCTGTGTACTTACAAAACTTTACTAGACAGGAGTCAGAGCCATAAGAAATGCCACAGGAAATCCCAGTATGGCCCAGGGGAGTTCCTAAAATTTGTCTCTACAAGTTCAGGGAATGGGATTTGACTTTTTGGCAATAGGTTTCATGATCACTAGATTCTGACTGAGAAAGATAATAAACCTATCCCATCTTGGTTCAGGGCTGGATAGAAACAGCTTGGCAGCCTTCAACAAGCTGCTCAGCCTTGGAGGTTTCTTTTTGTCAGGCACTTGCTTCCCATCACAGTCGTTTTGGTCACAGCACATACAGGGGGTGGGACTCTGAGCTGCCATTTCTGTTAAGTGCAGAATCACCTTCTCAGCAGCTGTCAGAGCAGCTGATTGGTTGGTTGGCCTTCCTGATTAAACGGCCTGAATCTGTACCAGTTGTGCAGGACCATCCTCGGGCAGACACTGAACACTACACTGACACTTTCAACTACCTGTGCTTTGCAGCAACAGTGAAGCAGCAGGTGTCGAAGCCCCACCCTTTGTATTTCGTTGAATGAAAGCAGCTGCTTTGGAACAGCAAATGCTGCTGTGAAGATAAACCGTCCAGTTCCAGTGCCCTGGCTCCCGGGAAAGGCAGCAGGGATCTCCTGCGTTCCTGGGATTCCCGCCTCCCCTCTCAGCTGCAGAACATCAGTCACACCTCTGCAGACAGCCTTCCTCTCTCCCTGGGGTGGGCATCGCCCTGCACCCAGTGGCCACAGCTGCATCAGACCTCCACAAAGCCCAGGCACCTCTAAATGCCTCAGCTCCTCCAGCTGCCACCCATGAAGAGGGCATTGTGTCTGGCAGCAGCAGGCATGGGAAACAGCAGTGGCTGGGGTAGGAGCCTGGAAGGGGCCAGGGCTCACAGAGGTCAAAGGCTCATGAGTGTACCCAGGTACCAGCAAAGGCTCCTTTGCATGTCTGAAGCAGAGAAGATGGATTTTGTAGGAATCAGGCTTTGACCTGAAAACATTTCAGCGTTCAGAGCACTGGGTGAAGGAGACTTTAAGCAATGTTGTACACACTAAATACTTGCTGGCTGCTATTGAGACAAATTTTCAGTGCCTGGGGTTCACTACCACTGCAGCTTCAGATGGAGGCCTTTTTCCTCACTTCCAAGACAAAGCTGGGGAAATATTTTGCTAAGCATTCTAAAACAGGTGGTCTATGATGTAGCAGAGCTGGCTACATTTTAATATAAAGAAAATTACCCCCATGCCCACATGATTTATAAACTGCTTTGGGATCAAAACCATTTCTGAGATGAGGAAAAAAGGACTCTGGTTTCATGGGGAAAATTATTTGTTCCATAGTTTGAATTTATAGCTTTGGGTTCATATTTGAACCCATATGTTGAAAATTTTAGCGCAAGACATGTAGATGCTGATGTATTTCATGTCAAGTTGTTGGACCCAATGAAGTGAAGAGAGAATCTCACCCATTTGAAGAAATTATGCCATTATGAGACCAACTGCACTCAGAAAAGCAGGAAGAAGGCAAGTTAAATCGTAAGATACCAAACTGATTGTATGCATAAGGGTCTGGCACCTTGGCTAGGTGAAATGCTCAGTTTTGGGTGGACATCACTGTGAAATTCAGCTGAAAACATGTATGAACTAATGGATGGAAGTAAACATAAGCTGCGGTCTCCTTGTTATACTGAGCACACACTGTCACTGTTGGTGGCATCTCTTACAACTGCTAGAATGCATAGTTTAGGAGCCAAGAACTTGTCATGGTAATTTCAGTAAAGAGACTTCAAGACTCTTTGCCTAATTTCTGTATTGTTGCTCACAGGATTTCTATGAAAATATGTTGAAAGTCCTTGGAGAAGAAGATGAAAACAAACAAGAAGTTAAACTCAAGCAGGGCTTCAGCAAACTCCCTGAAATTTATGAATTGCACCAAGACATCCTGGGGGAACTTGAAGAAAGAGTGCTTAAATGGTAAGTATGGAATGGGATGGTTTGATGGCCTTACCATACCCTCTACAGCAGATGGGTGAACTCCTGACTGTTGCCTTGACTCCACTAACAGCGAGGCTGCAAGGAGTAGAAGCTGAACTACTTTGGCAGATTTTGCCCAAAAGCAGGAGGAAGCAAACATAGAGTCTTGTTAGGCTAGGAACCCAAATACTGAAAGGTTTGTGAAGTGCACAGCCTGCAGGTCTGAAATGGCCCTGTCCGTGGGAGGACATCCTGATTCACCTGCATTATCCTCTGATGTCCATTCATAGTCGTTGGCAAGTGGCTTCACACTTCTGGCCTGAAGGCCACAGACAGATAGATTCATGCTGCGGGAGGCAGGAGCAGCAAACATCAGAAGTGATCCTAGAGAAGATCTGCTTTTAGAACTCTATATAGCAACTGCATAGCTCTCAGTTAAGGGACACCCCCTCACTCCCAGCACTAAGGCAGGGCTCTGCACAGGCCAAGCTTCCAAGCCAAACAGGCACTGTCAGCCTGCCGAGGGACTCCACCTAGCCAAACATCCTTACAGGGCAAAGTCTTTCCATGAGAGAATAAGACCATGCAGAGGACAAACTCATTCAGTTACAGTGAATGCTGACTTAAGCCAGGCTGTTCCAGCAGCCTGTCAAACTGCTCCAGTACGAATATCTAAGAGCAATTGTCTTTGCAGACCCAAGCTGACTAAACAATAGCAGCCAGCCTGGGCCCTGGCCTAGCATGAACTACTCTGGCTCTGACAGCTTACAATGGAGCATGCAGCCCCACATCTCCACCGTGCTGAACTCCAGGAGGCAGTTGTCACTGAATGTGGCTGATCCCATCCCAGCACTGCCACTGAGCAGTTAAGGAAGTCAACCAGAGCAGGAGAATTTCTCAGCAACAATCCTAAATGCAGGGCACAGCCCTGCAAGTCAGCTTTGCACTTTCAAGTCAAAGCACACACTGAAGAGAGAAAAGGCTAAAGGGGACTGTATATTGGCTCCTGTCCACCAAGGGACTGTTACAAATTACAATAAATTCTTGAAGTTCATCAGTGATTTATAATTTATAGGTTCCTAACATAAACAGAAGTAGTGTTTCCAACTGAGATCTAAAGTGACTTGTGTCCTAAAGAAGTCACAGCCACATTCTGTCAGCATGCTGCCTGTTCCCTAAGACAAAAGGGACACAACTGGAAATGTCCGAAGATGCTGTCCAGGACTACTCTATGGCACTGGAGAAAAGAGCAGGCTGTCTTAGGGCACAGGCTGTGCTGATGGAGGTTCCCAGTCACCACCACCCTTGAATCCCTCGGTAGGTCCTTCCCTGTGTCTGTGCTCCCCGAGACACTGTTGCTCTGAGATCCCCAGGATCTCATGTCCCTGTCTTCAACAGGATTATGCTTTTGTGATCTCAGATTTTGTCCTGCTCTCTCTTTGTACATGCTTCACAAATGTTTCAATACTCTGCAGCTGGCTGCTGAGAAAGGGGCAATGAGGGAGAGTGGAAGATAGGACAAGTAAAGACATCATGTAGTCCCCCACAACCAGCACTCAAAGGACTGTAGCTGAGGGAAGGTCTCTTTGGAGAAACAGAAGCTGTGTCCAAAAAGGAGACTCTGTACCCACTGCAGACACACAGTGCTGCCATGGCAAAGTGCCAGCCAAAGGCCCATCTGCTTTCATTTATTCATAGATTAATTCACAGAATGGCTTGAGTTGGAAGGGACCATAAAGGTCACTCAGTTCCAACCCCCCTGCCATGGGCAGGGACACCTCCCACTAGACCAGATTGCTCCAAGCCTCATCCAGCCTGGTCTTAAACATCTCCAGGATTGAGGCATCCACAACTTCTCTGAGCAGCCCATTCCAGTGTCTTACTACCCTCATAGTAAAGAACTTCTTTCTAATGTCCAACTTAAATCTACCCTGCTCCAGTTTCAAACCATTGCCTCTTGCCCTATCACCACAGGCCCTTGTCAAAATTCCTTCCCCAGCCTTACTGTAGGCCCCCCCTCAGGTACTGGAAGGCCACAGCAAGGCCCCCTGCATGAGCCTTCTCTACTGCAGGCTGAAGAGCCCCAACTCCCTCAGGCTGTTTATTGTATGAGAGGTGCTCCAGCCCTCTGATCATCTTCCTGGCCCTTCTCATGGTGCCCAGTCCTCGGTGGCCTGTTTTGTTGCCCCATATATCAGCGAAGCACTGCCTCTTCCCTGCCATTTAGCCTAGGCTTTAGCTGCACTGTGCCCTTAGCCACTGTGGCTCTAATACGATAAGAAAGAATTTTGGTTCCTCCTCTTTAATTTCTGTTTACTTATTTGTTTATTTATTTGCTGCTCCCTTTCTTTCCATGGCCTCAGGGAGGAACATCAGAAAGTTGCTGATGTTTTTCTCTCCAGAAAATCAAGACTGGATCACCATACAGCACATATTTTGCAGTTTGATAGGAATTTGGCTTTGCTAGATGAATCCTGCCTTAAATGTTCCCAACTGGCTGCCGTCATTCAGGAGTTTGAGGTAAGGCTCCTATGATCTTTTACCTGCACTAATGCAAGGTTGTGCCACAGGGCTTACACAAAGATATTTTTTCTGCAACTCCACAAGTGTTCAGACAGGGCAGAACGGGAGAGCAGCTCTGCTCATGCATTCTCAAGCTGCAGATGTTGAGGTGTGATGTGCCTCTGCCACATGTCCTATGAGCACACCCACTGCTTGTTTGTGCATCGGCAGATCCGACAGCACATTCTGCTGAATACATGCACATAGGTTTGGCAGCCACACGTGAAGTCCACAGGCTCTTTCAGTTAATAACTACTATTCTGGCCAGGATGAACTTACAGGCAGCCTGTATAGGTGCTTAGCTGCTGGCAGTGCTCCTCCAGGAGAATACTGAGAGAAATGGTGTCAATGGCCTTGAAGTCCAGGGAAACAATATCCACAGCCTTTCACTTTGTTATAAAGGAGAACAGGATAGTTAAACAGGACCTGCCTTTTGTAAATCCATGCTGACTGGGCCTGTTATGCAGCAAAGGGTTGACTCTGAAGGGTAAAAAAAAAACACTGCTTCTTTTCCACAAGTGTCTTAAATCAGGTCACGACCTCACTTTAGTTTCTTGTAAACACTCTGGGCGTTAAATTCCAAGTCAGTCACAGGGAGATGCTTTGCTCTCTTTCACTCAATTCCATGACTTGAAATAAGACACTTAAAGGTTGCAGGCAGAAGAAATTTTCAGTACAAAAGAAAGAACAAAGATGACAAACGTCACTGAGAACTGATTCCTCTGCCTTCAGTTGCCACTCCAAAACCTTTATCTGACTCTGACGTTCTATATGACATTTGCTTTCCCTCCTTTTCTTTCTGAGTGCAAACCAAATGTGAATGATTCCGTAGGAAATAACCTGTAGACAATCACAAAACCAACACTCCCTATCAAACTGGGTAAATTGGAGAAGGGTTTGTGCATGCAACGGGTAGCAAACTTTCATAGTACACATCAGCTGGAGACAGCATTTTGCTGATGAGCTCACACAGCCCTGATCTTTGTGTTTCCTTCCCTTGAGGACAGCAGAGCTCTGGTGGCAGTCCTAGAAGCGTAAAACACCAGCTTTTGAAAGTGGTGCAGCGTGTCTTCCAGTACCGTGTGCTGCTCACAGGTCAGTAAAATACTTTTCTTAGGTACTCAGTGGAAGCTTCCACTGTGCCACATGTTGGTGCCAAGGCAGCTAAAACAGGGCTGAAGCACTGTGGGGTTTCCTGGAAACTTCAACATGCTTAGTGCAGGATTCAGGAAACAGCAGGGAGCTTGGGAAGAAGCAAGCACAAGCATACTGAAAGGCCACAAAAACATGTAAAGCCAGGTGCTTTTAGCCATTCCTTCTTGGCTTTTGCTCACTGGGAATTAGAAGAGGCAGAGTTCAGCCTCACTGCCAGCAAACAAGTTTGATGTTACTGATATCAGGAGCAATGATTTGAGACAGGAGGGGACACCAGTTCCCAAGGAAGGGACTCTGCACTACAACCTATAGGACAGGGGCAAGCACTATCTCCTTCTTCTCCATCACAAAGCAGTTGTACCCTAAGCCTCCTGTACCTAAGGCTAGTGAGTAAGTCAAAATGCCAGTCCCATTTCTCTGCACTGCAGGAAGCAGAGACTCAAATTTACATAACAGCACATTCACAGACTACATTTACATCAAGACCTTCCCTTCACATTCAGGACCACGTATCACTCCCACCTGCACTCTTTCTGAGGGGCTGTCTTCCCTCTGGTGGCTCATTCTCTGCAAGCCACTGCAAACCCGGCAGGTCTGTGCCTCTGAGAGTGCCCAACCTTCTGCAGCAGCATGCGGCCCCTAGAAAGAATGGTGAAGGGCAGGTTTGCAACTGATGAACCAGTTGAGGAAGGAAATGGTGACGCTAACAATGAATCTCAGTGTGGCCAAGTAATTTAGTCAGATCAGAAGACAAAGGAGCAAAGACCCACAGACATGAAGAAATGCTTTGGGAGTGCATATATGTGTGGGTAAAGAGGGGTGCAAGATGAGTTCTGCATGGGACAGTAAAAAGGAAGCCATAAACCTTGCCCATACTCAACAGTCAATGAAAGGCACAGCTTGTTAGAAGAGACTCCTGTCAATGCAGCAGAACAAAGTGACCATATGAAATTTTTATTCAGAGCACAGATCAGCAGCAGTTTCATCTTGCCCTAGACCCTTTGATCAAGGATGCAACTCACTATTCACAGATGATTCTGCTTTTTTAGTGTGAGCAGTACAAATGCACACCAGATGTCACCAGCAGGGCTGTCTTATGCCTGACCTGCTCCCCTCTCTTTTGTGTCTGCCTTTAGGGCAGCTTTCCAGACTTGCATCGTAGCTGGGAGTCTCATCCTTACGGTGCTTGAAGTGCACACACACAGATATTGCATCTAAGAAAAAGGTCTGGGCATGTCCCTGTCAGAAATGTTCCTACTCTGCTCCATTTTCTCTGCTGATTTCTGTGGTCCACGTGGTGGATAATCACGGTTATTTTGTGAGAGCTGAGAGAGTTTCCAGTGGTTGGACTCCATCTATGACTGAAGCAGCTTGAGCTCCTCCCTGTCTCAGACATTGGTACCAACTGGAAAAATTAAAGCGTTTGTGTATAATGAGCTAGGGTCTGCCAAAAGAAGATATTCCAGGAAATAGGTTCACTGCTTCAGTTCTTCACCTTGAGAAGCAAGCCCCTCTTCACCTGCTGGGACAGAGTGGGTCTGGAACAGTGCAGGCCACATTCTCTAAACAGCATTAAGTGCAAAAAAAGAAACCCAGAAACACACAGCTGTACTCATGTGATGGTAACTGGCTGCTTCTACCAGATAAGGAAGGGTATTTTATGTTAGTTGTCAGTCACTGTACCACAACCAAAGGAGCAGCCCACTCAAAGGTCCACAGCCAAGGGCAGAGCTTGCAGCTTGACACAGAACACTAAATAGTGCCTGACAACACTGCACCACCCCTGCCTGCCTGCCTGAGTACAGGATGGTGCTTTCCTGAGTGCATGTAGAGGCCAAGTAGACTTCAGGGCGCCAGGAGATAAGAGAAATGTCTGTGGACAGGACCTGCAAGGGAACGGAGCCATGCATGGCACCAATCTCAGCACAGAGCCCTAGTTCTTGGATGCAAAATTTAGGAGCCTTATCAGAAAGGTAAGAATGAACTTTTTCAAGATTAAGCTTTTAAAATGGTGGCACTCACAGACTACCATTAGTAAAACTATAAAAACCCTGGCAAAGAACACACAGATGGACCCTGGCAAGTAGTCCAAGTAAAACTGACAGGTGAAATGTTTGGGTATAATGCAAACACAGTTCCTGTGAATGTGTGCATTTTACAGAACCTCTCTTCAGAGGATGATTTAATTCAGAAGTCATCACTGAGCTCTGCATGTACAGAACCAGAGTCTCCTTCCTGTATCTATAAAATGCATAGAATTAATTTACTATAAATATAGAAAATCATTACAGCCAAGCCCATTCATTTGGATGAGAAAATAGAATTTACTGGAAAACAAACTCTTTGTAAAGTGGTGCTGCTCAGCAGCTCTCCTGGCTGAGAAACAAGGAGGTGTTTTTTGTCACTCTGTTTTATTTTGCCAAGTTATGTGATGAGGCTGAAGCTGCATCAGTGCTCTTGCATTGGTTCTCAGCGTAGAATGCAGTCAAAGATAAGTGTTACTTTGGAAAGAGGCTGTATGTATTTGGGAATAAAGTGACGTGAGACATTCTTATGCCCTATCCCTGGAAGTGCTCAAGGTCAAATTGGGCATGGCTTTGAGCAACCTGATCTAGTTAAAGAGGTCACTGCCCATGGAAGGCAGAGTGATCTTTGAGGGTCCCTTCCAACCCAAACCATTCTATGATTAGGCTTTTACATTTTGGCTAACGCTACAAATTATGTGGATGCATATTCTAATTACTGGTTGTCTGTGCTTGATTATTTTCTACAGATTACTTGAATAACCTTTGCCCTGATTCTACAGAGTATGAAGCCACACAAGGTAAAATGAAATGGGTAGAACCAAAAATTCTGTTTTGTTTACTCTGCTTCCCAGTCGTCAGGGAAATCCCTGTCCTCTTTGGCTCCATCCACATTTAGCCTGGTCATTGTAAAGTCAGTTGGGATGGCTCTGTCTGCTTGTTTGTGTACTATAATCTATGGTGTGTCTGCTGAGCTCCGTCAACTCTGGGGAAACCCAGGAGGTGTGAATCATGTATCTAAATTCTGGATTTTTTAAGCCTGAGTAAACTTGAAAGACACTGCATACAAATCAGCTCTGCACAATGAAGAACAAATCCAGATGTTTAGCAGCTAACAGCATCCTTTCCAGAGCTTATCAGAGTGATAAAGCAGAAGTCTCTTATTCCTGATGGAAGTCCAAGTTTACCTGTGGCTAAGGTTCAGCTACTCAACAGGAGTAGCTTCCAGGCTGAAGCAAGCAGGAATAACATTCCTAAAACCAGTTCATCCCTCCATTACAGAGCGTAAATCCCAACCAACTCATGCAATAAAGTCTGCGACACACTAAAGGTCAGCGACTGGCTGAAGGTCAGCCAGTTGTGACTGAGAGCAGAGACTCATGTGAGATTCAGAACCTCACTCACTGGCAGTGGGACTGCAGACTACCAGCAGTTTAAACAAGGCCAGGGCAGGCACTCAAGCCCTGTGGTTACAGCTGCCTATCTTATTTGTGGTTGGCACACGCTTGTCAGATGTCTGCCCAGCAGTGGCCAGTGTGCTCCCAGGTTATTCCTTATCCACTGGATAAGGAATTGGCTGGATGGTGGCATGCAGAGAGTGGTGATCAAGGGGACAATGTCCACCTGGAGACCAGTGACAAGTGGTGTCCCTTGGGGGTCAGTGCTGGCACCAGTGCTGTTTAACATCTTTGTCAGTGACGTGGACAGAGGAATTAGTGCACCCTCAGCAAGTGGGCAGATGGCACCAAGCTGTGTGGCACAGTCGACTTGCCAGAGGGCAGGGATGCCATCCAGAGGGACCTGGACAGGCTGGAGAGGTGGGCCCAGGCCAACCTCATGAAATTCAACAAGGCCAGGTGTAAGGTCCTGCACCTGGGTAGGCACAATCCCAAGCACAACTCCAGGCTGGGCGGGGAATGGCTGAGAGCAGCCNTGATCCTTGAGGTCCCTTCCAACCTTACCATTCTATGATTCTATGATTTTATGATTCTATGATTCTATGCCCAGAAACAGCTAGGATGCCCTGATCCACAGGGGAAGAGGTCTGAGATAAGGACCTGAGCTAAATTATGTCACTGGTCTCAGGGCCATCAGGTGTACCCTAGCTTAGGCTGTTTGCCAGTGGAGAATCCAGGTGTTAATTTGCATCACCACTTCATACATGCTTCTGTCAGAAAGGGGTGATCTGTCCCCTCCCTCAGCAGTAATGGGAAAAAGATCTCCTTAGACTGCCATGCTCTGGGATGGCTGAAGCTGGGTCACGTTAATCTCACTCTGCCACAGGTTCCAATTGCCAAAAATTGGCAGGTGGAAAACAGAAAAAAAAAAAAAAATGTGCCATGCTAGGAACTTGAAAAGAAGCTCATGAGCTCTCTTGGTCAGCCTAAGTATGATGAAGTTTTGCACATGAAGACAACAAAGGGGAGAGGAACTGACACCGCTGTGTTGTGCCTTGAATTTGCTGGGCAGTTGCTTTCAGAAAGTACCTAAAAAGTTAAGGGACCTGCTGTCAGGGATGTTGTTTGCTTTCTTTGTAAAAGATGCCCTTGAGACAGAAGAGATTTGGGTTATTTTACTACCCTTTGATTCATGGTGTGGGTTTTGCTTCATCCCTCAGATGCCTTATTCATCATTTCTGAAATCGCAGATCGAGCCAACGACAGCATGCTCCAAGCGGTGAGTCCTACCATGGTGGCCTCTGAGTGGTATTGTGGTTCCTGCTGAAGTGAACACACACCTGTGCTAAACTCTGAAGCCTCCTGCAGGGTGAGACTCAAGGTTTTATAGGGAGCTGGTATTGCAGATATGGAGTAGCACTATGCCCTTCAGTGCAGATGTACGAGATGTGGGTCACTGTAGGAAGCAGCATGAAGCGTTTTTCCTCCTTGGGGTTGCTGGGAACACAGAGCAATGAAGTGCAAGACATGAATTGTCATGATTTCCTTTCTAGCCTGGGACATTTTCAGATATGAAATGCTGAAGATACCACAAATGTACTGTCAAAGAGACTTAAGGTTATGTAGATGAGCTGGGAATGTATTTTACTGCTGCACTGGGTCACAGGTATCTCAAGTGATTGGGTATGCATCAGACTTTTGGTGAAGCTTTCCTATTTCATTTCTAATTTAAACGTTGCCAAATTCAACACCCTGCATTGGGCTTTTGCTGTGCCTTTGCTAAATTAAAGATCTTTGGCACTGCAAACATCCTTCACCGTGGTTAATTACAGATAGCATTCAAATCACTTCTTTATTATTTATTTACTGACCAGAGAGAGGGCTGTTAATCACTCAGGCATCAAAACTCAACACTCAAGAGACAGATCAAAACCGCCTAGGCAAAAAATGAAACATCAACCTTCTTAGTAAGTTTTCAGGTAGGATTTTAAGGTTAAAAAAAAATGAATGCACAGGAATTTCTAGGGAACAACACATGCTAGAGGCAGCTACAGCTACGCACCAGCACTGCTAGCTCAGTGCTCCCTTTGGTGTTTCTGCGCTCTGGCTCCAGGCGGTGAGGCAGTGAATGTGGGCTGGGGGACACAGAGATGTTTTTTGCAACAGCTTGGGAGGTAAGAATGAAAGTCTCAGAACCCACAGTGCTCTTCCTCTGTTGAAAGTGAAGCATTCATGCATTGTTCAGAGAAGTGCATTGTTCATAAGCTTGCAGCATATGAACCCAAGAGCCAAGAATGCCAACATTTGCTCTCATCTGGAAATCTCCGCTGCTCAGGTCTCTGATACTCATGCCAAAGTCACAAATGGAGCCCGCATATTCATGGTCTGTTTCAGAGTGCCAAGGTCAGTGATGGTCTCCTCAAGGCCAACAACAGACAAAACCCAAGCCTGCTAATACTCATATCAGAAAGGAGTAAGGAGGAGTAGGAAAGATCTGCTCTCTTTCATCTGCTCTCTTTCAAAACTGGGGTCTGAAAGAGATGAAACAAAGTTTCCTTTTTTGCCACCTGTGTGAATGCTGTGGGGGTTGTGAAGGCGCAGGTTCTGGCGAGTCAAGGCTCAGTATTCTGCTACACCAGAGGTTGTCCTCCTGAATCAACAAAAGCCACAAGCATCAGTTTCTTTCTCTTGGATTTTAAAAAATGCAAAGAATGTAAGAAGTTACTACAGAGCAAACTGAACAATGCCACTCGAGGCAGAGCGTTGCTAGCTTGGCACCTAGCGGTTGACACTCTAAGCAATAATTCAGACTTGGCACATACCTGCAAGGAGGAAGATTTCTGCGGCCAGTTAGCAGCTCATCACACTGCACTCCACAAATCTGACAGGAGCATTGAATTGTGATCTGCATTTTCTGCAGAATATCAGTGATCATTATTATCTTTTCTTGTTTTATGACAATAGCATTCTAGCAGTTTTTCTGTGATAACTATTTACCTGGGATTCTCAGATATTAGAACATTAACTATCTCCACAGAAATGAGTAGGAAATATCAGGTAGGAAAATATTATTCACTGTTGACAGAGCAAACAGAGGCATAAGGCAATACCACCAATGCATAGCACTAAATCTGTCTGGAACTCTAGGAGACATCCTCTACTTGAACTGAGCAAGGTTTTGTATTGCACTGTGAACTTCCACGATGTTAGAGGCCCTGACATGCTAAGAGCTATAAATCACTGCTGCTATTAACAGCTGGTGAATTCCTTAGGAAGGCAGCATTCACCCTGCACAGACAGAAGGATAATAGAATGGAAGCTGCAGTTTGCCAGAGAAGGCCGGAGAAGGACTTCAGCCACACGCATCTTCAGTACTAGTTGGGTGGAGCTTTGTTTTCATTTTAAAATCACAGCTTCTGAAGGATATTTGAAAGGAGAGCAATGACAGTTTTAAAGACAATGAAGAAAACTATATAAACAGGGAACTGTAGGGGAACAGTAGGGAAACTCTGCCCCTCACCCCAGCTGCCCACACTCCCAGATAAATGGCTGTCCTTCACATGGGACAGCTGCCTGACTTCCTGCAGGAAAGGACTTGGATATATCTCTGTCCCTTTCCTGCTGAACACATGTCCATACTGCAAACGTCAGCATTGCAAGAGGTGCCTCTGCCAGCAGTCCTCAGAAAATCTGAGGCATAGCTGAGCTGCAGCAGCTTCTGCCCTCATTCTTGTAGAAGCCTCAAGGAGCAGCACTAGCACTGGCTGTGGGAGTGCTCACAGGAGGGCAGGACCTGTTCTGCATACACAGGGCAGCTTTCCACTGTGCAAGTGTCTGCTTGACACACTTTGCTCAGGTTAAATTGCCCTCCAGTAACAGAGAAGTCCTTTTTGGGTGTCTCTTGCTGACGTCAGCTGTCCCATCATCCCTGGTATTTCCTGTGCTACTAGTTTGTACATTCTGTTGGCACTTTGCTGGCCTGTAATGTTTTGTAAGTTATCTTTTAAAGGTACATTAATTGTGTTAGCTGAAATTCAGGGTAAATTAGCTGTGGTAGACCATCATGTGGACATGGATAGGCTCCTTCTGATATCTGTGATAACTTTCTTAATTTGCCAGCTCTGTAGACAGCACTGATTGGTATCAGGCAGATACAATCTAATTGAGTCTAACTCAACCCAGGGGTGTCTCAGTCAAGGGATCATAGGAAAGTAGACCATTATCTGTCATAGCAGAAAACTGTAGTCAAAGCTGCCAGGTCATGAAGCTCTACCAGATTCATTCCTTAGTCTGAAGTTTGTCTGGGTGTGTAACTGAGGATTTAGCATGTAATAGGTAACTTAGGAAAAAGGCTCCTGATTTTCAGACATATTCCAGTGATGATTCATTGCCCCTGTGCAGCCCCTTCTGCTGTTCTGACCAGATGAGGCCACAGCTGAAGCCCATGTACAATTGATTTTAGCAGCCTCACCTGCTACATGGAAGGGGATTTTAAAAGACTAGCAATATTGCAAGGCTACAGACATCACTACTTCGTCCTTTATATGTTCATCTAATACCATAATACCATCCTTTTTTTTTTCTTTTTTTTTTTTTTATGAGAGCACAAGCTTAGCTAGATGAATTTTATTTACCATCTTCACAGAGAATTTCATGCCACATGCCAGTACCCACTTGACTGTCTGTGCTTTAAGGCCAGGTAGGCAGTTAATAGTATAAGACTTTGATAATGAACTTCCTGACTTTTGCAAAGCATCAAGAGAGATGCAGCTTTATTGCCTGCTTACTGGTTAACCTTCTTAATTCCATACTGCACCACCATGAATCCATTGTCACAGAATATAAACCTCCAAGTAATCTTAGCAGCAGTCACAGTATCAAAACATGCTTTGGATTATCTGCACCATGCCACTAATGCACAGCCCTTTGGAGCAGATGCTGGATTTGGTCTCTGCTTCCAGTTTATTAGCTCCCAGAGCAAGAAAGTTAGCAAAGGAAGCTGGCAGACCTTTTTTAGCTCGAGCTGAGGTATCAGAGGTAACAGGACCGCAGAAGGCCACAGTGGAGGTGAATTCAGGTGATGAGGTTATGAAACCTGAAGGCTGGAAGAAGACTTTCTGGGTGGAAAATCCCTGGGCAGGTTCTCCCTGAAACCTAATTCTGTAAAACCACTTTTAGAGAAATAAAACAGTGAGGCAAGTGAGGGAGAGTTTGCCTGCTTGTCTGAAAATCAGTCACCACGCAGCCTCCTAAGCCCTGTTTCTCTTCCCCAGGAAAACCTGCAGAAGCTGGTACACATTGAGCACAGTGTGAGAGGGCAAAGTGGCCTCCTCCAGCCAGGAAGGGTGAGTGCTGCCAGCAGACCTGTGCTGATAAGGGCATTGTTTCTGGACGGTTTGAGCTCTGGCTGTGTGGATAACCAGACTTCAGACCTCTACAGGTGTTGTTGACTGAGCTGCTGTGATAAGAGCTGAAGCTCTGGTTTGTGTAAAAAGCCATTGCTCTGTTAGTGGGCAAGGAGACGTGCCGAGAGCCTCAGTGCGCCACCCCTGCCTTTACACAGAGCTGACATTTTCACTCCAGCTGCCCTCTGCCATCCCATGTGCAGTGTGTTTTGACAAAGCTGCTGTTTTCCTCCCTGCATTCTCCTGTTGAAAGGCTGGAACGCTAGCAGGAATATCTTACAGCCTGGAAAGGCTCAGAGTTTTACTTGGCTGAGTATGAGACTTAAATCAAGGGGAGTGATTTGTTTTCAAATTTTTATTCTCACCATTCCCTGTCGGTGTTTTTAATACAAGACATCATTTTTAAGCAACACGTGAACAGAAATGTGGGAGAGGGTCTAGCTCTGTCTTGGCATCCCCATCAAATGTAAATTATTCTTTCTGTCAAATTTCCTCAGCACCAACTTGCCTCTACACTTGAAAAGATTTCTTTCTTGAGTTCTATAACTCTAAGTTTCCCTTCAGTCCACCAAGATCTTTAACCAAACTCACAAAGCAATTTTCAAGGCATGCGTACTCAAAACATAAGAATCCTCATCAGCCAAATAATGCAGTCAGTGCCTGCCGTGTCCAGGACATCAGTGTTCTCACTTGCCCTTGCCAGGTAATGCTTTAAAACACTCTGTAAAACCCAGCATACAGAATTTGTGGGGCTGGTCTCTTTGATTATAAACTGCTCTAGAATAGGAAACTACCCTGAATTCTGTGCTCTGATGGCTGTACTGCAGCTATTCTAGACCTTTTCAAATGTTACTGCAGTCCAGTTCCAGTATGCTGCTTGCATAAGTAGTCCTGTTCTGGCCGGTAGTGACAGCACCCATGTGCTGCAGTGCACAGCTGTGCAGCTCACGCTGCACGCAGTTCCGTGGACATCATGTGTGCAAACCCAAGGGTTCAGCTTTTCTTTCTGTCTGTAGGGGACTTGTAAATCTAAGTGTTCTTTCCTGAGGCACTTATGTCGGCTTTGCAGTTTGTGACAGGCACCTCTGAGCACAGCTGGTGGTGCAGAAGCAGGGGCCTGAGGACAAGCAGGTTTCCAGCCTCTTTAGTGCTGACACAGACACAAGCCATGCCCCTCGTGGCAGGGCTAACCCAGGCACAGAGGAAGCCAGACCAGAAGGAGTAAAGCCAGAAGCAAGTACTGAGATATGTCTCTTCCTGTGCAGATGAAAGCAGTTAGAACAGCTCTTTCTCCAGGAAGAACGTCCTCTTTTCTCAGTAAGACTCGGCATGAGAACTCTCAGTGTTACACTCTGCTGCTTTCTCCTTCAGATCTTTGTTAAGGAGGGAACGCTGATGAAAGTCTCTGGCAAAACCAGACACCCTCGGCATTTGTTCCTGGTAAGATCCCTTTGACATTTTTACCCCCTCTCTCTCGTGTCTTCTGCACTTGTGCAGCCCTGAATCCTGACAGAAACTCAAGCTGCAAGTGATTTAACCATCAGCAGTGATGTGGTGACTGTTGCCCTTTTCACACATGCCACTGGCCCTGCACAGAGAAATGCAGGGTGTGCCACAGTCCTCACTTCTGCTTTAGCTCCATAGCCTTCACCAGGCTGTAACTCTGCAAGGGAGTGCAAGGTGACCAGGAGTATGTGAGCTCCTGAACACTCTCAGCAACTAAGCCCTTGGGGTTGGACTTCAAAGTGTGAAGCTTAATTGCTATTATAACTGGCATGGTGACCTTAGAAGGAGAGCCAGAAATCAGATAGGTAATAAACACTGAGAGAGGAGAGCAATTTAAAAGTGAGAGGAACTCATCTAAATTTCAAGTAGTCCAGAACAGTTGTATCAGCCTGAAGGCCACAAGAGGCTGAAAGTGTTTCTGGGACAAAGGAAGCACAGAAATTAGTTTCTGATACTTTCTAGTTTAGGAACTAAACTAGTCTAGTTCCTGGGGAGAGCTCAGCTTCTCAAACCCAGATGTGAATTGCAAAGAAAGAAGTGTTTCTTGGCAGCTGAGACACTGCAGTAGCCCATGTCCTGTTGCTCACAGATGCTCTCAGTATTCAGAACCAGCACTTTTTCTCTTCCTTTCAGACAGAATGGCAAACTGATGAAACATGCTGTCATGTAAAGTATGTGGTGGAGCTAGACTGAACCATAGTGGTCACTCGGAAGAAGCAAGAGACACACAAAACTGGCTTCTTTCCTCCCCTAACACACTAAAGTGCAACCACTTCAGACTTCCTGTGTCATGGCTCCTGCTGGGGTGGGACAGGGGCAAGTGGATCTTGGAAATAGTCTGAAACTCACTGGCAAACATTTGCTTCTGGGTTTAGTGACTTTTCACTCAGCTCCTCAGGTTGCAGAGCAATGCCATGTATGGTGAAACTGCAGAATCACTGTGGAATATGGTAATTCCTGCATTAACCCCTGATTGGTTTGGCATTATCTGCTTGTCACTGCTAATGCTGTGGACTCTCTGCTGTGCCACCCCTGCTCACGCATTGCTCACTGAACTGTTTAGCCTCCAGGTACACTGACTACTGCAAAGTTACGGCAAGGTATTTTCATCATGGTATGTGCATCAGTCTCGAGGCCCTGCCAACCACCACTGCCAACACCTTTTTGTAATGGCCTGCATGCCAATATCCTTCCCCCTGCCAGTGCATCTAGCCCAGCTCACGTCCTGCCTTGATTCTGATGCTTGGAGACACTATGTGGAAAAAAACCAAACCGACCCAAACCCACAAGATTCCAAGACTAGAAGAATCTCCTAATCACCTGCCACTTAAAAACCACATTTCTTTAAAGTCCCTGTCTTATAAGGACTAGATCATAATCCACTGGGAAAGCTCAGTTAGGATGAGAATTTGTCCTAATATATTAGTAAAAATAAACCTTTCACAACTGGCTTTTCCTTGATGCCTCCTCGTGTCAGCCACACTCAAAGAGATGGTTAGAAGCTAATATGTGTAGGTGTAGTTTGGTTTAGCTTTGACTGAAGTAAGTGTACTTACCTTAGCTGCCCAAACTGGATTTTCACATGAACAGTGTCTTCTGGAGTTCTTAATAGTGAACCTACTCTGACTGAATCTAAGTCAAGCCCGGGACCTGGAGAGAGTTTTAGTGGAATTGTGCACACTGAAGGATAACCCTGATAATGGAGTCACCATCTCACTGAAGTTGTGGCTAGAACATGCTATAAACACGGGGTACGTGCCAGACTCCTGCTTTGCTGGTGTACATGCTCGTGCTCTGAGTGCATGCCCCCAGGGAGTGCTGTGTGCCTGTGCACAGCCTGTCCAAGTGTGTGTAGGACACACATTTGGGAGCTTTTGATGTCCATGTGTCTCTGTGGGTGTACTTTGTGTGTATCACAGAGCCACGGGAGCTGGCTGGTTTGTGCTAGCTGATGGCATTGTTGAATCTGGTGTTTCCTGGCAGGATGTTTGGTGAGTTTTGCTGTGCGCCTGTTTCCTGAGCCCAGTCTCTGTTTACAAGGATGTTGGGGCCACTTTGCAGTGCAGTATGGGCTGCTGACACTGGCAAGCCCTCTAACTGCCCCCCAACCACAGCACTGTGCAGTTCCGATGCTCTCTTTTATCTCGCCCTTCCAAGAATTTCTCTACAAAGGCTGCTTGTGTTGCAAATGGGGCACAAGAAGCTGCTCTCAAATGGGAGACTGTTAAATACTCTAGCGGGCAGGGCTGGAGCATAGCAAGTTTTGGGATCAGAGCTTGGAAAATGCAGCCACACACACATTCAGGCTGCTCCACTGACACTCAGGGGATGTTGTTCAGACTTGAGCAGAACAGCACAGGGTTCATAGTGAGGTGCCCTTTAAAACACTCAGAAAACCCAGACACATAGCAGGAGCTTTTAGACAGAGGGTGCATTACATATGGATGCCAGCACTTCAGCAGGGCATAGATAAACTTGTTTGGATCAATACATTTTGACACTATAGGTTAGAAAACTTGTACTGACCTTGGTACTGAGTTCCCATCACAACAGAGGGGATTATAAAAAGGGTGAAAAGGAAAAAATAGTACCAGAATAAAAGGGAAATGAAGAACAGACACATGCTTCTTGTTCTGCCTTATCACCTGTTGTTTTGGAGACTGTATGTGTTCACAGAGCAGTGCAGAATATGAATATTTGCTCCCTTATCAATACCTGAGCAATCTGGGAATCCCAACTGTTCAGAAGTTTTCTGGCAAAGTGGGTCTGAAGCACAAAAACTTCTGGGAACTCCCATGGGTGTTGTGGCAGTGAGTCACAGATTCCTGAGGGGCTGCAGGATCTGCTTTTACCATGGCCCAGTTGCCACTGCTCCAGGGAACAGTGTGCAATGTGATGCAGAAGGATGCATGAAGCCATTGCTACTGATGCCAGTTCTATTCAGAGTACTGATCCAACCACCACTCAGGTCTCTTGTGCAGATGTGGCAAAGGAGACAGCAGTGCAAATGGGAGGGCAAACCCTTTCTTTCTCCATGAACATGTGTGGCTTGGTTAGCCAGCTCTGAAAAGTTATCATAATTTTATTGTCTCAAGCTGTGGCTGGTGGGACCTCAGAGTCACAGCCCACTGCTATAGTCTGTGGGGGAGAAAAACAGGAGAAGAGAAATAATTTCCAATGGGCAATAACAAAATCTTGGGATACCGACATTGCCAAAACAATGGCATGCAGCAGTGCCATCCTAAATCACCAGTAACGAAAGAATGAGCTGCTTTGTAAAGGAATAGATACCTTTAATTTAAATAAAGTAAATGGGGTTTGCACATTATGCCAGAATCCTGAGAGTTCATGTCCTTGAGCTTAGTGTCTGTAACTAGTTACCCTTTCTTATGGTTTGAGACAAGCCTTAAATACTGGCTCTGATGAGAGGCAGAGGAAGTCCTGTTGTCTCATGTGGTTCTCTAAACATTCAGGAGACGGCAGACTCCCCAGGCAAACAGCAGTACTGGTGTTCTCTCACTTCACAGCACACTCTTCACAGACTGCCTGACTTTTTACCTTTTCCCCACCCGGCTACTGGAGTCACTGCTGCTACTATTACTATCAAGTAAAAATAGCTTGCATCTGCTTTTCACTGAAAGGTTTAAATTTGCTCATTTCTTGTTACCTCAGCCCCTGGACACTCAGTGCGCAGTAGGTTGTGATGAATTTCTGTTTACACACAGCCCTGGTTAAACTGGGAATCATCATGTGGTGGGTACTATGCAGGTGTCACTGTGCTGCCTGCATTGTTGTTAGCAGGGAGAGTAATTTATGGAGCAAAATCACAGAAAAACTCTGTGGCAAGCCATTTGTCACCATGTTCTTAGGAAATGCTATTGTGTTGTTGCAAAAGAGTAAATACTCCTCTTGGGACTGCAGAGAACATGAGGCTCCTGTTCTGACTCAGTAATGTGCTTTTCTATCCTCACCCCAAAAGTGCTGTACTCAAAAGGCTTTATGATCGGCATGGGTTCAGGTTTACTAGAAGGACACAGATACAGCACAAGA
Organism: Ramphastos sulfuratus; assembly: GCA_013399055.1. NCBI lineage: Eukaryota > Metazoa > Chordata > Aves > Piciformes > Ramphastidae > Ramphastos > Ramphastos sulfuratus. The sequence continues at coordinate 27,882 of WBNM01030705.1, forward strand.
GTGGCCAATGCAGAATAGCAAGGGAGTCTTGTTAAAATGTCAAAATGGAAAATTTCAGCATTTTCTACAAAAATATTGCCTGATCCTCCTCAGTAAACTCAATTCAATTTTCAAAAGCAGTGAAACTTGAAGTCAGAGTTCTGGGGCAAGTCACTCTTCAGGAAGTTTTGCCTGTTGGTAATTGGAATCTGCACTGTAAAGGTGGGCAGCTAATGCAGATAAGCTGTGAATCAGACAGCTGCATAATGAGCTGGTGTCCACAGGTGAACCCATGACCGTAACAGGCAACAACAGTTCTGCTGCGAAGTCCAGGATGATAAGGATTCAACCCCATGAGTATTCAGTCCCTGTCATTTGTCTTTAACCATTGTTTCTGATCTGTGAGAAAGCTGAACTATGACCTTTTAAGAAAACATCCATAAGGCTCCACTTTCCCTGTTTTTTTTTTTTTTCCAGGCAAGCAAATGAGTGAACAATTAACAGCAGCAGTTTCAGGTGGTCAGGCAGCACTATGCAGACCCCACCAACTCCAGTCATACACATTATATTGTTGTCAAACCATTCACTCCTTAAAGCTAGCAGCACTTGCACCCGAGTTGAATTAAGAAGAGATGATCATCTACTTGCTTAGCCATTGCCACAGTCAAACCCTAGAGAGGAAATCAAAGTGCTGGATGCAGACTCCCCAGAGTTTTGTGGAAATCCAGGTTTTGGTCTAAGATGTGTGGCCTGGGCCTGTCTTTAGGAACACTCCTGGTAGTTCATCAAGCTACTGCTTGCTCTGGGTATCCCCCCAGGAGTAAAGGGCAGGCCTGCAAGCCATACTGTAAATTATTGATTCTGTCTTTCTCTTCATATAGATGAATGATGTTCTGCTCTACACCTATCCCCAGAAGGATGGCAAATACCGACTGAAAAACACCTTGGCTGTGTCAGGCATGAAGGTAACGCCTCCTCTGCAACTGGAGTTGCACAGTGTGTTGTTAGTCTCGTCTAGCAAAGAGAAAGAGGGGATGGACCTGTTATCAAGAAATTCCCTTGCCTCTTACAGGAGATGGAAGGAAAAATAATACAAAGCAAAGAAATAAAATATTACCTATAAGGGTGTGACTTAGTGCAACAGCCTTATTCAGGCTGCATAAATAATACAAGCCATCTGATCATGAAACCGGAGACCGAAAAGATTTATTATTCCATTTTGACCATTCCTCTCTTCACGTCTGCAGCCAGTGCATGGTTGTTCCTACAACATATTCACCAGGGCTTAGTCTGCCTGCTCTGAAATTCCTACCACCAAATATTTACATAAGCTCCATTTGCCCGGTTTTCATGTGCCATGTGACTGTTTGCATCAGAAGCATTAATAGATTTTAAAAATCATTAATAAACTTTATAGGGCAAGTGTGTATTGGGAACTATTGCATGCAGTGTTATAAACACAGTCTCTTCTTCAGTACATTTCTAAATTGTAGATTACAGGAACTGGACACAATTGCCCTGTTCTTACATTCTTGCCTCACTGACACTAGTACCTGTGTAACAGGAGGTGCTGGCTAGAGGGCTTTTGGCTTGTTATCCAGCTTTGCATTATATACCTCCCAACAAGAGCCAGCTGTTCTGTGGCTAATAGGAGACATTGTATTTATGTGAAAGAAGACTTGAAGTGGTAAGTCAGGAGCCTGGGGATCTAGAAGGCATGCAAGATGGAACTACTAATCATTAATTCCAGCAGAATGACCTGGGTGGGTTGAGGTTTCATGAAAAGGTGGGAGACCTGATCATCTCATACACCTGACAAGGCTAAAACTGGTTCCCAGCTCGGGTAGGAATCACCAAAACCATTAAGTGACAAGTTGTTGAGCAGGTTGGGACATTTGAAACAGTGACAGGTGCTTGTTAAAAACATACCAGGTCCATGAGCTGTGTTTTTCCTTGCTGGCTGTTGCTGTTGGTAGGCAACTAATATTCTACATGACAGGGAAAAGGGTTTTGCTGAGCTGTAGCTTTTCAGAGTCTTTTTGCTCTTACAGAGCCTTGCCACAGACAGACATTTGATGAACTGAAGTACCTCACCATAATGTCTGCATGTCAGGAAAAAAATTATTGCCATGAATGCCAAGAATAGCCAAAACTTTAGCTCAGCATGCCCTCATCATATTGAACATCTCCCAAGCCTGTCGTATGAGCCCTGACCCCTGATTGATACTTTATTCGTAGCTTTATGGCTGGATTAAATACTTGGGTTTTTTTTAATTTCCCTTGAGCACCACCACCATATCACTGCACTACCAGTACTCTGCCTGACCATCTCTGCAATGAAACATCAAGCAGATGGCTGGGACATCAGAGATCCATATGCACTGGGACTTGTATGGGGTTCTGGCCCACGCTCACCTTCATGCCATTTGTTTCTAGGTCAGCCGCCCAGTGACAGAAAAGGCCCAAAACGTCCTGAAGATTGAACATGATGACTACTCCCTGACCCTGTCAGCAAGGTACTGTCCTCAAACAGCCATGCCTGAGGCCGTTACGTTCTAGAGCTGTAGCTCAAGCTTAGTCTAACCGATACCCAAGACTTAACTGGTAACTCAGTTTCAGTCTGTGCTGCTGTGACAGGCAATGGAGTGCTTCATTACATGGTGGAGATCTTCACCATAAATGCCAAGGTCATAAACTGTAACTAATCCAACTCATATAGTGAGCAAAGATCAGAAGTCAGCTTCTGACAACATCTTAATGAGAAAGGAAAGAGAAGAAAGTCTGTTACTAAGAATCCTGAGTCCTTTCCATTCTCTCACACTTTTTCCCTGTGACACTAAGAGTGTACCTTCCTTTCCTTCATACCCACCAGGGTATGAGGTAACATACCATGCAATAAAAGCATTCAATAGTGCCGAAAGGACAAAGTCCAAATGAAACCTTACTGGCAACCTCAGGAGTCTTTCCAATACAAGGAGTTTCACTAAGGAGTTTGTGCTGTACCGGCACTGATCACAGCTGGGAGTCAGGACCTCCATCCCAGGATCACACACTAATGCTAGAAAGTGATTTAGATCAGTTTCTGATCAGAAGATAGCAGTGCACTGTATTTGTTCATGCTTCCAGCCCAAAATGATCTTGCAAATTTACCTAGAGCTACAACATAAAAGTGGCTGGCTTGATTTTCAGGTGTAGTTTAGGACAAAAGGCATAGCACAATACTATTAAAATTGGTCTTCCAACTAACAAGGTCTTCAATGCTTTAAGCACTGACCTTCCCACCATCCATTTCCACCTGAAGCATGGCTGGAAACACAGTGCATTAGAAAGACAGCAAGGGCACTTTCTTACTCAGAACCAGAACATGGAGCTCTCCTCCTTCCTGGAGCATGTGCCATCCGTGGCAGTGCTCTGATATCTGTCAAAGCCTTTTTTTGCCTATTTCCTTTTATAACTAGCAAATAAGGAAATACCTGAGATTTTCTTAGAGCTACACACCCATCACAACCTCAAAGCACACCCAGAGTACTGCTGAATTACCTGCTGCCAGTTACAAAACCAGGATGTGTTCAGTCCTGCTGTACTGTAGATGGAACATGAACTGCTGCATGTCCCCTTTATTCAGGGCATCTGAAGTTGGTGTCCCTGGTGAGAAGATTGGGATGGTCTGCTGGCATCATTCTTCCTTTGCCTTCTTCACATGTGAGGCCACTGCAAGCTGTAGTAGATAGAACCAGGGCATGAGACCAAGGTTGCCCATAACAGCTGGACAGAGCCTGGCTCTTACCAGAGCACTGGACAGAGCCCTTTTCCCTTCCTTGTGCTGCTCATTCTGGGAATGGTCTGCTGTAAGTCACTCAAGAACATTTTTCCTCTCCCTTTCTGTACTGGCTGGCAGAGTTGATGAGACACCACTGGGACACTATACTCTCCTAACCCCACTGCACAACACCCGTGGCCTGCCCCACTCTTAAAAGGAGCACCAAAGCATTCTGCTAACTTAATCCACCTCCATCCATGTTGTTCTCCACGAGTCACAAACACACACATCCTTAGCCCACAAGATGAAAGGAAACACCACATAGCAAGTAGCTTGAATTAGCCTCTCATTTGGACCTTATATTTGACTCCAGGCAGACAGAAGAGTGCCTCATGAAAATGGGCACTGCCGTGCAGCTGCTGGTGGCAATGGGGAGTGCTTATAGTCATGGGGAGGTCTCCATGAGTGAGATGGGGCCTATGCCTCACTGTATCCACACAGTAAGGATGAATAGAGATGTAACTGCTACTGTTGCTGTTTGGCATGGCTAGAAAGGGCAGCACAGCTTGGTCTCAGTTCTTCCACTGAGGATGCAGCTCTGCAAAACCCACTCCCTTACATGTTCATTACAACTCTTTAAACTGATCCACGCAAACTAAATGAAATCAACCAACAGAAAGAGACTGACTTGTGCCAGCAATCCCCAGACTCAAGTGATGACTGAAAGCTGGACAGGCCCTGATGAAATAAATGTTGGCTGTTGACTCCAATTTTGCAACACGGTATCACTAGAGCAGCCTCATCCAAGGTCTGCCTTGAGTGACACTTTGTCCCCCCTCCATTTCCCTTTGCAATGTACCTAGCTGGCACAGAGCCTTGGGGATTTCGTTGCTTGTGATAGGTGATTAACAAAGGGCTGATTCCCTCCTGGAGTAGAGAGCAGGTTAAAGGGGCCAGACACCAGGCAGATTGCCTTTCCCAAAGTGGCCTCAACTTACAGCACTGTATGGGCCATGATTTCTTTGGGGTTTTAAGTTATATCTTAATTGTCAGGTGAAGAAAATTTCCAAGAAAGAATTGTCATGAGAAAGGCTGCAGTCAGGACTTCTGCTTTGCAGGCTGTGAACATGTTTTGTCTGAAAGATACAGGCATCCTCATAGTTCTTAGAAAGTGTAACTGGTGAGACTTTGGGTGGCAACGAGGCCTAGCTAGTGTGTGACTCCTGCCATCGATGGGCTGCTGTAACATAGCCCCTTGGCTTGCAGAGGTTAGTCCATATGCTCAGAGTTGCTACTCCAGGCTTGTTGAATTTCACCAGAGCTGGTGTTTTCCAGATAAAGGCTTGTGCTGCTTGTGCAGAGGGATGCAGAGTCAGATCATGGATAAAAGATGGCATTTCCTCTTCCTTCGGCCTTCTTTCTTTTTCTTTTTTTTTTTTCTCAAGACCACAAAAGACAAGTTGTTCTCAGATGACATCTTTGGTGGCCTTCGTGAGGATAGTGTGAGGAAATCACAGCTGAACAGCAGCTGGCAACGATGCCACTGCTAATTTTTACAACAAAGCCTAGCGGGCAGCTTTAATGTGAGCGGCTGGCGTGACTCGGGGAGGGGACACCACGCTGGGCCGCCTCCCCTCCTGCACTGCTGATGGGAACAGCCTGAGCTGTGCACAGTTTCAGATGAGCAGGAAGCACACAGTGGAAGAAGGACCGGCTAACATACGCAGGGCAGCTCATGGCTCTACGGGAGCGGCTGCATCTGGGGAGGAGCAGGCACCGAGAGCCCAGCCGCGTCCGCGGGCTCGCCGAGGCGCAGCGCTCGCTGCCTGCCTGGAGCACCAGGGGCACCTAGGGGCCGGCCGCGAGAACTGCTGCCTGCACCCAGGCAAACTGCCTGCCCAGACTGCTGTCCCGGCCTCACGCCAGCAGGCTGGACACTGTCTGTGCTGCAGACGGAGGAAGAAAGCATTCATGTCTCTGCTGTGGGTGTTCCTAGCATGCAGACAGCCTAAGCGCCCCACCGTAGGGATGAGCACAAACACACTCTGAGCTGGCTGCAAGCTAGGGCAGACCTGACAAACGGAGACATTTCATACTGCTCTACGTGATCTAGGATTGAGCAGCTCATAGCAAAGTCAGCAACTACTTTGAAAAGTGGTCTGGGGCTTTAGCTCCTTCCCAGTCATAGTCCTAACCATGGATCATTCCATCGAGTGTGTCCAACAAGCAATTACTTTCCCTGGTCACAAAATTACCGTTCAGTGTTATCAGTGGGGAAAGGCAAACATTCATTAAAGTGCAGCCTTTCTCCTCTGACCCAGAAGCAGTCTGTTTCAGTCCCTGGTGTGCAAGGCACTGACTGCTCTGCACTATTCGTCCACAGCTCTTGCTCGGAAAGGGACGACTGGTACAGCTGCATCAGCAGACACATCCCAGATGACCACAAAGCTCACAACACTTCCACTTTCCACGGCAGTGTGGAGGTAAAAGGGGGCTAAGCCTGTCAGTGCTTGCTGGGAGGGAAGGAGGGAGGGGGAGAAAGGAAAGATGAGTGGGTTACAAAATGCTGAGTTCTTGGTGGCAAGACTTTCTATTTTCAGTTAAACCAGCATGCCAAATATAAACCATGAAGCTCATCAGAGCTGAAGGGCCACCTCTGAAACGCTAATGACACACTCTGTTCTGTGGTCTTTGCCTAGACAGGAGTTCTGGAGTAAGGCACTTTTGTCCTTAAGGGTAACTAAAAAGAGCTACAAAGTTCAGAGATGTTAAGAAACCCCAACTAGCCATCAGTTACACCAATGTCAGCAGACAATGAAGTCACTGTCAGAGCAAACCCTGCCAGCACAACCAGCACAGACTATTGTTACCTCACTCATGTAGAACCCCAGTTCCATTAAAGACAACTAACTGGGGAGAAGAGAGTGCTGGGGAGGCCACATCTGGAGTGCTGTGCCCAGTGCTGGGCTCCACAGTAAAGAGAGATGTGGAAACTTTGGAAAGAGTCCAATGAAGGGCTGCAGAGATGATGAAGGGACTGGAACAGCTTTCCTGTGAGGAAAGGCTGAGAGGGCTGGGACTGCTCAGCCTGGAGAAGGGAAGGTTCAGATGTGAGCTCATCAATGTGTACAGATACCTGAAGAGAGGGTACTCAAAGATGGAGCCAGGCTCCTCTGAGTGGCGCCCGCTAACTGGGGCTAGAGGCAATAGGCGCAAACATAAGAGGTTCCCTTGACCATCAGAAACACTTTTTCACTCTGAGCATGACTAAGCACTGGCATAGGTTGTCCAGGGAGGCTGAGGAGTCTCCATCCTTGTTGATTAGAAAGTGTTAGGTGATAGGTTTGACTCTGATGGTCTCAAAGGTCTATTCCAACCTGGTTAATTCTGTGATTCTGATTCTGTGATATTAAAAAAACACTTGGACAAGGTTCAAGTGGGCAGTTAGGTTTAAGTGTCCATGCTTGAGCAAGAGGGTTGGACTAGATGACCTCCAGAGTCTCTTCCAACCTCAACCAGTCTGTGATGCTGTAATTGAAGATGAGAGAGACAAAAAAGTTAACTGGAAAAACAAACAACCAAACAAACAAACAAAAAATCCCCAAACAAGCAAAAAACCAAAACAAATGAAAAAAAACAACCCACAGGCAAAACAAGCCAGGATCTTCCTTCTGGCTTGAAGCTAATCTACTTTCAAATATTTAACAAGAAAAAAAATGGGAATTAAGTATAGCAACCTCAATCAAACCATTTTTAAACGAATGAAAAAAGCCATTTCTTTTGCACCTCTGCTTCTGACGTAAATCTGAATGTGTACAAGGAGAAATGTGGAAGAATTTGATTTTTCTGTGTTTAAATCCTATTTGTCTGCAGAAGTTTAATTCCTTCCTAGGAAACTCTCCTAACAAACAGTCCTTCAAGAGCACAAGAGCTTGTGGCAAACACTGAGCCGCTGTGAACTGGAAGTGGGGCTCTGCTAACACCTTGGTGCTGAACCCAAAGTAACACAGCTTCTCAGCATGGCTTACTAGACTGGGTTCAGTTCCACACTGACTTCAGCTCCCTGGGGCAGAAGCACCTGTGCAGCACTGCAGCAGTGGTGCATTCCAAGAAACAGGAACAGTGAACACATTTTCTAAAGCTGCTTTCAGATATTTCAGATCAGCCATGGAAGCATGGATCAGATTTTGATTGTGTGAGGGTAAATCAGTCTTTGGTTTACTGTTCTGTACTCTCTCTTCCTTGACCCCAGAACTGTCTCGAGGTGCAATGACACAAAGCACTCAAGGTCTTTCTCACTGAAAGCTCTAGAGCTTTCCATGGATCTTACTTCAAAAGCTGTTAATAAAAAGATGGCTTTAACTCATGTTCTTACCTGGAATTTGCTCATGCAATGAACCAGATCCTTGTCTGAGGTGGAAGAGTGACCATGCAGGCCCTGTAACAGATCTAGATGGATTTTCACCTGTTACCACTGGCTGTAACAGCACCATGGCCACAACCTGTCTGAGCTGAAGTAGCCATATCTCACTAAAGAGGTGCATCAGGAATTAGAAACTTCGGTGGTCTTAGCAGATGAAGGTAGACTGACATAAGAGGAAACCTATTTGTGGCAAAGGAGGGCTGACTGCTGACTGAGTAGACTTTAGAAGGGTGGATGCTTCTTGATTTGTTCTTGTTTGGTTTTAAGCTAAGGGAAAGGCTTGGAATACACCTGGGTGAGAGGCCTCCTACTTTGGTACCTGTGTCCCATGTCATGATGTGCATGAATTGTGGCTGTGACTTTACCCTCACTCTGAGGCGACATCATTGCCATGCCTGTGGGAAGGTAAGAGTTGCATGAGCTTCTCCAGGAGGCTCTACTCACACCTTTAGGACACTGGCTGCCACTGCTCTAAGGTCTACAAACCCATAGCAACATTAAGACCAGAATGTGCTCTGCTAACTTAGGTAATTAGGTTTATAATAGCTCTAAAAGGAACAACAGTAACGTTCCCTTGAGGGGCAAATTAATTCCCAAAGGCTAGCAGCTGGAGGCTTACAAGGTAGTAGTTGCTGTGTATCAGCTACTGTTTCTAGCTCCAGAGACAACAATACACTAAAAAGACAGGCTGTGTTCTGGACCACAGCAGTAGCACATCTACTCCACGTCCTGTCCCTAATAAAAGCTAGCAAAATTATCTTCCAAAAGAAGTGAAGAAAGTCAGCAGTACAGCATGGTTTGGTCAGTGACCAAAGGGAGAACTTCCTCTGTGCTCCACTGAAGAGCTGCTGCCTTTGGCCTTAAACCCAAGGGGATCTGTAAGCTTGCTTGGTTTTGTCCCTTTCTTGCTGACTAGAGATTTTTTTATACACATAAATCTGCTGTCCTTTTTTAAACTGCGGCTGTCTTTTAACCTCAGTGATTTTTTTTTATCAAACTACCACTAATTTTTTCTTGTATGAGGAAGCAATTACTTAGTCTTTTTTTTTAATTCCACAGTATCACACTGTACCTACAAAGGGATACTGCTTAAGAAACTGATGTTGCTAACAAAGCTATTGAAAGTAATATTAAGGTGATCTCTGTGTGATTCACTCATGAGAAGCCCTAAGTTCCTGGGGACATGGGCACAGCACTGGCATGCACCAAAGAGAGTGATTGGTTCTGCCTGGCTTAGCAGTGTAAACCTGCAGCAACCACGTTTCACTCAGCAGACTGACCCTGATAGTTTTAGAAGAGTTGCATCTGGTCCAGCCTCTGTCTCCCTGCCCCAGGCAGCTCAGAGGGTGTTTGGTATGCACATCCCTGACATGCATCTCTCTTGCTGCAACAGATTGTATGTCGAAACTGTTCCAGAAACAAGTACCCTATGAAGTACCTCAAAGATCAAGCAGCCAAGGTCTGTGACAGCTGCTATGTGGAACTTAAGAAAAGAGGTAAGACTCCTCTCTTAGCAAAGTTGACAAAGCCATTTCCTGCCTATAGAATTGAGAGGCTTGGGATCTGCCCACCACACTGAGTAGGAAGAGCATTTCTTATTTCAAGCACCAGGCACATGTATTAAGGTGCCAGGAGTGCCAGGCTGCATGGCAGCTTAAATTGCTTCAGCGATTTTTCTGAGGGCTCCTCTGGCATTTTGATAAACCAGAATGAAGACAAGACTGTGTCTTGTGAGCAGTAGCTGAAGACTCTGGATTTGTCTAGTTTGGAGAAAAGAAGGCTGAGGGGTGACCTCATCACCCTCTGCAGTTTCTTGAAGAAGAGATGTAGAGTGGGAGCTGCTGGGCTATTCTCCCTGGGATCCAGGAACAGGATGCCTGGGAATGGTTCAAAGCTGTATCAGGAGAGATTTGGACTTGACCCGAGGAAATATTTCTTCACCCATCAGAAGGTCAAACCCTGAAAGAGGCTTTCTAGAGAGGCAGTTGATGTCCCAACCCTGTCAGTGTTTAAGAGGCACTTGGGCAATGGCTTTAATAACATGCTTTAACTTTTGGGCAGCCCTGAATTGGTCAGGCAGTTGGACTAGATGATTGCCGTAGGTTCCTTCAAAGAAAACAAGCTGTGTTTTGTGCTTTGTCAGCCTTCTCGAAAGCTTATTTCAAGTAGCTACCTTATCCTAGAGTGCTAAGAAATCCACCATCTAATCAGACTTGAAGGGGTGATTTGAAAGGAAAGCTCAAATACAAAGCAGCTATGGAACAGGCATTGTGCTTCCCTTAGCCATCTGCATTTGTGCTGTGTGTCTCTTACCCCTCATCTGACCTGTATCAATTCAGCCACTTCCCCCTTCCCTTCCCAAATGTTCTTAATCTTGCAGAGCGGCCACTGAGTGTGAGCTTCCCTCCAACTTCATCCCGGTGTTCAAGCAGTGCCTTCTCCTCTGTCTTCCACAATATTAATTATTCATCTTTTAAGAAACAGAAGAAGATTCCTTCAGCTCTTATGGAGGTAGGACCAAGCTGCCCAGCAAAGGCGAGGACCTGTAGAGAGCTGTGCGCTCATCCTTCTGTAGCTGTGTTTGTAATTCCCTCTATGTGCAGTGGGCTCAGCCCTGGTCTACTTTCACCATGCAATTATTTTATTTCTGTTTTTCATAGTAGTCTTTAAAACACAAAATACTCTGAGCTCTGAAGATACCACATAAGCTTTCTGAGCCCACTGGGAAACCCACTTAGAGCATCATCTAAAGACTATGAAATCTTTAGAAAACTAAGACAAGCTCAAGGTGCTGGACAGTACAAGGCAGATGACAGTGCCAAGTACCTGCAGAGCATGATACCCTACTGACTGGCTACCTAACTTCTGAAACCTGGCTATGATTCCAACACAACTAAAAGAGCACTTCCTTAGGGAATAAACTCTAATCCTTGGCAGTCAATTCGGGAGTATACATGTTTCATCAAGCAGTTTCCCCCCAGCTCAAACAAAACTCTTACAAACCAGACAGGTAAAGTCTTGATCCCAGCAGTGTGAGCAAATAAAATTGCCACCAGTTTCAATGTGGCCAGGATTTTTCTTTCCAGGAACAAGGTGCCAGTCATGCTGATGTAAGTTGCCCATCACACTCAAGCAGTGAGCTGCTTCCATGTCATTGAAACCAGCAGGTATTTGTTGTTGCATTAAAGCAAACAGGATGCAGGCATCTTGGTGGACTCATTGTGCAGCTGAGGCACTGGAGTCTGGAAGGTTTGCTTGTGCTGAGGTGAAACAGCCGAAGCCACCAGCAGGTAGCAGACAGAAGCTGAAAGCCGGCAGGAACAGCAGAAGCTGCTCGGAAAGGACCCCTGCCCGCGGGGAGGCAGCAGAGCACCGCCCCGTCACTGCACAGCTGCTGGCAGTGCCGCCTTGGCATCTCTGCCCGCCCTTCCTCCGTGCAACAGCATCGCGGTTCGCTGCTACGACTAACCGCGCAGACAGCGCCGTGTGCTACTCAACCCCTGGATCGTTGGGAACATTAAACACTTGGATCTCAAAATACCTCTGTGAGAGAAGTAACTTCTCAGAAATCTTTCACAAATGAAACCTAACATAAATCAATGTAAAACCCTTGCAAAGTCCTACATATACCCACATCTTAGAAGTGCTCATCCACGGTCAGTCCCCCTTGGAAGCACGTACTTCTAATATTCAAAAAAACAGACCTGGGAAAAGGGACAAGTTCAGCTTCTCAGAACACAGCTGGAAACGTGCTGACCTCAGGAATAACTCAACTGCTTCCTTTCCATCAGTTACTGAAAACCCAGTTTAATCACACAGTTTAAAAGAACCATAGCACAATGCTTACTCTTTTTCTGTCCCAGTATTTCTGATAGTCTACTTATAGTTTCACAGACACAGACCTGGTTGGCTGGTGTGATGCAAGCATGCATAATCAAGAGGGGTAAAGCTCTCTGCTGTCACAAACCCTGTTTTTCCCCTGCTCTAGGTGACAGCCTCAGGAGAGGGAGCTACCATCAGTGGTTACCTCAGCAGATGCAAGAGAGGCAAAAGACACTGGAAGAAACGCTGGTTTGTTATCAAAGGCAAAGTCCTCTACACCTACATGGCAAATGAGGTACTGTGCAACATGACTTCAAATAGTTTCCTACCCCAGTTTCCTTCTGTACTCCCCAAGAGCAGCACAAGTAAATGTGAAAGGTAGAAATGACAGTTCTCACAGTCACTACCTGCCTTCTGAGACCTAGTCCTAATAGAGTGAGTCTCCAGGGAGCTGAGCTGAGCTTACCTGGGGGTCCAGCCACAACAGTAGCCAAACCTCAGCAGCCCTCTTCACAAACTGCCCTTCCTTGGCTTATTGCTATTATAAACTGCCAGCCACTGTACACCTTAGGTCTGCATATCCATACCTAAAGATTTCAAGGTCCTTAGGTGTTTTCTAGTGCACTTGGTGACTGCCAGATGTTTTGTGGATAAATGGTGCTATAAGCCATTTCTGGTGCAGAAGAGAATCTTGTGGTTTTGTAAGTGTAAGTAGGATATGACATAACAGTCCTAGTACCAAAGAGGGCAAGACAGGACAGAAGGGTGGTCTCCAGAGAAGAGAATAATGCTCTGTGTGCTGGCCTGTAAGCTCTTCCTTACACCCAAGGAGGCTGGATATCAGCTAAATAATTTTTAATGCATTTTGTCATTTTGCAGTCCCTTTCCTTATTTTAATTTCTTCTCCTTTGTGAATAGCCACAACACAAAAAGACTTAAACTGTGATACACAGTTTGGTTCTAATGGGTGGGTTTCATAAGCAGAAAAACCCATTTTGCTGAACAAAGGGCACAGAAGGCAAGAACTGTTGTAGTAGCGATATTTGGTACCCTAAGCCTTCAGAACACTTTTCAAACGTGAATTATTTAAACTTGCAGCACCAGTGTGAGGGTTCCATGAAGCAACATTATTCCCTTTAAACAGATCAGGAGATTGAGGCACAGAAGAGTTAACGATTTGGCCAGCAATTCAGACTATTAGCGTCAAAATCAGTATCCAATACATCTACTTCATCTCTGCTAACCTTAACAGTGGCTCAACAATAGTGAAAAAGCAGTGGATGGCTGATTACACTTTGCATGCCCAGTCTGCAATTCAGCTTCTAAAAGCAGAGCCAAAGGCGAGACACAGATAAAAAACATGATCTAGGCACAGTGGCCAAAACTGTAGTTATTGGTGACAGCTAAGCTAGAACTCATTTAAGGCTTCTTGTTTTATTTAACTTGTACTAAATGGCACCTGGCAAGCAAAATTCATGGATGGTTCTTGGGAGTAAATTAATAATTAATTATCAGCTCAGAAATTTCCAAGCAGTGCTTCGGAAAAGAAGTGTGCTGTCTGAGAAAGTGCAGTGCTAAGAAAGCCGCCAGTGCTGTCAAAAGAACACGAGGCACCAAGAAGGCTACTGCTTGCACTCAGCAAATAAAAATGGGTAACTGTGAGCAGGTCTCAGGCTTTCAGAACTGTTCCTGTCCTGTTGCTCTCAGTAACCTCCCAGACACTTACGTCAGAGAGAGCCATTAAAGTAATGGCTAATTTGACTTTCATGGCTGTGTGGGTGATCATGAAGAACTGGACTTTCAGAGGTGGTTTTTGAGTTCAAGACTGAGACTAGATGAGCATATGCAGTACAGAGGCACTGCCCCTGCTCAGGTAAGAGCCACCAGTGCAGCTGAAGACCAACGCTATTGCTTTTGCAGCTCTGTCAGAGAGGGGCTAAATCATTTGCTTTTCAGAAGAGCCCTTAAACTGTTACAAGGCTTCTAAATTTTGGTTCACTCCTCCTTTGCTTTCAGGACAAGGTTGCCACTGAAAGTTTGCCTTTGCTGGGTTTCACTGTTGTTCCAGAAAAGGAGGAAGGCAGTGCAGACACGGTTTTCCATCTATACCACAAGCAGACTCTCTTTTACAGCTTCCGAGCAGAGGACAACAGCTCGGCACAGAGGTAAGGGTGCAGGGCTCCACCAGAGGTGGTGTAGGGCTTCCTCCTGCCCGTCAGAAATGCCTTCCTCTCAGCAGCCTCAGCTTGGGGACCCAGCACAGTTAAGTGTGATTGACCTGGGTGATGTGAAAAATCTACCTGGCACATCGCAGTTCCTTCAGAAAGGAGAACTTGCTCCTTTGTATAGGACAAAGAGGAGCCTGAGTCTCAGGTTAACATGCCTAGGAGTCTGTCAGCTGCAGTTACTGCACAGGAACTTCTCTGCTTTGTGTTCTGGCTACCCAGCTCTAAGCATCCTCACCAACATGTGGTCAGGTTTCCCAGTCTACTGCTTCCACACAATAGTCATGAAATTAGCAATAAAAGTGCCAGCACCTCAAGACACCCAGGTAAGGAGATAACTCTTCATGAGAAGTTCTGTTGCTTTTAAACATACTTCAGAGGTTTCACCTTTTCTACTCTTAGACAGCACTTGTACTGCCTTTGAGCTTTTACAATCAATCACTGGTATAGGTTGTAGTGGAACACAAGAGTCCTGAACTCAGTTCCCTGCTTTAATCACAGAACTAGGGATCTCCACTGAAGCTGGGATGGGAAATGCAGTCCTCTTCAGGCTCTATGTTCTTTAAATAATTACTTTACTCAAACTACAGATGTTCTTAACACACATACAGTGTTATGTGCACCACTTTGCCTTTCCTGCCCTTCCCAGGTGGATTGATGCCATGGAAGAAGCATCGATATTATAGCAGCTGGCACCCAATGGACTTGAATCAATTCTCAGCTCTCCATACACATCCAGCAGTGCTCTTCTGTCTTACTGAACCCATCAGTGTATTTCAGGCAGAGTGGCTACATACACTGGATATAAACTGTCTCCAGATTGCTCTTTTTTCTTCCCTCTTCATGCACTCACATTTTTGCAAATGTACACTTTAAAGTAGAGAATATTTATGATGATCTTTAGGTCCGTGCAAGCTCAACCTGTACTATAAGTGTCTTCTCTGATCCCACAGTAAACTATGTCTAACATCAAGACAAGAAAATATTCAGAAATTCTGACTACAGTAACAGGCTCAATTTTATTTACTTTAGAGCACTATCCTATTTCATTGGTTTTGTTTTGATGTCTGCTATGAAATATGATGTAGTAAACAACAAATGCTCATTTAAAGCACTTTATTATTTTTATTGGACCATGGCTTTATCTTCTCGTATTTCTAAGAAGTTCTGTGGCTGATTTATGACTTGCCCATGCGAGCACCAGCAGGAAATGATCCTGTGTCTGCTAAATTGCTCCCACAGAAAATGAACCAACAGCATCTTCAGTGTACCTGGGCTATCAAAGCTTCACTGGCAAGAGTCCAGAAAAATTACTCACTATCAATTTGCCATTTTACACAGATCACTGCATAGCATCATACCACTGCAGTGCTTTTTACAGTGTGCTCTGCTAGCTCTACAAATCCAGATGCTGAATTAGGTCACTTCTACCTAAACACTACATCAGATTCAACCCAGAGGTTAGTTTTAATTTATTGTAAACTACAGACAGTTTTTATTGAACACTACCTAGCAGTGTTAAGATTTTTATCACCTGTTTAAGTAGTCTTCTTTCCAAAGCTCCTGCTGTTTCTGCTATAAACAATGCCATCAGAAGGTGAACCCATGCAGGCAGCTCACGCCTTGGAACATGCTGGTGGGCTGCACACACTGGGCTGAACCTGCTCTGCTGCAGTGCTTTGGAGCTCTTGTGGCCAGATTTAACTTACGTCCAACTGCTGTTATGCACTACAGCTCCAGAGCTGGATTCTAAGCAGCCAAGCACCTGGGTAGCTTCTCGGATGCTGTGCTGCATGACCCCAGCTGAGGACAGAGATCTCTGGAGTGTGGGGGTATTTTTGTTGGGGGTTTTGTTGTTTGGTAGCTGTTTGGGGGCTTGGGTGTTTGTTAATGAGTTTGGGGGTCTTCTAGGGGGGAGGGGAGGGTTTTGGTTTTAGTGTTTTGTTAGGTTTTTTTATAAAGGTTGAGAAGTGGTGTTCCGATCATTGCAATAAAAATATTTCATGTCCTATATTTATCATATTTGACTAATAGAATGACATTTATGATTAAAATATATCTTTGTATAAAAATATCACGTTCCAGAATTTACTTACATTCCAATCTATTGAAGGTGAGGATTTTTATTACTTTAATTTTTCCCTTTCTTTGAGAAGCTTACTGGGCATCTCGAAGTTTGACCCAAACAAACTCTCTATAAATTATCCACACTTTAGCGGTCTGCAACATATATCCAAATGATAAAGGTAGTTCAGTTTACCTCCTGGAAAAACAAAGCTTGAAAAAAGAACCACAAATACACCCCTACCACTAATTAAAAATCCAGTTTTGTGGTTTGTTGATACACCTGAGTCTGACAGTTTCATAAAGCAGATCATCATATGGAAACAGAAATAAAGGATGAGCAAACTTTGGTATTCTTTAGTTAAGGGATGAAGATCAATGCTCTGCCTCAGGCTAAAGCCACTGATACCAGCACACTGGAAGTGTGCATCCCCCCCTTAGAAACATTTTGCACTGACGAAGAGAGGGAATGCTGAATACAGAGTAAGGTCTCTAATGACAGTCCCAAACAAAACTGCACTATAGAACAACAGTATTATGAAGACTTAGGTGCTGACATTTAGTGACTGTTGTATGAAGTTTTAAGTGGGAAATGAATACTTTATAATATTTTGTTGTAAAAAATAAGACACAGTGCTATCAAACATTGTTTTAAGTAATGTGGACAAATAAAAGAGCAAAACGTACTTGTAGTTTTACAGGCTTTTCCTTTCCCTCATTTTTACCTTCTTTAACCCTAGCTCTGCAGTTCCAGTTACTGTTAACAGGCACCTATCAACTGGTTCTGACAGGAAGAGCATCAAATCAGAAGATGGTAGCAGAAGCCTTCTGGTGGAAGCAGGATTTAGACCAAATTGCTATGATGAAGTGCTTCAGTCCACATTGCATTTACCTCCCCATAAAGCCCATCTAGCAGTCAATCCAGCCAGAGATACAGGTGGTCTCAACACATCACTGAGAGAACATGACCCAAGAGATGCACATCTCACAGCTTAAAGCCAGTTTAAATTTATTCCCAGTTTATTTCACCATAAAAAGGGCCTTTTTGCCAAACCTTCCATTTAAAAAACATGCTGTGCTCATACGCGTGGCTCCACAAGTCATTATCCCTGACTGCTAACAAGGGAAACACATTCCTACCCAATCTCTAATCTACAGCAAAGCTACTATGAAAATGTACGAAAATCTCAAAGGCATCTGTATCACAGAGCTGCACTTGCACATTACTGGCATGTTTTAAGTAAAAGAAATACACCTGTGTCTGAAGGCGTGTGCATGGCTGTATTTGGAGAATGGGAAAGTGCTTCTCATACTTGACCTGACAGGAGTGGACACCCAAGACGTTTTTGGAAACATTTTCCTTTATTTATGGCAAACACCTCTGTACATTATGTGCTTTAATGCCAACAGCTTCACTTCCATAGGTCTTCACTTCTCGTATTCTTGCCCCAAACACCCAGTTCTAACAAAAAGACCCCAAAGAACCCTCGACCCGACAAATAAATCCAAGTGCTGACCGTGTTCAGCACCTCCAGTGTAAGCACTGCCTTCAGCCTTCCACACGTTTCAAGAGTTACTATCACTTCACAGGTTCCCATTTTGCTGTTCATCTGAGCCCTCTGACAAAAATACCAGACTTAAGACAAACTTAGCAGAAGTACTAAGATCACTTTGATATGGGTAGGCTGAGAAATAGCTACAGAGTTATGAAAGTCAACTGGGGTCACGGTCAAGGTACAACAGCCTCAGAAAGCAGCGACAAGCACCCAGCAATGGTGCTCTTAAACCGCCTCAGCTACGCCTACAGCCGGCTCGGGCCCACAGCCGGCTCGGGCCCACAGCCGCACACCTGCAGACAGAAGCAGCTTCGTTTGCAGCCAGCTCCACGGGGAGAGCCCTCACCAAATGACGCCGGCTTTAAAAAGCGAGTAACAACCTCGGGACGCTCTGGTGGTGGTCTTTGGAACACGAGGGTCACCTGCAAGCCTACCTTTGACTCTGCATCCTCAGTAAGAGCCGCGATACGGGTGGCGCATCGCCCTGTGCACAGAACAACGCCCTTCGGCCAACCGGCTCGGACTGCAGGCTGCGGCAGGGCCTCCAAGACCACAGTCCCAACTTGCAAATGTGGGCGGTTTCAGTTTCGGGAGCCCGGTCAGGGGCAGGGACCTCGCAGGCCCAGGCGCCCTCTCCCGCCGGGGCGCAAGGATCTCCGCCGGAACCAGGGCCCCGCAGCTGTGGTGGCTGCCACGAGCCGGGCGCGCAGCGCGATGCCCGCCAGAGCAGTGGCGCGAAGCTCGAGCGGCCCAGGTAGCCCCTCCCCCGCTGTCGTGCCGGCCCCGCCCCGCGAGGGGGATGGAGGGGCCGAGGCCGGCCGAGCGCTGGGAAGAGGAAACGGGGAAACGCTCCCAGGCGGCGGCAGCGGCGGGTGGGGTCACGAACTCTGACCTTTGCCAGGGGCACGGCACACAAAACAAAACACCACCCCCCAATCCGCGCGGCCCCGTAGCACAGACCCGCCCCCCCC
>WBNM01030705.1:46705-100407 GCA_013399055.1 Ramphastos sulfuratus
CCTTTTACCTTTGCCACCGGGAGGGCGGAGGGGAGGGGGCGGCGGGTACTTTGCATACGGGGCTGAGACCGCCGCCATCTTACCGGCCGCATCCCCACTGTCGCGCCCGGGCCCCTCATAGCCTAATATAAGCATATACCGGACGGGAGGGGGAGGGGGCCTAATGGCGGCGGCAGGAGCCCCGCCTGGGACTTGGCCGCCAGCCAGCACCGCCATCTTGAGCCTGGCCGCGTCTCTCGGGTGTTTTCCCTCTTCGTCGGGAGGTGGGGCCACCGGCCTTACAGGCAGCTCCTTCAGCCAATCACTGGCGCCCGGGGGACGAGGTGGCCATTGGCTGGAGCGCGGGGCGGTAGCTGCCCGCGGGGCGCTGGTGCCGGTACCGCGGGCCGCTGGTCCCGTTATCGCTTGCCTTGTAGCTGCTGCAGAGATTCCTGCTGGCTGCCTGCCAAGGGCCGGTGGCTCTCGGCAGAGCCTAACCTGCCAGCCCCGCCTTTCCTGTCTGCAAAATCCCGCTGAGGCGAGAGGAGGCGCCCGGTTTGCTGCTCGGTGCCGCCGAGATAGGCACGGGCTGTGCAGAACGCTGTTCCCTTAAGACAAAGGATCGCACTTCAATAAGCTGGAATTCGGCCTGTCGCCATGCCACCCTAGTAGGCCCGTAGCACAGAATTCCTCAAAAGGAATGTGTGACTTTATTCTGCCATGTCACTGCGGCTGAGGGGGCGAGGAATGGTTTCGTGCCGTATTTCAGGCAGCAGCAGGCCTGCACGTACGGCAGGCTGCCAGCCTGCTGCACTGGAAGCCCTCTCCTGGAGTTCCAGATGCCTCCTTGCAGTTCTTAAGCGCCGTCTTTTGTTGGTTTCTTTGATATGTGTTTGTTTCCTTACGACCTCTGCCGCTCAGGGGTTTTGCCTTTTGTCACCTGGGAGTTGGCAGCATTACCGAGCTTACTTGGCTGTGTGTGGTCTCTGGGCTTCCAGCTGAATTCGCTGACATAGCCTCAGCTTGCTGTGTTTTGGAGAGGTTGAAAGTATGAAAGACCTTTGACGGACGACAATAGCAACAGCAAATCTGTCGGAACCTTACTATGGCAAAGGCTCCGTGGGGTTTTAGGCAAGACTTCGTACAAGTCTCGTTCAGGGATTTTTTCAGCCCTACAGCACAGAAAAAACAGCCTGTTGCAAGCATATGGTTATCTTCCTTGCTTCCTTGCTAAACATAAATTTAGGGAAAGCTGAAAAAGAATTAACAACTGAGAAGTCCTCTACGAGCCACCGCATGAAGTGGGTCTGGTGGAAATGGTTCATATGCTTACTGTGCAAGTCGAACATCTGAATAAGAATGACAAGCTGTATGAGAAACGTGATTTCCACGGGGAGTGTCTCCACTTTGATTATGCCTTCCACTGACAGAACCAAACAGCATTCACATTTCGTTTACCACAATACGATACAATCTTCTTAATTTATTTTCACGTTTCACCATGAGCTTTGTAGGAGTGGCATTTGAAGGGGGGGAGGTTGGTGCTAGAGACATGCATGCATGTCTGTTACATGTTTTGCTGCCGTTCATAGTAATTTTTAATTTTATGTGTTTTTAGAGTGCTTAGCGTGCATGAACAGAAGGTTTAAAAAGCCATGAAGTGGGCCATCATTCAGGAATGCCTTTTCATTCCTAGCACTAGGTCCAGAATCTAAACTCTCCTGGATAAGCAAGTCACAAATGAAAATGGAATGCATGAACTGGAAATCTTAATTACATTACCCTTGGAGAAACAACCCTAATAACGATAGTTTGAAATATATTGGAAGTGATTTGTTCTTACTTGTTCTGTTTGCTTTCTCTTTTGTTTTTATTTCTGAACCCTGAACCAGCATAAAGTTGAAAGTACAGGCAGTAAGAGCAGAAGAAAACAGCTCTGCAGTATTTTCTAATACCATCACATTATAGTCAAGAATAATTTAGATACTAGAAAATAGGTTGTATATGTGACAGTTTATTTCCTTTGTTGTGCCGTACTGCCATAGGAATATGGATGCACGTGGCAGAGCGACTCAATAAAAATGTGCTCAAAGCAACATTCTTGGGTTGCTGTTTTCTTCAGCGTGTGGTGCAGAGGTTCCTCTTCCCTTGAGTTGAGGAAAATGCCTTAGAGAGCTGTGAGTTCACAGACTGGGTCTGGTTGACACTCAAATTAGTCCTCTTTGGTTTATGACATTAACATCTCTTCTTTGCAGCTTAAATAATAAAGGCAGTCTCTTAGAGGCTCTCTGAAGTAAAGAGTGATGGTGTGCTCTGCTCTTTGAGCAGGGTGGTTCTAGTCTGCATGTGTGTGTGGACACAGCTGTGGCATGTGTCTTTGTTGGTCAGATATGGCAAACAGAGCTGTAAATTATCAGAGTCCTATCGGAGCTTTGTTTATTACTAATAAGACAGACATAACTTTTGTGCCTGATGGAAGTTGCTGGCATCTTTTCAAATAGGTTCTCTAATGATCCTGTTTCACCATGGCAATCAGTATGGAGGTGCTGGCTCAGCAGGTAGTGGAGACTCAGCAGGTGGCTGAGGTGAGTGACAGATGATATCACAACAGTTGGTATATGAGCTTTTGAAATTAAAAACATCCTAGGGAGTCCTCACTGTTTATAATTAAGCATAAATGGAAGAGAAAGTCTTTACAGAACAGAATTGCTTTACACTTAGGGACAAACAGGAAACCAGTGCACAAATACGTGTTTTGCTTACCTTCATTCTGGTGACCCCCGTATTAGGAAGCAGGAAATTCAACAAGGAGTACAAAGAAACTTGGCTGTATTACAGATTATTAAAAAAATGAATGTAACAATTTCTGCTCACTTGATCTTTAGCTGGAGGATTTTGGATGTGAAAGGTTTCTGCTCATTTCCTGAGTTGTCATCTCAATCTAGAACAGTGTTTAGACTTACCTGTTTTAGCTATGCATTATATTGAATTTACAGTAGGGTGATTAATTTAAACTAGGCTTTATGTTTTGTGCCTACACATACGAGTAAAATTTACTTAAAGAGATATTAAGGATGTCTGGATGTATATTTATTAGATCTTGGATGCTCAGCAGCTAAAACATCTAAATCAACTGATAAGCACTGAAACTGCATGTGAACGTAGCCACAGAAAACAACTTATTGACCACCTTTAGTATACAAAGTTCAGTCAAAGAATAAACTAGACTTTGTGTATGTTTAAAATTATTTGATTTAATATCCTTAAAATTTACAATTATTTAACATATTAAAGGATTTCATAAATTGCAATGGGCAAGCAGGCTAAGAGAGCTCTGTAGACAAGACCACTTTCCAGACCTGAGTTTGGGGACCTTTTTGATGTATTGAGCTGAGACAGCACCTGGATATTATATAATATTTTTAGTTTAAGAAGCTCCATGGCCTACCGAGTGCCCTGGCAGTAACATTTAAGGACTGGTTTCAGAAAAGTCTGAAGTTCTACAGCATGAGCCGACAGGCAAAGTTTCACTGCAGCTTGCTGTACCACGTGCCAGTGTGGCAAACTGCTTTTTGCAGCAGTGCTTCCAAAGTTGGAAATAAAACCTGTGATGGAAATACTGGCAAACCTTGTGCTGTTTTGGTAGAACTTGAGTGCTGTGATCACATCTAAGGCACTTAAAATATGTGACATCTGTAATTGCTCGTGCAGGAAATGCACCATGGTAACGTAGTGTGATGGTTGTATCTTGCCACTGGAGAGATCGCTCCATCTCAAGAGTGTTTGAAGCTCTGATTTCTTCCTGGCCGGTGGGTAAATAGAGGCCTTCATCTCTTTATGGTATTCACCTCCTCCTTAAATTATATACCTGTCCACTGCATCACACCATGAAAACTTTGTTCATGGAAAAACAATTTTAAGCAAAAAAAAAAACCCTAAAATTATGTCATTGAGAATTAATTACTGCTATGACCGTTTTAATGTTAAACCGTTTGAGGCTGGCTGCCTGCTCCTTCAGTCAGGCACAGTTTTTAATATATGGAAATACATTATTCGTTTTCTTGAAGCATGCTAAAATTTCTGTTTTTACTCACTGTTTCTCAGAAAAAAGTTAGTGTGAAAGATGGCACTGGCCTTAAAAAATGAGAGGCTTTTCAAAATGTCCTGGTTTTCAACAACGAAAATTAAATGGAAGGAGAGAGTGTGATAAATTGTGCACTGAATTTTAAGTTATGAATTATGAAAGTTGCAAACAGGATAACTTAATGCAGATATTGGCAGATGTAGCTATATCTGCATCATTTTTTTCAACATCATTGCCACATATGTAATGCTTGTGTTTATTGAGAGTCGTGATGCCAAGCACCAAGTCAGACTGCCAAGTCAGACTTCCTTGAGCAATAGTTCATCAGGTTTGCTTTCCATGAAGTTGTGACTGTGTCGCAGGAGTTAATGAGCACACTCCAGTACTGTGAATATTTTTGTACTTACTCTATTTTTAGGACTTTGTAAAATCGCCTTTGGGATGGTTTCACACAGCTTCACTGCTGCTGCTTGCTTCTGATTTCTAGCAGTGGTGCTCCCTGCATTTTTCCAGCTGTGTATTTATGAACAGATTGAGCAAGAGTTCCATTTTTAGTGTCTGCAGTTGCTTTTCTTACAGTTCCTGAGACTGGAGAGCAGAGGACAGCTAGGGGAGTCAAGAGGAAATCTCAGCAATTCCTCCTCATCCTGAGTGGCATTTGAGAAGCATAAAAAGTACTTCAGCCTTAATGCAAAAATAAGTACCACTGCTTTCCTCAGGGATTTTAGTGTCACTGTGCAGTGTGTCACTGGCCCAGGTTCAATCCCAGAACCTGTGTAGTGCCTTCAGTTGTCAGACAGAGTTTTGAAGCTGAACTGTCACTGTGGGCAGGGTCCTCTGTGTTCAAGTTGTCAAATATGTGCTGATTTTACCCCAGACTTGCCTTCCCATGACTTTTTTGACAAATTGCACTTCACGAGAATTTAAAAATATTTTCTGCCTTGACCCATTTGTTAGCCAACACTGCAGGCTCATGCAAGTGTCCTGCGCTGTGTGGCTAAGAGAAGTTAGTCACAAGTGTCACAAACTTGCTGCAGGAATTCTTCCATGTACTCAGGCTGATTATGCTGCTTTCTGTTGGAGGGCCCCAGGCTAGTTTGGAAAGAGCTGTGTTCCTTTAAGTACATCAGCTTAAGGAACTTTGAGGCTAAAGATGCTCCACAGGGAATGTGATGGATTTTCTTATACATTTTGCTGATTTGAAAATAAGAGGCAAACTTTTCTCAAATTTCATTTTGCTGTTCCACAGCTCGAAGAGAGTGGCTAGATGGAGGGGCTTAAGAAGAGATAACAGAGGGAGGGAGAAGCTTGATAACCTGGTACTATCTTCCCCAGATGAAATTAATCATGCTATTAGAGAAACTCCTTCAGCAGCTGGCAAAACAGCAGGAACACGTCGATTCTGCTTCCTTGGCAACAGGGAATGATAACGCACTTGACCTTCAGAGAAACAGGGTCACGGAGAGGGCATTCAAAACAAGACTGCCTGTTTTCCGTGGTTGGAGTCCCAGTGATGGAGGCTGGAAGGAGTATCTGTGATCTGAGTAACAGTGACCTCGACATTGCTCTCGGATTGTTTTGCCCTCAGAGATTTGCTGAGAAAAAATGTAAATAGGACTGCAGGAACAATTTGACACTGTAAGTACTGGAGTCTGTGCAGTGCATGTACAGCTAGGGAGCTCCAGGAGGAAAACTCTACTACTGTGTTAAACCACAGTTATATTCTCTCTCCCTCGCTCAAAATGTTTCTTTCATGTGTTTCGTGTAGGGAAATAGCGGGGAGTTGAGCTGTCTTTGACAATCTATGTATGTTTTCTGACTATGTCTAAGTCACAGTGGTTACTTTCTAATTAGTTGTTAAGCCTCTATGAAATGTGGTCCGCTAAAGTTTTCTATGATAGATGACCTGCTTTGTTTCTTTCCTCATCTCTGCAAGATGAAGTGTCATTTGGAACTCTTTCCAGTCTTGAAGACGTTACAATGTATTTAATTTTTCAAAATCTATTTTAGAATTACAGGAGCACACCCGCACTGGCTTTGGAGGACAAAGTTTTTGCCTGTACAGCTTCCAGGGCAATTGCTTTAAATGTGGCACAGGATTCATGGTGCCTTTTTCTTCCCAACTGCAGATCAGAACAGGCACTGTTAGGTTTAATCCTGCAAGTGAAGGTGGCAGGATGCTCACCTGCATTGTCTTCCTGAGAGAAGCACTTAAAAGCTGTTTGCTTTCAGAATACTTCAGTTTCATTGGGGGTCTGAGCTTTATAGCTTTATTCTTCCTGTAGTCTTTCTATAAAGCTGCCTGAAGTTAACCTTGTACGTCTGCAGTACAACTATTTCAGAGTGTGGTCTGGCAACAGGTCAAGGGACAACAGGCACAAACCAGAACTCAGGAGGTTCCGCCTGCACATAAGGAAAAAGCTTCTTTGGCATGAGGGTGCTGCAGCCCTGGAGTAGGCTGCCCAGAGACGTTGTTGTCTGTCTTCTGGAGAGACTCTAAACTCACCTGGCCATTATGATGCCAGGCAACCTGCTGTGGGTGACCCTGCTTTAGCAAGGGGATTGCACTGGATAATCCCCAGGGGCCTGTTCCAATGCCCAGCATACTTAGATTCTGTGATAAGGAGACCCCTGTTCAAATGTGCCCACTTAAAAGTTTCAATGTTGGGAGTCTTGGGGAGGGTTCTAACCTAAGGATCTTGTTTTCTGCTGCTGGATGTCTTGTACTATCCAATTCTTACATGTCTCTCCTGTGTATTTCCTTCATTTGTCATGCAATCTGGAACTAACCATGTTCTCATTTCTGAAGAATTTCCAGGATAATTCAGTAGACTTTGTTTAGATTTTGTTCAGTTAAGGCCATTTTTTTGTGATCAGGTTCTAAACTAAGAGTGGCAAAAATGCCAGTAGTGGAAAAGGTAGGTGTAAACATCTGCATCTGCAGACCCTTCTCTGTGTTAAAGACTGATGCAGTGGCTCTAGCTCATGTTCATCTCTGAAAACACCCAAATGATAAGGTATGTTTTTAAGCATTGTATGTCCTAAGCTTGCTAAATGAGGCTAGATGAGGGCGAGGAGTAGCAGGCAGCACCTCTGTAGCTGTGAGCTGACTGGGAGGACTAGAACACAAGAGCTTCTCCTCTCCTATGGTCACAGTTACTAAGAAGGAGCAGTTAGTACTGAGGGTCACACCAATAAATCTGAACATAGCTCTACAAGCAGTTTTTCAAGTTTTTTTTAGAATAAGAAGCAATAGTATTTCACCCTGAAGCAGAAAAACAGGAGCTGGAGAACAGCAAAAGGGAGAGGACTTGAGCACACTGGACAGCTGGAGTTGCAGTTTATTCTCCTGTCTGCAGCAGGGATAGGGAACGAGCCTTCTGAACTGGCACTTTCTACCTTACTCATCTTGCTTCTACCGGAAGACCAAAGTCTGTTTTCTCTAAGGGAGCTGTGTAGACAGAAGGCTTCAGGACTTAAATAAATGCAGACTTTAAAGGCTGTGGCCAGTTTGGTCAGGTGAGAGTTCTGCAATCTTACAACGGGTTCCCTGTGTCTCTTGTGCCATGTATGTGCCTATGGCTGAGTATGGTTTTGTTTTAGGGGCGTAGAGAAAACTTTTCTATGTTTGAGCTGTCTGACAATTCAAAAAGTGGTTCATGAAATACTCAGGAGTTATTAAGAGGTGAAGTTTTTAACATTATACATTACAATGTGGTTTGTTTTTACAGAAGCAAAAAATGAGAGAAATGTGTAGTAAGTTGGAAAACAGTGTTTGCACATTTCAGTAAGCTGAAGGGTCAGAGAGTGACTATCCAGTGATTTACTGGGGGTGGTGTTTGCTTTTGTGGGTTTGGTCATCTCTCAGATTCATTGGATTGCCCCAAAAGCTGACATTGTGATAGCTCATTGAAAGCAAACCCAAGCTGGCTTGGTGACTGTAACTTTGCAATAGTTGCTGTGCTCTGGGGCCATCTGGTCCTCAATAAGCACAGATGTCTGTCAGTGTTCAGTGCTGTGACAGTGAGGGAATGCTGTGTGTTGCTCACAGGTGCAGGCTGTTCAGACTTCCCTCTCTGAATCTCCAGTGATGACCAGCCCTTCCCAGCGTATCCAGATCATTTCCACAGACTCCTCTGTAGCTTCCCCACAGCGCATCCAGGTGAGAATCCATTGATAAGTCTTCTCGGTTTGTTTCCTCCTCCCACTTAGTTTTGTACACAAGTGTGCTAAAATCTATGGAAGGCTTCCTTAGAGAGGAAGTTTGGGATGATACACTGCTGATTCCTGTTCAGCTTGCTGACTTGGCAGCCAAAAGGACCAACTGAGTCCTGAGGTGCATCAGACACAGCTAGTTGGTCAAGGGAGGCGATTGCCCCACTCTGCACTGCAATAGTGTGATCCCACCTTGAGTACTGTGTGCAGATTTGAGTTCCTCAATATAAGAAGGACATCAGACTATTAGAAGGTGTCCAGGGGAAGGCAGCCAAGGTGGTGAAAGGCCTCAAGGGTAAGACTTAAGGCAGAGCAGCTGAGGTCACTTGGTTTATTGAGCTTGGAGAAGAGAAGGCTGAGAGGTGACTTCATCACATTCCACTACTTCCTCAAGTGGGGACAGCAGAGGAGGAGGTGCTGATCTCCTTCCTCTCTATGGTGACCATCAGTAAGACATGTTGAAATGGAATGAAGCTCCATCAGGAGAAGTTGAGGTTGGACATTAGGAAAAGGTTCTTCGCTAAGAGGGTGGTTGGTCACTGGAACAGGCTGCCCAGGGAAACGGTCATGCCACCAAGCATGGCAGAGTTCAAGAAGTGTCTGGGTGATGCTTTTAGCTATATGGTTTAGTTTTAGGTAGTCCTGCAAGGAGCAGAGTGTTGGACTCGATAGTGTTTATGGGTCCCTCCAACTTGGAGTATTCTGCGATTCCATGATGTCTCTGTGGTGCATATGCCCTGCATGTCACCTGCCATTCATCAGCTGCAGTCTGGGATCCACTAGATCCAACTCCTTTGGAACAGTTTGATGTGGTTATAAGATCTGCTGTCCCACTCCACTGTGAGCAGTATCTTATTGGCATTTTCACAGCTCTCTGGCGCTTCCCATCCATACGGGTACATTCCTGTTAGATACAAAGACCCTGGGCTGGATTTTCTTGTTCTGTGGGTAGCTGGAATAACTTTGCACCAATGTGGTAAATGTGCATATAGCAAAACAATGAGTAGCAAGGGCCATTAGCAGGGAGTATCATAGAACTCTGAGACAGAATAAAAGGTTTTACAACATGACATATACTGTGCCTCATAAAATTCTTCAACATGTTTTACAGATTGTGACAGATCAGCAAACGGGTCAAAAGATCCAAATAGTGACAGCAGTGGACTCAGCTGTGTCTCCAAAGCAACAGTTTATTTTAGCCAGTCCAGATGGAACTGGTGCAGGAAAGGTGATACTGGCAGCACCAGAGACACCCAATGCCAAACAGCTCATCTTTACCACCACAGACAACATCGTGCCGGGCAGGATTCAGGTCAATACAGTAACTGCAAAACACAATAATGTTGGGGGTTTTCCCAGTTTTTTATTGGTAGATTATTTAAGTCTATGATTGCTTTAAGACAAATTGCAATAGAGCTCTGAAGATCTGACGAGGATTAGACCATATTAATTGTAGACTTCATCATTCATGAATGCTGTTGTCACATTCCTTTGCACTCATGTTGTCATTAAAATTCCAGAGGCATAGCCAGATACTTAAGATGGTGTTTGTGAGGAGTGCCAGGATTTCAGATGGTCTGTGGAAGATTCACAGGTAGAGAGAGATGCAACTCACCTGAGCAAGCCTATGCTCCCTGTGTGGTATCAAGACCTTGCAGTAAAAGCTCTTCGAGGAGCAGCTGTCCTGTGACAGTTGTGTGAGGGTCATGAGCAGGATGCACAAACCCAGGAGCTTTGCGGAACCAATTGTGTGCACGATGACCTCTCTGCAGTGAGAGTTGAGCTTTCTTCCTAGTAGTCCTGAAAAAAAGAAGTGCCTGGTCCCCATTGCTGCCGGTGCAGTAGAGAGTATTTACAGGGAGGAGTGTTTGTTCTTAGATAAACCTATGAAAAACTCTGTCAACAGTCTTTGAAGATGTGTTTGGCTGTGCTAAATGGGTCGTCTGATGTTACAGAGGGGTGAGGGGAGTTAAAATGTTCCACATCAAGCAGAATGTTCTGAACACAAGTGTTGGAATCCAAGGCCTTCAGAAGGGAAACTATTTCTTTAAAGGCCATCAGCTTTATCCCCTCTGAACCATATACCCCAAGAGCTTGAGAAGGGATAGATGGGGACAGCATCTGAAATGCAGCCATCTCTGACTAAGTACAGCAGCCACTGAGAGTAATTGCAAGAAGGGAGAATCACTGTTGGCTAAACAAGTGAGTAAACTTAGTTGTGCTAAGCAAAGCCAGGATGTTGATATGGAGTTTGTTTTGCTAGGACTTCACAGTCTCGCTGTTGGTAGTAAAGCTCTCACTGCCTTGCATTCTGTACCACTTAATTTCATTCTGCATGTGATCCAGCTCCCTCTTCCCAGCTCTATGCAGAGCTTCTTATGTTCATGTCAGAAGCAAATACTGGCCCATGACCTCTCTCTGTTCTGTAATTGTGTTTTAGATAGTAACAGACTCTGCTTCGGTGGAACGTTTGCTGGGGAAAGCCGACGTCCAGCGGCCCCAGGTTGTAGAATATTGTGTGGTCTGTGGTGATAAAGCATCAGGTAAGGCAGCACAGCAAGGAATCTTGAAGAAACTTGATTGGAAGGATGACTGGGCTGAAAAGAGGAGGTTTCATGTGTTTTTCTGATGGCAAAACTCTGAAATGGGGGTAACATTGTCCTGTGTAACCATATACACAGATGAGAAACTCTGCTTGGAAGGATATTAGTTTGTGCTTCAGCTGGAGTGTGTGATAAATCTGCATGTGCTGAAAGAGGGAGTAAGGATCAAATAGCTCCTGGTAACTGCAAGAGGTGATGGTAGGCATTAGCCTGCCTCTCACAGCTGTGGGCAGCCATGCCATAAACATCTCACCTAGAAAATTTCTTAGCACTCCCTAGCAAACTTAAGACTACTGGTAGATTTTGGTCTTTTACTATCAGCAAAAAGACAAGTGGAGAGTGAATCTCCTGTTCCAGATCCAGGTGGTAACAAGGTGTCTATGAAGTAACATCTCCATTAGCCAAGGAAGTGGGCAGTGCTGCCTTGCTTAGAGAGGAGACATGCCACAGAGAAGACATCTTCCTGTCTCTGTCTTGCCTTCTTTGGTTTGAGTGCTTATGTAATTGAAACCATATCAGCATTGGTACGTGAAGGAATTTCGAATTAAGATTCCAGTTAAACCTTTGCTGTAAAGTTACTTGCGTTCTGGAATGACTTAAGTCCTAGCCTGTATGTTCTTTGAGCATGGGCTATAACCTGTAACAGCACTTGGAGCTGCGTCTGTTCTTCTCCAGAAATGCAACTACTACCTCACAGGCCTCTCATTTAGAAACAGGATTAGCCTTCCTCTCTTCTCTTCACTCTCCCACCAAAAAGCCCTGCCAATGGATAAAGAAGAAGTGTCGTGTAAACTGGAGGAATACATTCTTGGTCTACAGTGATTTAGAGAATACACAGTAAATGGTAGAGGTGACTTTTTGCAATATCTTACCTGCCTGAGGTAAGCATATCTCTGCTATAATCTAAGTCATTTCCATCTGATGACAATGTACCTGTTTCTTAGGTCGTCACTATGGTGCCGTCAGTTGTGAGGGATGCAAAGGTTTCTTTAAAAGGAGTGTAAGGAAGAATCTCACCTACAGCTGTCGTAGCAACCAGGACTGTATCATCAACAAACACCATCGGAATCGCTGCCAGTTTTGCAGGCTGAAGAAATGTCTGGAGATGGGCATGAAAATGGAATGTGAGTGCTAAGCATACAATGTGATACTGTGCCTGATGTGTAATACGTATGGGGACTAGGACTTTTCAGTGTGCTCTCTCCATTTTGGTCTGCGTTGCTTGAAGGAAACAGAACTTTGAGCACCCAGAGCACCTACTTACCTTTCTTTCATCACCATTTTGTGTCTCAGTTGCAGGAGTGTTTTCAGCCATGCCTCATACTACTGCAGCCTTTGAGGAACCCCGTTAGAGCCTCACTTAGAGTGCCTGTTACAAACACAGAATATGTCCACAGTATTTTAACGTGGAGGGACATAAAGCTGAGTCTAATGTTCTATGTTCAGAGTCTCCTCTCCTGGTTTTGCTGCTTTTTCAACCAGTGATAGAAAGTAAATGCTGGCCTTTTTCGCCCCGCTTTTTTATATTAATTTGATCGTGCGTGGGCATGGCTTTATGAGGTATTGTATAATCCGTCAGATTTTAAACAATGCAATTTCATGTTAGTACACAGTGCTTTGTGCTCTATGCTAGCATCCAAACCCCTCTTTCAATGTGTTTCCAGTTTATAGTACCTCTGCTTCTTGAGTCCAGCACTTCGTGAACTGGTTGTGTTGTGATTAATTTGTGGACAATGGAAGGTGAAGCAACATGCACTTGTATTTTTCCACTTGATCTAGGCACGATAAGTTCCAGCCACTGAGTTCGAGAGGCAGAACTTTAAGCTGTAAATACAGAGATCTTTATTGTTTCTTACCCCAATATGATTAGGCTCTATTGTCACTGAGTGTATTGGGCATTGGGACTGGAATGAATGGATGTGAGTGAATTGCTCATTCTGCAGAGACCTGTCTCCCAGGCAGTTCCTCTGCATCGCTCACCTGACTTGCCTGTCTGGATTCCTCCTTCTGCATTGTTTTGAATTATCCAGAGCATGGCTGCATGTAATACTCAGGTATAGCTCTACCTGTGAAAACAAACAATTCGAAAACACATCATGCAGAATCTTAACTAAATGCCAGTGTAACAAAAACTTGTCCTGCAGTTCAGCACCACTGAAAGTAAGTGATCAGCCTTTGACTGTTTTTAGTTAGAAATGGGCAATAATCACAGGGAGTGCAAAACCAGAGCCTGAGCTTCCTCAGTCTTTATATTCAGTTCCCAGTTTTGCACTGAGCCGATAAAAAATCACAGCTGTGCAAGCAAATCCTGCTCTGAGAATTCCACTTCTTTTTGTGGTGTTCTTTCAAATCTCCATATTTGTCTGTAGCTGTTCAGAGTGAGAGAAAGCCTTTTGATGTGCAGCGTGAAAAGCCAACCAACTGCGCAGCTTCCACTGAGAAGATCTACATCAGGAAAGACCTGCGGAGCCCTCTGATAGCAACTCCAACCTTTGTGGCAGACAAAGATGGGACACGGTGAGTGCCGCAGCTGCACAGGCCACAGTTACTCGTGCACAGGGCTCACGTAGTAGGCACCGCTGGACTCTTAAAGGATTGGCCAGAGAAGAGATCCAGTTCACAAACCGTTGGTTTCCACTGCCAAGACCAACCTAGACTATTGTGCTTCTCATGGAGGGTTTATGTCTGAGCACTGCTGGGTGGTTTTCAGCTCAAAGCTGTCTCTTAGCCTGCCAGGTCAAGGCACAAACCAGGCAAATCTGTGGTGCTGGAGCCAAAAACACACAGGCTTTAGCTGTGATGCACTTAGGCTAGCACTGCCCTGAAAGCAAATCTGCAGATGGCAGACCAGGTCTTCCTTCTTCTAAAGACAGTGCTGACGGGGACCACAGCAGCTGCTGATCCAGATCCCAAGAGACCAGTTCCAACACGAAAACAGCAGGAGAGATTCTGAGGTGATTCCTGTGCTCTCAGTTGTCTCCTCAGGCAGTCAGTGTGGGAATGAAGATTGTAGTTGACAGAGGCAAGAGTTGTCTTTTTGTGAAGAAAGTGAACACGACGTCTGGGTTAAATATCACATTGTTAAACTCCAGGTCCAGTTAGACGCTGCAGTAAGGAAGACTGGGCTGCAGATTTCTCGAAGAATTGTTTTTTCACTGTTCTCATTCATAAGCACCTCTCACTGACACATTTGCTTCTTTGAGAGTCCCCTGTGCCCTGTAAACAGTATTCTGGTCATTAAGTATGAGTCTCTAGTGTTTATGTAGGATTCAAATTTGTATGAGGCATGATAATTTGCTGCCCGTGGTAGTTCACAAAGTTAGTTGTTAGTCACAGACCCCTTAAACTATAAATTTCCTGTGGCCCTGAGCTGTCATGTGAGCATTTGTATTGGGTTACATAGATGGGTTACATAGACGTGAAGTGTTAGATAAGTAACAAACAGACGTACCCTTGCTGACTGCAAAGACTTTCCATTGCCTCCCTACATTAGATGCAGCCAAAGGGGAAAGAATCTCTGGTCCAAAAGTAGCAGAAGTAAAGGCAGCAGAGATCTTATGCAGACCTTGATTCCACAGCTGTTTTTATGGCTGTATCTTGGAATGTAGAATTCATTTGTTTTCAACAGGTTTTTTCCTGCAGTGCTGTCCATTGTCTAGCTTGGAATGCACAGTGATGCTTTCCTCCTACATCTAAAGCTTAACCCTAAGCTGTTAAGTTAATTCTGAGATCACAAGGAGACAACATCTTTCCTTAAAACAGAATAAACCAGCGTGACAAGAGGCTGTTTGGGAAGCTGTCATTGCTTTTGCATAAGAAGGGCAAACATAGTCCAGTCTTGCTGTCTTTCAAGCTGTTCTTTGGAAACTTTGACTAAGATTTAATAAACTCTGAGCTTCATTAAGTTCTTCACTTAAAAGTTGGTTATCCCTTTTATTCTGACATGGGTTGTTAGTGTAAAGTACTACTGACTGTCAGATGCTTTATGCTTTTGAACAGGTCAGGAGGTCTTCTTGATCCAGGAATGCTTGTGAATATTCAGCAGCCTTTGATCAGGGATGATGGCACAGTCCTCCTAGCTGCTGACTCCAAGGTATTTGTCTTCCCGTTGAGTTCTGAACATAGATACTTGTTTGGTCAGATTATTTTA
The DNA here is from genome assembly GCA_013399055.1 of Ramphastos sulfuratus. NCBI lineage: Eukaryota > Metazoa > Chordata > Aves > Piciformes > Ramphastidae > Ramphastos > Ramphastos sulfuratus. The sequence continues at coordinate 61,737 of WBNM01030705.1, forward strand.
GCTACATGAATAAGCACAAATAATTCCTGCTCCTGAGAAGATAAAGTTGGGGTAAGAGCTGTAGGTATGGAGGCAATGAGCCGATCAGCAGAAACGTGATTTCTGTTTGTGGGTGTATTTCTGTGTATGTCAGCCTCAGGTAGGTCTCCACAAGACAGATCAACTGGGACTAGGGCTGATGACTACAAAGGACTTAATGATCACCATGTAGATGTCCAGGAGGAAGGAAAAGGTACATGGAGGGAAAAAGAGCACAAAGGTTAGAAGTGGAAACTGATGTATGATACATCACCTATAATTCTGGTCTACTAATATAGTTCTTCGTTTTCAGGCTGAAACAAGCCAGGGTGCTTTAGGAACTCTAGCAAACGTTGTAACATCTCTGGCTAACCTCAGTGAGTCACTAAACAATGGAGATACTTCTGAAGTTCAACAAGAAGAGCAATCTGCAAGTGAGATCACACGGTATGCATTCATATTTGATTTTGTTGAGCAGTTTGTGTTCTGTGTGATGGATTCTTGCGTCATTCAGTGAAGCAGTTTGGCATTGGGACACCAAAGATAGTTGAGACTGCCCCTGCTTTGAAATTAATTTTTTTCAGAAATCTAAAGTTTGACTGTTGTCCTTTCATGAAGAACTGTCTTCTGTCTGTCACCTCTAAGTGGAAGTGCTTTATAGCACTCAATTTGACCACTGCTCCATTTTTTTGAAGCACTCTTTCATTGTTTTTTCTTTTCGTTTTGTTTTTTTTTTTTCCCAGGGCATTTGATACTTTGGCTAAAGCACTTAATACTACAGATGGCACAGCAGCTCATACCTTGGCAGATGGGATGGATCCTACAGGAGGGAATATTCATGTAATCAGTAGAGATCAGTCAACACCAATTATTGAAGTGGAAGGACCCCTACTTACAGATACACACGTCACATTTAAGGTTTGTGCTTCTGTAAATGTCTCCCTAAACAAGCTAACACTTAGGACATGACCCAGAATCACATCACTGTGGTTTCTTTATTTGTGTATGTAATTTTAGCAATATAATATTGGAAAACATCTGCTGTTAAAAAGCTTCTAATACAATTTTCACTCTTGCATGCTGTGTCTATAGAGTATAGGTGTTATTTCATAAGTCTTTTTCTTAGACAGTAGGATGCTTTAACATTTATTTCACTCTCCCGTGCTGAGGATAATCACTTCCCATGTCATCCATACAGTGTGGCGTCTTGCTTGATGCATTTATCATTTTAAGATGTAAAACTCTAATCTGAAAGGCTCCTTCATATAAAGAAATAAATACTGAAAAAATACTGCCTTGTAGAACTGGCTCAGCTTCAGCAGAGTGCAAACACAGGTTAATAACCAGTGTGTGAGAAACAATAAGGGTATTGTTCAGCTTGCTGTAATCAGGTTGTACGGGTTCAAGAAACAGACCATTACTGAAACAGTGACACTTAATGTGCTCGAACCGTTACCGTAACCTGCTTATTCCCGTTCTTGGTGCTCTGTGATTGTATATTCTTATTGCATCACCTTCCCACTTGAGAGACTTAGAGCTTAGATTTTATTTCACTTCTTTTTACAAAGTTTTAAAAGATCTTTTGTACCACAGTGGTAGGGCACATTCCACAGAGCAGTGACACTGATTATTATTGAATGCGTATTAGAACATTTGAAAGGGAAGCATCTGAGCTCTCTTGCACATTGTTTCTTGTCTGCTATTCCCACTTTGCATTCCTTGCCAGTAGCAATGAGTTACTGAACACAGTTTGATAACTTTTTGTTGCACCATTGCTTATGACGATACGCTGCAAGCTCAATGTTACTGCTGGTTCTTTCCTCAGTGAAGACAACTGGCTTATGTCTGAGCTGTATACATTGTGCTGTCCTTCTGTTTTTTGCAGCTGACAATGCCCAGCCCAATGCCAGAGTACCTGAACGTGCACTACATCTGTGAGTCTGCATCACGACTGCTTTTCCTCTCTATGCACTGGGCTAGGTCCATACCTGCATTTCAAGCTCTTGGGTAAATGGACAGTTGCTTTCTAATGAATCTGAGCACTGAGCTGAACACTTTTTGGCTATTTGTGATTTTTTTTTTTAATATGATATTCTTTAATTTGTAATGAATTCCTTAACATGTGTGAAGACTGTGCAATATTCTCCTTTTTGAAGATTAAAGTAGAAGATGGCAGACGAGAGGATAAGGACAATAGCTGCGCTTAAAGAAGCTAAAGCTGGATCAAAGGCAGGCCTTAAATATGTAGAAATAGGTCTTGGTACAGACCTAGTGAGCACCATTTTGTAGATCAACTAAGGGGGATTCCTGTAGTCAGCCTACCACTTCTCATTGCCTTGTGAAACACCCGCAATGTGCTAATAAATGCCTCCTAGGAAAGTGGGTTTCCATACAGTACTCCACGTTATTAACTGTTACAGGTAACACAACTGCACAGGACGATGCCAGCCTGAGATGCAAAGCAGCTGCAGTGGTTTGGTTTTCTGTTCCCCATAGGCAGGACTGCAACACGAGCCTCGTGCGTGCCTGCTGGAATGAGCTGTTCACCCTGGGTCTGGCGCAGTGCGCACAGGTGATGAGCCTGTCCACCATCCTTGCAGCTATTGTCAACCACCTCCAGAACAGCATCCAGGAAGGTGTGTTCCCAGGCTGTGTTGGAGGACCTACTCTGTCTTCTGCATCGGACTGGTGGTACAGAGAAAGACAAGAGCATCCCAAAGCTGGGTGTGCTCCCAGAGTTTTCCTCCTGTCCAGACGTACCACAGCTGCTCTTGGTTCCCTTCTGGGAAAGCCAGGTCAATGCTGTTTGAATTGAGAACGAGGGCTGCACGAGAGCATTTCTTCATGCTCTGTTCGCAGAGTTACTCCAGCCACTCGTAGAATATTTCACCATGATCTGAGAGCCTCTGCTCACACCAGTACATCACCATAACAGAACTGGTGTTGCAGATTGTGCTGTATTGGCAAAAATAGGCCCCAGAGTTAACATTCTGTTTGCTAGCCCTGTCTGACTCAGCTTCAGAAATCTTCTCTTCTGTAATTGTTCAGGCCACCCGTAACTGGTTTTGAGACAGAAAATGACACAAAAGGCTTTAAAAAAATGTCACTTCCCTTGTTTTATAAGGGGATATTGGTTAATACATCAGTTGTACTGGAGCTCACATGAAATAATAAGCAATATCTTTTTCCAGACAAACTTTCTGGAGACAGAATAAAGCAAGTCATGGAACACATCTGGAAGCTTCAGGAGTTCTGTAACAGCATGGCCAAGCTTGATATTGATGGATATGAGTATGCATATCTTAAAGCCATAGTCCTCTTTAGCCCTGGTAAGGAATTTAGTCACCCTATCTTTTTAAATAATAAGCATTCATATGCCAGTGCTCTAGCTACTTGATGTGTCTTGAGATGTGACTGATCTGTTAAGGTGTAGATAAAATAATTATTCCATAATTATTTTTCATAAAGAGTGTGTGTTTTAAAGATAACTGTGGAGCAACATGTCCATGTTACTTAGAGCTCCAGAGAGCAGGCATTTCCTGTGCACCCCCTTGGAACACCAGCCTCTCTGCTACCCTCAGCTGAGAGCCTGGGAGCGCTGAGTTGCCTGGGATGTGCACTAGCAGTAGTAGTGAAGTAAATGACAGGAAGGATTACACTAAATACATCCTCACAGTGATAAAATGAAGCTGGCTTCAATTTGAATAATAAACTTCTAAGAGGGATTGACAAAATGTGAGTGAAAATATCACTGTATTTTATAGGGGACATCCACAAAATCTCCAAAACATAAGTGCCAACAGGCTGTCTCCCATTCATTACCAACAGTGGCAGCAGACACCTAAAGCAAAACAAAACATTACTTGTGAGATAGGAAGATTCACTGAAAGAAGAGACTTAAGGTTTTCTGGAACGGTAAGGGGAAGTGATGGTGGAGAAGTGTTCCTAGGACTCAGAAAGGTTAATTTAAAGCAGGCCGAATGGAAGGGAAGCTCTTGCTCAGAAATGTAAACTATTTTCTTCGATTCAAAGGTGTTAACACCTTGAGTGTAACAAAATACAAAAAACATGAGACAGAGCTGGGAAGGTCAAGCAATTGATCTGTCAAGAAAATAGCCATAGCTACTGCTCAGTCAGCACAGTTAGCTAAAATCACAAACACCTTTTAAAAAAAGCAAGCTTAGAAACATACACCAGGAGTGACATTGCCTGGTATGTACCCATAGGCTTTATGTTTGTCCTCTTCCCTGTGCATGCACATTGCTAGAGAGAGAAAAGTGAGCAAGCTAGTGCTAAAGCCAGGAAACAAGTGTTCAGTGGAATGATTTTCTTTATGCAGCTAACATGTTGAGCATCGCAGTACCAGAGGAATATTTACATGAAATCAAATGCAAGAATCTTATAACTACATATTTATCATGATGTCTAGGGGAACAATCCACATACAGAAATGTTTTGTTTCCTTAGATCACCCTGGTCTGACCAGTTCAACCCAAATAGAAAAATTCCAGGAGAAGGCACAGATGGAATTGCAGGACTATGTACAAAAAACCTATCCAGAAGATACTTATAGGTATTTATTGTCTGTAGTACCCAAAGTAATGGTGTGTGCCATAGCTGGCAAGAGTACAAAAGGGCATCTGCTCTTCTTTGATTGCGGGTGAGAAAGAACTGGAACCTTGTTCATAAAAGCAAACACTTTTGTTCAAAGATAGAAAGAAGCCAGAATTTGTCTAACTTCCTCCATGTAAACTAAACTTGAGTGGTTTTGGAGATGGTTTTTGAGAGTCTCAATGCCATGTTTAGAAAAGTGAATGGACTTTACTAGAATCTCAGGAATAACTGCCTCAAACTTCTTTCACTCAAGCTGCCTCCTTTTTCAAGTTAGTTGTCCAAGAGGCTTTGAGATAATAAAGGTGATTATGATCTTGGCTTTTTTCATCTCTTAACTGTTCCTGTTTCTTACTTGCTAGAAGTAATTACCCTATTTTTCTAATAATCTCCACCAACTATTTCATGAACACAGTGATTCTCTGCACTGCAAAAGCAATTCTACCCTCTGTCTAGCAACATACCCTAGAACATGCTTTCCCTTCCTGTAGAAGGTATCCTCACATAAAGCAGTGTACAGTCCCATACACTTGAGCAAGGTCTGGAGCTCGATTTGCTTTGGAACCCAACCAACCAAAAACAGCAAAAGAAAACCTTTAAGGAGTGCTTCTTCCACTTCAAAAACTGCTTTCCGCACTGAGCTTATGGAGTTAACATTGTGTGGGGCAGCAGAAAGGGCATCAGGGCCCCCAGTTAGTGCAGTGGGGATGGGATTCTCTACCTCAGAACCGTCCTCAAATCCGCCATTCTTCTGTGTACAGTGCAGTTATTCTGGTTTGATGTGTGAAAGCTGGGTATCTGCTATAAAAAGCAATACAGAGTTTGTTCCATATGCTTCCTTCTCTGAAGAGTGGCTCAAGAAAGAAAATGGGAGAGTTCTGTTCTATAGAATCATAGAAAGGCTTGAATTGGAAGGGGCCTTAAAGCCTCATCCAGTCCGGTCTTAAACATTTGCAGGGATGAGGTGAAAAGTCCTCTGCCCTGTATTTTAACTGGCACTGTCTGTATCCCCATGCTCACCCACAGAGCAGTTCTGGAGTGCAAATCTGGCTGTGTCCGAGCAACCAAATGGTGGCAGAGACTGGGACAGGAGCTCAGGTGGTGTAATTTTCACCAGAACAGCAGCATCCTCCAGTCTTTCTGCAGGGTTCCCCTCCAAGGTAACAGGAGCTTAGCAGGAGGGATCTTACGTACTTTGTTCATCCATGTGAAGGCATTTTCCAGGGGCCACTTGACTGCTGCCTGAACTACGAAGTGCTTCCAGAGCTGGGAGTGTCAAAAGCAGGTCAGCAGGAGTGTGGATTGCAGCTAGACATTCTCTACTCTCCATTGGAAAGCCACAGAGAAAGGTGGGGGCTCTTCATTTCACTTGTGGGGCAGAAAGGAAACCCTTCTGTGTATGGTGGGTCAGTTAGCTTTAATTGCCTCTTGAGTCATATTCATGAGTGATGGTAGCAGTAAAAGCAGATCCAGGTCGTTATGCACAAAGCATTTGGCACTGGTGCTCTGCGTGTTTGTAATCCACTGAACTTCTCTTGCAGGCTAGCCCGGATTCTGGTTCGCCTGACAGCACTCAGGCTGATGAGCTCCAGCATCACTGAGGAACTGTTTTTTACTGGGCTCATTGGAAATGTTCCCATTGACAGCATAATACCCTACATTCTCAAAATGGAAACAGCAGAATATAATGGTCAAATAACTGGCACCTCTGCATAGTGGGAACAGCAGGATTTGATGGATCAAAGCAATTTTTGTACAAACATACAAGGAAGAAGCTAAAGGAATAGCATTTTGGTATGTACAAGTATTTCCAACTTGTCAGTTTCCTGACATTGACAGGATTTCAGCAGTTACGAGACCTGCTGTAGGACCTTTTCTGCCACAAGGAGTATTTTCAATGCCTTTTATTTCAAAGGCTATAGATTACTGAACATACTTTTCACATGCTTTGTATTTAGAAATTATCAGTGGTTAAAAGTAGAGTTTTATAATATCAAAAATGAGTAATAAAATTACTTTTAAAGTAAAAAAGAACAGTATGTATATATTTAAAAATATCCTTGGAATTACTATCTAATAAATGCCAGGGTATATTACTAGCACTTTGTAAGCACTTGCTGTCACAGCAACATCTTCATCAACATCCTGCTTAAAAGTATGGAGAAGTAAAGTAATGGCAATGGCATATGTCCTTAGGCCAGATGCTGGTGATCTCTGTCAAAGTGTAGAATGCTACAAGAGACAATCATTTATTCTACAAAAAGTCACTTGCATTTTAGACATGAAATAAGAATGTGGATTTGTCCCTCTGCTGTCCATATCCTCTGAAGCTGTGCTCTGTTGCAGCTCACAGCACCATGTAGTCACGGAGACTGGGATGTGCTACAAGGAGTAAACCACCACTAGGAGAAAAATGTGTTTCTTGCCACAGTGATGTGGAAATATTGGGATTCCTTAAAGCTTCTACTCTGACCAATATAGTCCTGGCAAACATTACTCTCATAGGAAGCCCTTTGATTGTGGAGAAAAACAGTCATTAACTGGAAAAGCAGTGATTCTTGAGTAGAGCTGTGCCATGCTCTTTGTGTTTGCAAATTTACTCCTCTCTGTACTCCCGAACACCTTCATCATGCAGCCAAAGGTGTAGTTTAAAACCTGAGATGTGTGGAGCCTTTGGCTCTCGGCAAGAGAGAATTACAAAGCTCTCTTACTTGATTTCTCCCCCTCTCCCTCCCCTGACCGAGCACTTCCAGTTTTGCAGTGTTCTCAACATTCCTGGGACTCAATTTGAAACCGAGGTACAGTTGGGATTGACACTATTGTGCACAATTGCAGCTAATGATTGATACACTGTGGAGTTAGGAAATTAACTCCTTTTTAATTGTGTAGAGCAAAGAGCCGTCAATGTGTTTGCCAGTATTGGCCATGAGATGCTAGCATTGCTTTAATTTTAGTAAAACTTAGTATTATTGACATAAAAAATGTTAAATAATCGAAGGGTTTTTAAAAAGTTGTGGTAATGAGTATTCATCTGATCTGGCTTGTACTGATGCATCAGTGTTTGCCTCGGCCATAGCTCTAACGCATTTTCTACCTGATTATTTTTATGTGAGAAAAACAATCTAAAGAGAAGTTCAACACTTTTGGTTTTCTCCTATTACTGACATTTATTTATAAACCCCAAACAGGTTGACTTTGATGTCTCTTAAGGGTCTGAATTGTAGCCACAAGACCTTAAGGCCCCTCTGACAAAGAAAATCTAGAGCACTGTGCACAGCAGAGCTGCAGACCTGAGCAAGTTTTACCCTCTCTCCTGCTGATGTTGTTTTTGGCATTCCTGAGGTTTGCTCCATCCCCACCAGTGCTTGTCAGATGGTAACAACTTCATCTTCTCAGCTTTACTTCTAAATTACTTTCACTTTGGTTTTTCCTTCACAAGTGCAAACCTTTGCTTATGAATATGCATCAGGAGAGTTTTTTTTTTTTTGGTAACAATCACCAAAAAGCTATTTCTTGATTTTAAGAATAGAAGTAGCTTGTTGCTATAAAGGCCAAATTTCAGTGCCCAGCTGGTGTTCACACAACTAGGAGTCAGAGGTTCCCGGCCTGGACGTGGTGCTAAGGCAAGTGACATCTTGCTGCAGCTCGGCTTGATGCCTGCAACCTACTCTGTCTACAATTTTCAAGGTCCTGTTTCTGCTGCTTTTGAAATAAAAATATCTGAACTCAGTAGAAATGCAGCGATAAAGTGTCTGAAAAGATCTGTCAGAGCTTGAGCACCTGTGGATCTTGGTAATAACGGGGTCAGATGTTAGTGTTCTGTGCTGACTGCAACTGGCATGCAGGGAGTGGTCACGAGGCAGTGATGTCCATGCTCCACCTGCTTCGTTTGTTCTGTGCGGAAGGTCCTGGACAAAACTGTAGGCAGACCAGTATGATCCAAGCGCCCGTTTATTGAGTAAGAGCATACCCTTATACTTTCTAACAGACTATGAGGGTTAGTTCGTTGTTAAGCAGTTGGTCCGAGTCATTAAGGCACGAGCTGTGGCATTAAGCAGTTGGTCTAAGTGGTTAAGGTACAAGCTGTTGTGGCATTAGGCCGTTGGTGTAAATCGTTAAGGCGGAGCCGTGAGGGCACTAAGCAATTGGTCCCTCATTATCTGTTCAAAGGCTTCCAGAGTCTTTGTTTTGCTTTAATCCCCTGTCATTGTCCATTCCCCAGAGGCAACTTGTAGTGGTGTCCTTGCCCTCAGGATGAACCTTCACGGGAAACTTTTCAGCTCACAATTAGCAGTTAGCACAGGCTGAATTGCTCACATGCTCATTTAATTCAAAGTGTTTCCCTACAGTTCTGCAGCTCTTTTGAGGAGGAACTAGATTTGAATTCTGTAGATAAAAGAGCAATGATCAATAACTGCATTAGAGCATTCTGGGTCAGGTTTTTAATAATGGGTTTTATTGCATAGGTGACAAGGGCAGGAAGGTGCACTGCTCCTTTTCCCCTTAATTTACTCCCACTGGACTAAAGAGACAGACCTGAGACTGTGTGTAAACGGCATCTTTCTCTGCCTGTTGACGCTGCCTGTTGACGTTGCTTGTATCTGGGGGAGAGTGCTTTTGGTGCCAGTGGAGTTACTCTGGCATCAGACTGGTAGAATAATATCCCAGGAGGGGTCCTTCAAGGAAATCATACAAGCCTTTATTTTTGCTGCCTTAAAATGTTACACTATTAAGGAGGTTTCATTTTCTTGTGCAAGGAGCTACTATTGCTCACCACTTGGTATCATTTACCAAGTCTCTCTTTGCCATCATGTGATGCACTTGGCCCTCGGGACAGCCACTGATGGCTCCAGTGTTTCTGTGCTGAATGCAGCTGGCTCTGCGTCGCTGTTGCTGCTCCCCTTAGCAAGGGGCATGTTCTGAAGGGTGACAGCAAAAGGAGTCAGAGCTGGCAGTTCCAGGTGACAGCATCTTCCTGCTTCTTTCTTGGCAGAGACTGAAACTGTGTTTTTATTGCTGTGTAGAGGGCACAGGATTCCCAAATTATTTCATCCAAGATGCTGCAGATGTCTCTACATTTTCCTGCCCATTAAGACAAAGTGGGTACTTAGGATTCTGCCCTGATTAGCTGCTGTTTGATTAGGGATAATTTTTTAAAAGTGCATGAGTACCAAAGGCAGGGCGGACACAGCTTAGGCAGGAAAAGGGAACTGGCGGTCATCAGGCTGAGGATACTGCCAAAGGAGCAGTGATCAAAGCAATGTTCTGCACCAACAGCACCAGTTGGGCCTGTGTGAAGTGGGTGGTGGGAGCAGTAGAACTGGCAGGTCAAGCAGACATACAGAGGTGCACCAGCAAACACCTACAGGGTAACACCACTCTGAAAAGAAAATAGAATGTTTTTCTACCCGAAATCTCTCACCTCCATTTACTCTTTAGAGTGCAAAATCAGGGTGGTTCTTTCTCATCTACTTTTGCTCAGATGAGAAAAAGCAGAAGCACCAGGCAAACAACAAGTAGGCTTCCATCTGCGCCAGTCGTTTGCCACACAACCGCACAACAGCTGCTGTGGTGGTTTGCTCATGGGCCATGGGTTTGCTCATCTGCAGACTCACTGCCCCCACGAGTCCAGCATGAATCAGCAAAATGAAGCCATGTTCGCCCCGCAGAGCAGAGTCGGGGGCAGAAGAGGGACAAACTCTCAGAATATACTGGATCCTGAATGACAGAAAATCAGTTTAAAAAACAGCTTTATGTGAAGAGGTACCAAGAGGGCATGGGAAAGTTGGGAAAGCAAAAGCATTTAGCCTTCTGCACCTTTTCAGTCTGCAGTTGCTGAGTCATTTTCACAGGCTGGTGTTTACATGAAAAATGCCATAACCTCTCTTGTTAGGTGATGCTACAACCCTGCTGCTGCAGTCATGTTAGCAACATGATCTGGGAAATTATGTTTTAGGGGAAAAAAAGAACATTATTTATACTTGCAAGCTCAAGCAGAATTCGTCACAAAGGTAAAAAGCTCTAAGTCTGAATATGTTGGACTTAGAAAAGGCCAAGGCCCAGAAACACCTTTTCACTGAGCTTGCCATAACCTTCCACCATTCCCACAGACTTTGTTCTCTTATGTGAATTATTGGAAATCAGCTTCTTACTGTTAAAGTTATGCCTGTCTTCCTCCTTTTTAAAGGGTTTGATAGATTTTTGCATCTTTATTTTGTGCCTCCCACCATGGTGCATTTCTGCATGTCAAACTCACTGGAGCAGCTGCTGCCCATAGCTGTGTGTGTACAAATGTGTTGATCCCTGTACAGTGTATAGAGAGTGCACTGATGTATATATGTTCAGATGTGTGGCCATGGATCCACATGTTAAAACTTTTCAATCATCTGCTAATCCAGAGCTTCCTAGTTTTCATTTCTTAAACCAAACTAAGAGTTGCTTAGTGAGGTGAACTCTCATGAACTTCAGAGATTGGCACCTTTTCTTAAACCCAACCTGAATTTAGTCCTTCCTGTTCAGATCTGACAAATGCAGTCCATGAATGTTCTGGCTTTTACATTGCTCCCTTTACCTTTTCTCATTTGGCATGTCAGTGTCTGCCAGTGAGCCGTTAATTGAACGTTCAGTGTCTCACTAACTACAGCCACAGGAAGGACTCCCCAGTCCCAGCACGTGCTCATTCTTTTTCAGCCTTCTGAGAGACCTTTGTGTAGAGCTTTGTTTTGGTAAGAGATTGCCTTTTATAAAGTCTTTGGTAGTGGCTCATTGGAAGAAAGTTTCCTTTGTCACTGATCTGTAGCACAGAGAACAGGACGGGATGGAGCTTTTTAAAAACTCCATCCTCAAGAGTGCCGCAGCACTCCGTGAAGCCTCGGCAGTGTCCTCTGCTCAGTGAACGGGGTTCTGCTGCAGTGGGGCTTCCACTAGAGGCAGAATTGCTGCTTGCTCCTTTCTTAGCAAGGGTCAGGACTGCCAGGCTTTTCACACTGCGTTCCAGTTGCTCTTTCACTTTCCGAAGTGACTCCTCATTGTCTGGCTTAAAGGAAACAAAGCTGGTTCCTTCAGTTGTCAGGCTAGTGCCCATTTCCATGTTCTGCCCTCTCCTGAAGCTGTGATAGAATCATAGAATGGTAAGGTTGGAAGGGACCTCAAGGATCATCTAGTTCCAACCCCCTGCCATAGGCAGGGACACCTCCCACTAGTACAGGTCACTCAAGGCCTTGTCCAGCCTGGCCTTGAACACCTCCAGGGAGGGATCTACAGCCTCCCTGGGCAACTGGTTCCAGTGTCTCACCTGATCAGTGCAGGTCCTGTACTGTGTGTGACATGGGAGATGGGCTCAGGGAGCAGCTGCGGAGGTAGACTTGCAGGGAGCACAGAAGCATTTACATCATCAAAACAGCAGTCCTCGTTCCTTTCCCCATCCAATGAGCTCCATTCCAGGGGAAGCCTGCAAAAGCTATTCCCTTAACTCTGGGGTTTCCCAGACAGCACAGGGAGTGGTTCAGCAGCTCTAGTTTGGGGAAGCAGAATTTTCTGGGCATCTTTTTTTCCACCTTCTGTACTCAATGTGCCAAAGACTCGTGTGTGATCAAGCACAAGCTGCTTTCAGTCAGGCCTGCTGCCTGTGCTCTGTGCTGTGGGCAATGCTGAGAACATTCTATCCTCACAATGGTCTTCAGTAACCTTTTAGATGTTTTTCTTTTGGATGCAGGAAAAAAATGCAAAATGTCCATTTTAACATTTCAAGCCCTATTTGTGAGCTTTCCAGCACAAATATTATTTAATTAATGTCAGGAATTTCTGTGACAGACGTTCCATCATCGGTGTCTTGACAATCACTCTGCCTGAACTGTTTGCTTGCTTAAAGTCCAAATGGGAACCTGAGCGTTAGGGTCACTGTCCAGGACCACTGACAGATTGGGAGGGTGGTCAGGGTGGAACCTGTTTGGAAATCAAATTGTAACTTAGAGAAGGAGCATGTTTAAAATCATGGACTTGTTTTATCCTTCGTTCTTTGTTTGCATCCTGAAGGACAAAATGCACTCCAGCGTCAGTGGCAGTCAGGGCTGCATGTGGAAGCTGTGGGATGTGAAATCAGCTTTCTGTGTGAGAGCACAGAGCAGCAGCCAGAGGCACTCCTCTTGCCAGGTGCCTGACAGCCCTGCACAGCTGTACAGCGTCCGATAAGTGAGCCCAGTGACTCCAGGGCAGCGCAGGTCTGAGCTGAAGCATTCTGATGCTTGTGGATTAGAGTAGGGCTGAGTCAGCTTCAGAACAGGGGCATGCTTGGGAAGGAGCAGGTTTGTGCCAGTTCTCATACGTTGGATTGGCTTTGAATGTGAGAACACTTCCGTGGCCTGTAGTACAGAACACCTTGCAAGACGGAGTGCAAACAGCTTCAGAACCAAAAAGCTGCACTTGTGCCCGTCGGGCCCCTGGTGTGCCAGACAGGTACAGAGCTCCACAGAGCTCACTTGGGATAAAAGGAATTGTCTGCTTTTGAATTCCTTGGGATATGTTCTGGAAGCCTCTGTTCATTACAGCTTAGAGAGTTGTTCGTTATGTTACTGTATTTTGAGTTACAAACCTTGCAGAAGTTATTTTCCCACAGCTTCTTTTGTGAAATCAACATCGTTCTGTGTGATGGCTTCTAAACATAACAGCATGTTCTTTTTTAACCTGAATTTTATATCTAATCAATGTCTTCAGTCATGAAGAGGAATTTGCATTGTTGTGTTTGTATATAGAGTATTGCAGTGCATGATTTAGCTTATGCATTTTATTAAATGCTGTTGAAATGTGGCATTCTATTGTTGTGGCTTAATACTGCTGTTTATAAGATTAAAGTGAGTTACAGCTGGAACTGCCTTCCTGAGTGGTGAGTTTACCTCATTTGAATGGGTTCAAGCCAAATACATCCTTTACTGTCTTGTAGGGATGAACAGTAGTTTCCCTTCAGTACAGTGATTATCTCGAGTGATTTCACAGAAGGTACCTCTAGAGGTCATCCAGTCCACCCCTCGGTACCAGAGCAGGATCACCACCATCTCCCTGCCCATCTCTCCAGCCTGTTCAGGTCATGCTGGATGGCAGCACAGCCTTGGGGGGTGCCAGCCACTGCTCGCAGTTTGGTGTCATCAGCAAACTGGCTGATGGTTGTTGTAACCACTTTTAAGTTTCACTTGTCAGACCCAGATGTCTACCAAAGGAAAAAAAAAAAAAAAAAGGCATCCCACTTGTTACCGTCTGCAGAGCATCTAAAGAGGAAACTGGAGACCTCTGGAGGGTGTTACCAGTCCAGGTCAGTGTGGGTGTTACTAGCCAGGTCAGCGTTTTATGTAGATGTTTCAGAGTATTTTTAAATCCTGTAGCACGAACTCACATCGAGTCAGGCAAATTTTCTCATGCATAGAATGCTTTTGTTTCCTATTTGACCAAAATGTCTTGCATGTTACAAACGTGCAGGGTCATATGGGCCCTGCCAAATTATGTCTTCAACTGAATTCTATTTCCTTAGCTGCTTAAATGGAAACAATAGTGAAAAAGTAAACCCAAACAGAACACAAAGCCAGGCTTCCCGGCCAGCTGCCTTCTGCGTCCGCACGTTTGTCACGGCTCTAAAGCTGTTGCTGCCCTGCGACAGGTCCTCAGGCGGCAGCTGCTCAGCCGCCGCAGAAGGAGCCGAAGGAGCGGCTGGGCACCCGTGGGGGCATCGTGGCCTGCAGCTTGAGCAGCACCTTTCGTCCCCAGGCGCGGAGGCCGCGGGCAGGTGCGGCCCGGGGCAGAGGAAGTGCGGGGGCGGCGCCGGGAGCCACTTCCGGCCGGGCCCGTGCCGCCGCCATGCCGATGAAAGGCCGCTTCCCCGTGCGGCGAACGCTGCAGTACCTGAGCCAGGGCGAGGTGCTCTTCCGCAGCTCGGTGAAAGTGATGACTGTCAACTACAACTCCGCCGGGGCGCGCAGCGAGGGCGCCAGGTGAGCGCCGGCAGCGCGGGGGCGGCGCGGCCGTGGGGCTACCCTCCCGGCACGGCCCGGCCAGCGCTGCGCTTTCTCGTCTCCTTTCCAGGAAGTTTGTGTTCTTCAACGTGCCTCAGATCCAGTACAAGAACCCCTGGGTGCAGATCATGCTGTTCAGGAACATGACCCCTTCGCCCTTCCTCCGCTTCTACCTGGGTAGGTGTCCCGGCCCCGCCGAGCCCCCGGCGGCAGCCACAGCAGCCCTCGGGCAGCCGCCGCCTTCCCGCCAGGAGCCTGGCCCCGGCCCCTCAGCCCGCGCTGTGCAGGAGGCTTTAAGTGCTAGCGGAGGCCCCCTGCCCTTGGACCGCACGGGCTGCTTGCTCCCCCGCGGCAGCGCCGCCGTCGCTTTCCCTTCGTGTGTTCGAGCACCTTTGGCACTGCTGCGAGGCAGCCCGCGGCAGGGAAGCTGCCACTCCTCCCACTATTAAAAACCTTTCTTGACAGATAACGGTGAGCAAGTTTTGGTCGACGTGGAAGACAAAACCAACAAAGAGATAACAGAGCACATTAAAAAAATCCTGGGGAAAAGCAAGTAAGTAACAGCAATGAGCTACAATAGAGCCTGGCACAGGGCAGAACACTGACCCCGCAAGCTCTGGGAGGCGTACAGAAGGAAATGCTGTTCTACTGGAGAGAACTGACACGAGCTAGCTCGGATGGACAAGTCAGAAACTGTCAGTGTCTCTCTGGTAAATTGTGGCGGGAGAGGGAACGTTGCCATTCAGGCTTCTGGTAGTCACAAAGAGATTTCTATTTTAGAGAAACACTTGAAAAAGAAGAAAGAGAAAGGAGAAAACTGTCACACCCAGCAAATTTTGGGCCCAAGAAGTACCACCTGCGAGAATGCATCTGTGAAGTCGAAGGCCAAGTTCCCTGCCCTGCTGTTGTGCCACTGCCCAAAGAGATGAGGGGGAAATACAAAGCTGCTGTGAAAGACGAAGCATCAGTGTGATATTTCGGGTCAGACACTTGGCTTTGCTCCATGCAGGATGACAAAGGTGCGTCAGTGAGAGACAAGCTCACAGCTTCTGGAGAAAAAAATCAGGCAAGTTGGTGTCATGCAGGTAATCCTGGCTCCTAAGTCTTTGTGCAGCTACAACCAGAATAACTGAAGTGACAAATAAATAAGTTAAAAACTCAAGCTTTTTTTTGGTGCCAGTTTTACAAAACAGTACAGGCAACAGTGCATGAAAGGAAGCCTGAACAACTTAAGAGTCATACTTCCTACTCATGCCTCCATGTGGAAGGTTAAGGTAAAAACAAGATGCTCTTTGCTTTGGGATACACAATAGACTGAAAAGTCCAAAGCACAGAATTCCACGAATTTACAGAAAGTGATACAGAAGTGTTTCTTCTACTTCTGTGCTAACTGCACCCAGCCAAGTGATAACTCCAGGCTCAAACCACACAGTGAATTTAATTGATGTCATTAGCAATCAAAAACAAGTCTCACAAAAGAGACACAACCTCTGCAGTTGATAGTGCAGCTCTGAGAAGCACAGATCAAGAACATCAGTAGTAAAGGAGAATATGCAAGTTGGTGTTTGAAAGATAAGCTTTACCATTACTTTCCTTGTCCTTCAAAGTGTAAAGCCTAAGTTTCCTACACTTCACATTCCCTTAAGCCAGGCTTAGGTATCAAACCCCTGTTGAATTCTGTGTCAGCACCTCTGACACAGTGGGCAAGGACAAGATTCCACACCAGGAGTCCTGTAAGAATGCCAGGGCCCAGCACAACACAAAATAAAGATGTTGCTTTATTTCTGTTTACAAAGGTTCCACACAGAGCCATGCATGCAGCCTCAACAGAAGTCAGTGCTGGTTACTGAGCTTTGTGGGCAGCAAGGCCTCCTTCTGTTGTGCCTCCTGAGCCCCACAGCACTCAAATACCTGCATAAGGTCTTTGCCTGGAGGTGACTTTAGTATCAGGTGTCTAGTCTATCACATTGAACACTGACAAAGCTCATGAGGTATGCTAGTCTGTTACCTGCTTGAAGGAACATTGTTATGTACAACATGAGTGCTCAAATGCTTAGTGTATTGACTGAAAACGAACATGGCAGGACAATTGCAACAAGGAAAAGGAACACTTTTAAAATAGGAAAGCTGAAGTCACTGAAACATTTTTCACGCTGATACCAAAATAGCTTTGGGTTACAGTGCAGGGAGCAATCTTAAACATCATCCCTGACATGCATCCATCTCAGCCTTTGGGGGGTTTGCTACCCCAGTGCGGATCTTCTTAGTTTATGACCTTTTAGAATCCTCTGCTCTTTTTACTTCATGCAAAGCCACACTGAGGGACTCAACTCTTCATCTCTGTATGAAAGCTTCCTGGTCTTCAGACAACCTGTTCTGCACACCTTCAGCTTCAGCTCTGGGCCACAGTAAGGACAACAGTTGTCCCCTGAGAGGATACAAGCAGTGTGGGGTTTTAAACGCCAGCTCTGCAAGTCCCTACCCTACTAATTTATAGCAAAATTAACCCAGTGTCCCTGCTCTTCAGGTAGTGTGATTATTGGTGTCTCTACAGGATCACAGAAGGCTTAGCTTGCAGCTGTGCCAAGACACCAGTTAAAAGATATGCCCTGTCTCATAGAATTTTACATTTCTGAGTAAGCCCAGTGCTGTGCAGTATGATCTGCCTGACCTTCCTCCAGCTTCAAATGAGCACCTGTTAGCCCCACCACCCTTTCAAACAGTGATGCCCAAAGATGGACCCGTGCCTTTCAAAGCAGCTAAGGCTCCATCTTCTCAGAGATACCCCAAAGTGATTACAAATTTATGTATCAGATTCATGAGCCCAGCTCAGCCCTCCTGCATCACAGGTGCTGGCCCTCACCTAGCAATCCCCCAGGCCACAGGATCACAAGATGGCTGACATTTAGAGCCCCTTATTTAAGACATGCCTGGATGCCATCACTGCCAAGCAGAATCAAATATGAAGCATGTCTCCAAGCTTTCACAGAATTCCAGTTCAGTGACACTTCGGCTCTCCATTGTAAACAATTTTTTTTTTTGTTCCTTGAATGTTAAAAAAGGAGGGTTCCAGTTTCACAGATGTGACAAACATGATCATTCTGTCACCCAGAGAATTTAAAGGAAATGTGTAGATTCCAAAAGGTAATAGGCAGCTAGAGGTCCATCCTCTGGACTGTAGTGGTGCTAGCCTGATTTCCCTGGAAATGGGCTGACATTTGTTCCCTCACAAGCAGGTCTGAGGCCAGCCTGGCTCTCTGTGACACAGCAAGGCTGTACTCAGAGCAAATGGGAAACCAAAAGTGATGAGCAGATAGCATGCAAATTTTACTAGGGAGTTTTTATAAGCACATTAAAAAGTTACTCATATTAGTATCACTTATAAAGTTCTGTCTTAAAATCCCTTTTGTATGTTAGCATTGCACAAAACTGACCTGCCAGCCTGTGAGTTCTGCACCTCAAAGCATCACAGTAGCCTTTGAACAGCACTTTAATGCCCTCAGGCAGTGCAGCTGAGGATGCAGAGGTTTACAGATTTCATCTCTTTAGTCAAAGCCCCACTTGAAAGGCCAATACAACAGAAAAGGGCAAAGATGACAAACCAATATTGCAACAATTTCCAAATCATAGTTCCCTGTCAGCCACTCTGACCAGAACGATCAAAAAGCAGTCAGCATCAAACCAGTGTTGTAACAGCAGAGTACTGCAGTAACTCTTCAGGACTGAGCACTGGTGGAAACACTTCACTGAAAGTGCAGAGAAGACTCTTTCAATTCCCTCTTGCCATCCATACTCTTTGCCAGGATATGCTCTACTTGCCCACATTTAACAGCAGATTTAAAACTATTACACATCCTACAGCTGTTTTCAGCAGCTGGATTTCTCCTTCTGCTTCGCCAAGGTGCGCTTCAATTCCTTTAAGTTCTCTGTCAGCACCTCCACCTCATCCATTCGTCCGCTATGTTTGGCATCAAATATGTAAGCTTTGATGTTATCTATCTGCTGCAGAAGCAGCTCCTCCTCTATGGTCTCCTCTCCAGAGACCTCGCAGCCATCCTCCACTTCAAAGGGATTGGTTGAAGATCCCTCTTCAAACGGATTCCCGGAATTCCAACTGCCTCCAGGCTTTTGAGATGGATTTTCATCTTCTTCAAAAGGGTTCAAAGAACTGCCAGGTGCTCCATTCATTTGCTCATCTTCCTCATCATTTTCAAAAGGATTATATTCTTTTTTATCACCCTGCAAAGCTGTGCCAGAGAAAGAACCCACTGGAGAAACGTCTTTGGTAAATGGGTTAGAATCTTCCTCTGACTGAGGGGTATCTGCTTCCTCTTCAAAAGGGTTCAGACAGGCTGGCTGACCTTGGTCTTTGTAACACTGTGGGACACCCTGGGGTTTGAATGTGAAGAGCAAGTGCTCTTTAGCTGGCAGCTGTGATTCAAAGCTGGGGTCTCCCTTGATCTGAGCCACATCCAAATCCAATGCATGTGCTGTCAAGTTCTGATCCTCTCTCGCAACTTGATGCTGATGCTGCCTGACTTCTCTGAAGTCTAAGGAGCATGTCCTTGAATGCTGAGACATGATTTTGAGATGTTCTCTTTCCCACTCCTTTTCACGAAGGACCTGAAGTTCCTCCCTCTGCATCTCTTCCTCCTCTGCCTGTTTTTTAGAAAGCTCAATAGCTTTAAGAGTCTGCTGTTGATCATATTCATCCTGAAGCTGCCTCAGGTTCTCTTGCAGCATGTGGACCTCATCTATCCTATTAGCTGCCTTGGCCTGCTTAATGAAGGAGGTGATGTTGTCTATCTGCTGAAGAAGTGGGTCTGCTATCTCCCTCTCCCTTGATATGCTAGAGGTGGGTAACCAGCCCTCAGACTTCCTGACTGTTCCTTTTTTCAGGTGAGCTGCATCACCATTAACTGCAGCTGCTGATCTGGAGATAAAGTCTTTCTGTTTTTCCTCCTGTTTTCCATGTGTTTCCAAAGCCACCTAAATGAAAAAGCATGCAGAAAGAGAAGATCATGAGCTCAAAAAAAATCCGTTCCAAATATCCAAAGGCAGAAGAAGTTAGCAGACACTGCTAGAGGGATCAGCAGCACTTTTGGTTACTTTGCAGAAGATGCTTCTTCTCACAACATTCATAGAATGACAGAATCACATTACCTCAGTGCTTCCCTTCAGTTTGTGATTGATCAACATCTACAAACCTGAGTACAAGTGGAAGCAGTGACCGCACTTTACAGAGAGGGGAAAAAAATGGGCAATGCTGCTGTGCAGAGTGGTCTAGATTCATCTGGACAGCAGCTGTCACACCTGCCTAAGGCAGAGGGCTGCAATGGAACACAGCTGTTAAAGGTCACTGATACCCTTAGCTTCGGAGCATAACTATTCCTACCCCTCAACTTCTACCTCAAGATGAACCTGGTTTTATTTGCAATTAGTGATGTCTCCCTTCCTAACTGAAAACACCTCTCTGTGAAGAGGCATCCTTGTTCTAGGTTGTCCTCTTCACTACACAGAGAAGCCAAACTCCACTGGTGCAAATGAACTCTGGAAGACAGTTTGAAAATCCATGTCAATAAGGCAGCTGAGGGCTATACTCTGCATGCACTGCAGCATGTGTAACCAAGTCACTGCTGCTTCCCAAAGGGGTTCAGTTGCTCAGCACAGTCAGCACTCCTGGGCAGCCTACAATGGATGTGTCACATGAACCCCTGGAAAAGGGTGTGGGAGAATTAAAACGTGAAACCCAACACTAACGCAAACCATTCACACACACAGCTACTAGGCTAAAGTTCTTGAAGGGGGCCCCAATACAGGGTGTAGCAGATCTTAACCCATCTTACCATTTGGGGTCTTCTCTTCTTCAGTTCTTCATACTGGTCTTTGGTTGGCAGGGACATCAAGCCAAGCAGTTTTTCCTGGCAAAAGTGGTACTATTTACAGTGCTGCTTGCAGACACTCGGCCAACGTTCGAGTACTTTAGAGACACCACCAAGAGAACCCCCCGCAAATAAGCAGCACTTCTGCACTGCAATCACTGCTGCAAGCCTGAGCACCTCAGCTGCCAGAAATAAACTGCTAGCTAGCTGCACAACTCAGCAAGAGTAAAGCCACTGCTCACACCTTCTCTAAGGTCCCTCAGCCTAATATTGCCTGCATTTGAGGAAGCCCATCTAAGGCTACCACCATGAGGGGAACTGCAGAAACTGAACTAAGCCTCCTGTCAGAAGCTTTACAAACCAGGGGGAGAACACTCTTAACATCTACATTCAGCTCACAGGACATGCTCCACTTACCTGAACAAAAAGTGTAGCGGAGTATCTTATCATTCTCTGAAGCTGTAGTGTTTTAGGATGGGGTTGAGGATCTTCATGCAAGCCTAGACTCAAAATCTTCTTACTGAATTAAAGGAAACACACAGCTCCATCAGTTTAGAAACAAGGGCCAGTGAAAATGTGACAGAAGGGAGAAAGACAATATTGCATTAGAATTCTCTGGTATTCTTTTAGATAAGCTACCTTGGATATCACAAGGTATAACACTTGTACTCCCAGACTTTTTTTTTTTTTAAACAAAAACAATGCCCCCAAAACACACATCCCCAAAAAAAGCCCACAACCCAAAACATACACACACACCCCACCCCCAAAAAAAAGAAAGAAAAAACCCCAACCAACCAAGCCAGCCCCAGCTGTGCTGCTATTTGTTTCCCCTGTACTTAGTTATCACCACTGCAGAGAAATGCAGGAATTGTAAGGCTGGGAAAGGAAGCAGAAATTGTTGATGCCCCTTCTCCCATGCTCCTGACAAAGGTGCAGACACACTCACTGCCTGTATCAGTAGGCAGATGTATGCTGCACCAACTCAGACACCAACAGCTGAGGCAAACCACACAAAAATGGTTAACAGAGGGGGACAAGTGCAGGCCAGAGTGGGGGAAAGATCTTTTACCTTAAGGCATCTATCAATTCATAGACTTTCTGAATCTCCACCCTCAAGTCATTAGCATGTTCCAGACTGTAGGCTGTCTCCCCAGCACTAAGAAATAGATACACTTTTAAGTCACACATCCAGCCAACAACATAACACCAGAAGCTATCCCAAGATGACTGACTCAACATTGGCAAGACTAGCTGACACCAACGGAGTCCAACTGCTCTGTTTCAAGCTTATTTTTAAAACCCCCTTGTAAGAGCAGTGGGAAATGACAATCATCATGGGAACAGGAACACTTCATAAAAGATCAGTTTATGTATTATTATTATTTATTTTTATAGGATAAACTGCATTTTTAACACAGGAGTGCCACTCTTTCACTAATACCCAAAATACAGGTGTTGCAAACATCTCAGCTGGTGGGGTTTTACCAGCCAGCTGGCACGAGAAGAACCCTCAGGAACTGCACCACCACAGTCAGTGTTCTCTCTGCTAAGGTTTGTCACAAAGCAGAGGCCTGCAGCCCCACAGGGCAGTAACTGACTGTCCCCCCAGGCAACCAATTACCTTCACTTTGCCAGGATCCCACACAGGCTGATAAAACAAATTGGGATTTAGCAGGGGAGACTCTTCAGCTTCCCTCTCCTTTTACATCACCCATACAAAAGGTACAGATCACTCTCTTGAAAAAAGCTTTCCTATCCATACCATTCCAGTTTCTGGGACTCAATACTACTCAGAAATCTTTAATTAAATACACAAATTTTACAAACCTCTATGCAGTTACCATTAATAACTCAGTCGGTGCCACTTTGCTTGAAGAGGATCCAGACGACAACAAACAATCCAACACCACTTTTTCTTAGCATTCATGCTCTTGCAGCCTCTGCATACCACTTCCTTACTCCTCCCCACACTTCATAACTAAAACCAGAAATGGGGCTTACTTCAGTGACTCTGCCATCCTGATGTATTCTGGTGCCTTCTGATCAACCTTCTCCATGCAGACCCTGAGTTTCTTGTTTAGAACGAAACATAAAGAAGAACTGACATTAAAGCACTAACTCAAGAACATGCTGACATAAACCTGAGCACATTCAGAGTTAACTGTGATGAAAATCATGCAACTACCCGGGATGACAAGACCCTGCAGTTATTTCAGAACACGGGTGGCATGGTCAGGAAGAGGGAAAGACTCCCTCTAACCCCGCAGGGCACAATTGGAATTTAGAAGCTGATGACTTGCACAACTTCTAGCCTTAAACCTCCTCACATACATACCCCAAACATGAAAGCAGCAACAAGTGCATTTACCTCATAGAGTTTCACAATCTCTGGGGTGCATTCCTTCTCATCGATCTGCTGCTCTCTTTTCAGCAGGGTGTCTTTGCAGTGCCGACAACAACGGATCCGTTCATCGTCCTTCTCGTCTAGCACCGAGCTCACACTGCTGATGCTGCTGAGGCTGCCCCGGCGGGAGCCGTGGACACTGTTAGGTGAGGAGTTGGGACTGTTCTGAGAGCCCAAGGCCTCTTTGCTGGCACTGGTGAGCTTGCCTAAGAATTAAACACAGCTCTGTTTACGGGGACTGTAAAATGTACTGCAGAGGAAACTCTGCATTCAGGTACTATTAGTTTAAACACTCTGCTGGAAGCTCATGACAACCAAGACAGCAAATGAGAACTGAGGTCTTCACTGTGAACTCTTCTCCATTCAAAAAGCAGCTAGAGAACAGAGTGCTGACAGCTACCTCCTTTCCATTCTCCTGCTGGAGCCCTGCAGTTACAGAACAGCGTGTGGAAGCACAGCTGCGTTAATGCTGTCTGTGTTGCATGCTTGAATGTGCCGAAAGCCCAGCCCCCGTCATCTGTTTCCACAGAAAATACAGCCTCTCCAACGTACCAGGTGAAGAAGTTAAAGGTCAAAGGGTTTCTTAAAGGCTTGTGGATGAACTTCCTTAATGTCAGCATTTGGACAACCACAGGCAAGACTGGAAATATCCACAACAGAATCTTGGCAGTTACAATTCCTGAAGGTAACACCCTCATAGTCACAAGTACTCAACAGAGTAAGACATTAAACATTAATTCTATTTACTAGTAGCATATACTACTGCTGTGTCTAGTGACTACTTCAGTGTTCTGCAACACTGTCAAAGCTACAGAAGGAACACAAAGAATTAATAAATTCTCCTGTTCCTCAGACAAGTGTCTGCATGAGACTGAGTGGCATGCTAAGAACCAAGTCTTCCACACAGGCAGCTTTTTTCCAATGGCAAAAGGCTTGGGTGCAGTCAGAGTGAGCTAAGGAGAGAAGAAATTGCCCCCAGGGGCTATACTCACTGGCCAAGGGAAGGCTGACAAGTTCCATGCACTTCTTGCACATGATGGAACCGCAGAGGCGGCAGTGGTGACGTCTGTTCCGAATACTGAACTTACTGCCACAGTCTGGGCAGAAGGGGACATCCTGATCGCTGACCCAAGGCACAACAGACTTCTCTATAGCTGTGATGGATGGCAGAGGAGGGGACACACAACTGGAGATTATTAAACTCAATTCTCAGCTGGTTACACTAGAGTAGTCTGAGTGAAGCTCATACCAACCTCTTATTTTAGCCGACTCAGTGTTCGCTCTGTCAAATGACGTCAGCTAGTGGAAGAAACAGAACGTTCAAGGAAGTGGTACTAGGGCAAGGAAACAAAACACAACCCAGCCCAGCACAGGAAAGAAGCCTGCCAGTTCTAAGAGACAGGAGTCTCAGTCTCTTGTACAGCAGATTGCTGAAACTTGTTTATTCCTAATGCCACATTCACATGAACGGTGCTGAACCATGACTATGCAAAGCAGAGCATTTGGGGTAGAACCCCTGCAGCACCCGAGGCACACCACCACGTGGGCAGTCAAGCTGGGAGAATCAAGACAAAAACGTCAGGGAGACATTTAAAGTAAAAGATGGTCACACTCCACACTAAAACCCGTGGGGTTTCAATCTAGGAAGCATTCATAAGACTGGAATGTTAAGAGGCAACAGATTTACCTTTTCTAACCTGATGATCAGCTTATTGACTTCAACTACATAGTGGTCAATCCTGGCTGCTCGGTGCTTCTTGAAATCAGAAAGATGGCTTCTCATAGCCCCTGGAAAGAAGACAGCAGGAAGGCTTCAGAGTGACCTAGACATTCTGTGGGGACTTAAAATACATTTAAACATCTCTCCTCACCCTTCATTTCTCACTTTCAAATCTAGTTCTAAAGACACATTACAATCCCAGACTTCCAGAGTGCTGCTCTAACTGAAGCCTGCAGGTTAAAGCCTATCTCCAGGCTAGCAGCAAGTGTCATCAAAGTAACTGATATCTCAGTGACAACAAGAGGCAATGTCCAGTCCCAGGATGCCTACTCACAAGCTTGGTCAATTTGCCCTTGAAATTCCACAGATGTTGACTTATATTTAGAGCAGTGGCTTTGGGGTTATGTTGGGCTTTTTTTAACACTGTCATTGTTTTGTGGTTTGTTTGGGTTTTTAAAGTAAATCTCTTTTTTAGTAAGAGATGGTCTACACCTCAAATCTAAGATAAAACTGTAAGATCTAAAATCAACAAAGAAGCCTTTTCATGGACACGTAAGCTAATGACTACTTGAAGTGTAGCCCAAAAGCTGAGAAATTTATAAAGCCACAGCCTAAATATTAATCAGCTATAGCTTAATTGTTAATGAGTGGATATCTGTTTTGTAAAAAGCCACACAAAGCCTGCAGAACACCTCACCAAAGCTAGGTGCACAGAGGTGAACACATCTCCAGCAGGCCTCAACAGCCGAGGCACAATGACAAGTGACCCTGCTCCCAGGGCTAGCTGAGGTGCTCATTCTACTCCACACCCCTGTTAGGAGCATTCTCCCCTCTGCCCCATACAACACAGGCACAACATCAACATGCAAACCATAACCTCCTGCAACAGTAAACCAAACAATGCAAACACAACCCATGCAACTGCAGCAAAACTGTGGGATTCCCAAGCCAGATTAAGTAAATTATCTCCACTGCTACCCCTTTCTAGCATTCCTACCCACTTCCTGGGGCTCCCACATGTAGGGATCTACTCCGCCATAGCTGAAGGACTCGTATCGCTCCTGAGATCCAGAGTCAGTTCTGTCATCTCCTTCTCGCTTCAGCAATTTCTTCTTTGCTCTTTTGGCCTTCTGGACCAGGTCTGGAAAAGATAAACCCAAGCAGGTACAAGTATTTGTCACATGAAACTGACGTGGAACACTCTTCACCTCTTAGCACAAGTCTTCTTTCTTGATGACAAGTTTATGTTCAACATGTTCTGTTTAGGACCAGAATGGGGTTCAGAGAATCAGATGACATGAAGTGCTCTTTGTGGCCTGTCACAAAGTAGCACTAAGGTCATAATGCCAGTCTAGGCACTCTAGTCAGACACTTTGCTGTAAAGCAGTGACCTGTCTTGAGCTATGGGACCCATTTCTCTGCACCCTGGGACATTCGTAATGTTCTCCTTGGGATTAGAGGCTGCTCAACACTTTGTCTTGCTGCCCGAACTACAAATGAAGAATAAGTCCTTGTAACGGGAGAACAGTCTCCTAGATAAACAAAAAGACCAAGAATCTGAAGGTTCAGAGCTTTTATTGCCCTTGCAGCCTCGTTCCCCTCTGGATGCCAGCAGAAGCTGAAGGCACCACTTTTCTTGCCAAACACATTAAGTAGCAACTTAAGATAGATTTTCTATACATCAAACCTTTCAACAAGCTGCCGAGGTCGTGAGTTTACATCTCCTTTTATATTTCTCACCGTCTTATCTGGTGTCCAAAACATTGGCACCTGCACCTTACTCTTACTGGTGTCACCTCTGAGCTCCAGGCATTAGTGCCAGCAGCCCCTCCTGCAGCCACCGTCCCTCCGGGCGGTTTTTCAGCTGAAGTTACGGTGCCTCCCACACAGACACAGGTTTCTGTAGAGCCGTGTCAGGCAGGCACGGACTCTACCACCACTGTAACCCCTCTGAAGGACGGACTTTATCCAGCCAGCAAACGCCCCCTCCTCACCCGTAAAGCACCGCAGCTCACACCTGCGTGCTCCCAGAGTTCCGAGAGCCCGCGGGTGCGGCGGCTTTTGCCGCACGGAGTGCGCGGCGGCGAACGCGACCGCGCTGACAGCGCCGCCGCGCCCCTTACTTCTGAGCTGGCCCCTGACGTCCCTGTCCTCGCCGGAGTGCTCCTCCTCGTAGTGCGCCTGCAGTTGGTAGAACGACTGGAGGTCCTTCAGGCACAGCGGGCACAAGAACCCCTCCCGCATCTCCCCCGGGTCGCCGAAGGGCGGCGGGCAGCTGGACGCCATGGCAGGCTGGCCGGCGGCGAGCAGCGATCCTTTGCCGGGCTCAGCAGCGGCGCAGCGGGGCGGGACGCGGCCGCCCGGCGGGGACACGGCGCGGGGGCGCAGGGCGCGGCAGCGGCATCGTCCTTCGTGGCTTTCTGAAAGACACCCGGGCAGGGGCGTCGGGCTGGCGGCGCAGCCTCACTCCACGCCCTCCCTGGCCCCTCCGCGGCGCAGCGGCCGTCCGCGCCAAGGCCCCGGACAGGGCGCGGGCCGCCTCCCGCCACTTCGCATGCGGTACCCGCTCGGCCGGTAGCGCTCGGCGTCGCCTGAGCCCGCAGGCCCCGCCCGGAGACGAGAAGAAAGCCCTCTTCGCGGCCGCGCTGCGGAAGGAGAAACGCCCGGGAACCGGAATCAGCGAAGCCCGGCGGCAGGGCCGCCTACGCACGCGCGGCCGAGGCAAAGAGTAGCGGCGAGAGGGGCGGGGTTTAGCGCTCGCGTGAGCGCCGGAAGGGCGGCGCGGGGGGGGGGGGGGGGTGTCCGTGCCGCTCGGCACCGCCTAGCCCCATGTCTCACCTCCGTTGCCGCCTGCTTGGGAGCGGTGAAGCCCGGCGGAGACTGGGGTGAACACCGAGGTACGGCTAGGTGGGCAGGACTAGGACGAGGAGGGCTCATGCGGGCCCGCGGACGCGTGCGAGGCCGAGCGCAGAGCTATCGATGGGAGGCGAGGCGGGAAGGAGGAGGAAGGGGCGCGGCGGCCTAGGCGTTTGCATCCGCTAGGGGACGGGCGGCGGCTGCGCCCTGGGACAGCGCTGAACGGCTTCAGTGAGCAGTGCGTAAGCCCTGCCGAAGTGCCCTTTGGCTCGCCGGATGTGAGTTTGGTCTTCAGCCTCCTTTTTCCTCTGTGGTTTATGCCGAGCGATGTTCATGTAGGCAGAAGTATCCCCGTATTGCCCCGTGCCTCTGTTGCGTCTGGCAGAGTGGAAACTAAGAACTGCATCACTTTGTGCGTAAGGCAGCATTTCTTTGCTAGTCAGACCGTACAATCCAGGGTTTAACCAAGGCCCCTCTCTGACGAAGCACCTGCTCTAACCTGAGGGCTTCGCACGGAGCAGAAGGGAGAGGGCGGCCGGGGTTGGGAAGAGGGTTCTGAAGTGTAAGGCCCGAGGCGGCACAGCCTGCTTGGAGGGTGAGTACGAACCAGCCTGCAGTGCCCCGGAGGGTGCAAGTGCTGCGGTGTCCGACCCCTTCCCTGTGTTCGTTGGAGTGTTCCTGCTGCTCCGTGCTCGTACCTGGGAGGGCCCGGGCGGAACCAGCTGCCTGTCCGTTTGTTGTGGCCTTGCTCCTTCTGACCAGACCTAGCTGAGGGCAGTGGAAAAGGCTCCAGCACTACAAGTGTCTCCGGAGAGCTGTGAGTGCGAGGGCGTCTGTGGCAGTGAGCGAGCAATGAAAGAGTAGGTACAAGGCTTGCAACAAGGTTTCCCACGTACTTTCCTTTACGTGTTCCTGTTCCGTGTGTGGGTTTGGCTCCTTCACGTGTTTTGCAGAAGACTACAGACTGTGAAAGTGTCACCAAGTGAATCTTAATGACTGACAAAACACCACAGTGTATCACTCAGTCTTGAAAAGAGAAATTTCATTTAACATTTTGAAAGTGCTGATATCTTCCTTCTTAACTCTCTCTATTTTTCTCTCCCTTTCCTTTCCCTTCCCACTGTCCTTCTGCTCCAGTCCATTACCAAAAGTCTTCTCTGGCTCTAACAAGCCTCCCTCTTCAGCCCTTTGGTGTCAGTTCCCTTTCCTTTATTGCAAGGGAATCAGGGGCTGGAAGGGACCTCCAGAGCTCATCCAGCCCACCCCCCCTGCCAGACCACAGTCTCCTATACCAGATCACACAGGAACACATCCAGGCAGATCTTGACTATCTCCAGAGAGGGAGACTCCCCAACCCTCCCTGGGCAGCCTGTTCCAGTGCTCTGTCACCCTCACAGGGGAAAAAATCCTCCTCGTGCTTACACGAAACTTCCTATGCCTCAGCTTCCACCCAGTGCCCCTTGTGCTGGCATTGGGCATCACCCAGCAGAGCCTGGCTCCAGCCTCCTGGCACTCACCTGCATATCTTTATAACCATTGCTGAGGTCACCTCTCAGGCTCCTCCTCTCCCAGCAGCACAGCCTCAGCTCCCTCAGGCTCTTCTCCTAACAGAGCTGTTCCATTCCCTTCAGCATCTTTGTGGCTCTGTGCTGGACTCTCTCCAGCAGTTCCATGTCCCTCTTCAACTGGGGGCCCAGATCTGGACACAGTACTCCAGATGTGGCCTCACCAGGGCAGAGTAGAGGGTCAGGAGAACCTCTCTCGACCCCCTAGCCACAGCCCTTCTAATACACCCCAGACTGGCATTGGCCCTCCTGCCCACCACAGCACATTGCTGGCTCATGGTCAGCCTCCCATCCACTAAGACCTCCAAATCCTTTTCCCCTTTGCTGCCTTCCAACAGCTCTGTCCTCAACCTATTCTGATCCCTGGGATTGTTCTTGCCCAGGTGAAATTTGACTCTTAGCAGAACCTCCCACGCCGCGCAGGGCTGGCTGAGGACCCCAAGTGGTGTCACTCTTCTTCAGCTCCTTGTAACATCGCAGTGCCCTTTGGAACGTCAGTTAATGGAATCTGATCCAGCACAGACTGGAAATACTTGTTGATGATGCCTGTCTGCTTCTCAAGTAATGCAGTGGAACAGTTTTGCATAAACATGACTTACTGAGGGGAAAAAAAGCTTTAAATGTTGGGAAACCAACATATTGAGTTCAGTATAGACTTTGGGGTGGAAATAGAGTGGGAAATCAGAATGTTCTTCCCAAGTATTCCCTAAACTAAATAGCTATTTCAGTTAAATTGATGTCTAAATTTGGCCTAAATCCAATTTCTAAAATTAAATCATATTTTTTCAATCCATTTAAAGCCTCCTAACGTTGATAGCACAAAATAATTCTTACAATATAAAATTCTCTCTGATTTTAATTTCTATGAGAAACCTTTGTTTGTTTGTTTAGGTGGATCTAAACCAGCATTTTCTGTGTTTTGCATTTTGTTAAGAGAAGGAAAAAATCTGCACATCGCCATTCCTTTTAACAAAACATGCATTCAAAATACTCAGACTGCTTAGAGTAAACATTTTGATACAACCCAAATTTAATTAGTCTGTGTGGAGATGATGGAAGCTGTGTTTCCATGCCAAACCCAGGATTTTCCTCTGTTTGCAGACTCATCCATCAAAACTGACAGCATGAAGAATTGTAAGAGCTGTAGCTGGTGACTTGTGGACCCCCTTTATCTGACTTTCTGTTAACTGTTTCAGTACTGGCAGGCCAGTGATCTACACCAGGTTGTGGTGAATACTGCTGAAGAATCAGGCCCACTGGTGCTGAGTGCTGTGGAACAGCACCACTCGTACACAGAGTGGGTGAACTGCAAAGAACAGAGACAGGAAGAGTCAGAATTCCTTTGTGCCTGCATTTTATTTCATGTTTTACACCACAGTGTCTAGATTGTGTCCAGGGCTCACGTGAGATGTCAAACACACCCATATGTGGATGCTGCCTCCTGTAGCTCCTCTCATCTTCCATCTCCCCTACAGATTTGTACAGCAGTGAGCAGAACACCCTCAGCAGTGGGGCTTAGCAGTGAAGGATTTGGGATTCTTTTTGCAGGCCTGTTCTTGATGACTTCAGCAGTACCTACTTGTTCAAAGGGCTTGCTTTTTGTCTTGACTATTTTTTGCTCAGCCTTTCATGAAGTCAAACTGTATTTTTCGTCTTGGCTTTTCTCTCTCCTCCTCCTCCTCTCCTTTTACAATCACTTCTTCAGGAACCCCATGCATCAGTATCAGCTTCAGAATCAAGAGGGAGCTTACACTGGAAACATGCTTCTCTGGGAAAATTAGTTTAAACCAACAATCATATGCCAGGTAGCCTGTTCAAAGCAGGTCACTCTCCCTAGTTTTCTTAGCCACAACTTCACATTTTCCATAAGCAGTCAGCTCTTCAAAGTGTCAGCACTGCATCCTGTTCAGCTGGATTGTTAGAATATCCACTACAGGGAGAAGATGACAATGATCTAACTTCCTTTGGTATGGCAAGGTGGCTTCTGCTTCACCTCCTTCCCATTTAGCAGGAGCATTTGGCTGATGTGCCCAAGTTTTCCCTCTTTCCAGCTCAGGAACATGAGGCAGGCCCAGTGCATGTTAGCTGTAGGTGAGGATGTGTTTCTGCAGTCACTCAGTGCTGCTTGTGCTGGGGTATCTGTGAGATGCTGCTTTCCTGCCTGGATCACTGCCTGTCGGTTCAAACCAAAGGGGCTGGAATCAGTTGAAGACCTGCCTTTGTCGCTAGGCTAGGGCCCTTCAATTACACTCATGTCTGTCAGGAGCCAGCACCTCAGTGTGATCTGTGATCTAATCAGAGTTCAGTGCTGCTTTTCTGCCCTTCAGCCTCTGCTGCATCTTGTGTAAGCAAAGTGACTTGGCCCCTGGCTGACACATGTCCTTTTCTTGGCTTCCTTCTTGGGACTTCTGCAGTGGTTTCATCAAGGAAAGGAAGCCATAGGTCTTCACACAGATCTAAAAGTAGTCTCAAGGCAGGTAGATAACTCAGTTTTCTCAAGGAACTTCCCCATCTGTTTTTATCAGAGGTCTCTGTGTTCAGTCTGATTCTTTCATGATTACCCTGTAGGATTGAGGAGCTCCTGCTTCTCCTTCCTGAGAGGGAAGTGGGACTTCTGCACCCCAATGCAGATAGGCCCATTCCCTAAAACCAGAAGGATTTCCCTGCCTGCATCTTTCATGTCCAAACCTCACCCAGGCTCGTGTCTGCAGTGCTTCTCCACTTGGCTGCTTTGATCATGGCTATGTCCTGACTGGTGCTTTAACAGTGCAGCTGACTGCTGAACCTTAACTGAGTTACCAGGCAGCAGTGACCCCACTTTAGCCATAGGAACGAGGTTTTCAAACTTTCTCCAACTGATGAGTCATTAGAGGTAGTAATAAAGGGGGTTGTTTGGCCATATCCCTTGGAAGCACTCAGCCCATGCTAATTACAGTGGGTTAGCAAAAAAGGTCAAGGCTGGTGTGTGGGAGGGGGCACTGATGTGTCTTGATGGTGGTGAGGAGGATAAATATCAGTGGAAAACATTTGTTTAAAAAACCTGAGCTGCTCTGACCTCTCTTTGCACAGGAAGTGGTGAGAATAACTGAAGGCACTCAGTGCCTGCATTTACTGCAAAAATCAATAAATCTCTTGTTTGGTCCTGTGAACAGGGAATCAGACCTCTGGTAAAGTTCCTGGCAGCTAAGTGACAAGGTTGCTGTGGGTTTGACCCAGATGCATCATTTTGTGTGTCACACAGGTAGATTTAACCAGGGAATCTATCTACAAATCATCTTTCCACTTCAGTAGCAAACCAATTTTATGCATGAACATATGCTGCCCACCAACATGCAAGAAGAGTGTGCCTAGAAAAAAACACCCTTTGCCATTAGTTTATTTATTTTGTTTAGCTTGAGTAACTTTTATGTTTTTCACTCCACTGCAGTGTGTGCACAAGGAATAAGGACATCCAGAGCTGACTGTTGATGTTTATTGAGTCAATCATAACAAATGAACAGCTGTATGGGTCTGACTAGGGAAAGGAAAATCACTCTTTGAGAAGAGGAGAGAAGCCAGAGCACTGTAGTGGAAGGAGGGGATGTCTGCTTGTTTCATTCTGAAATGGATGGAATGTACACAGATGGCTCCACAGCTTGTGATGGAGATGCTCTAGGATCACAGAATCAGCGTGGGTTGGGAGGGTTAGGCAGGGACATCTCCCACTAGACCAGGTTGCTGAAGGCCCCATCCAGCCTGGCTTCGAACACCTCCATGAACCCTTTGCACTGTGCAGTTTCTTTGATGTAAAGGGGTTTTATGAGCCAGTTCCAAGTCTAACTATGAAGTCAGCTAACCTGCTGCAGCTGAAGCAGCTCCTGTCTGGTCAGTGCTCACTCTGGACAGATTCAATGCACAAGGGTTCAGCTCTCAGTGGATCACTTAGAATTGAAAGCGTAGCCCATTTCTGTTTGAAATAACTGGCATATGTTCTTTTGTCTCTGTTCATTTTCTGGTTTCACTGGTGTGAGAGAGGACCTTACAGTTCCTGCGCTTAGCAGCATCAGGACAGATTTAAGAGTCTGTTTGGAAACAGCAAATCAGACACACGCAGGGAGATTGTTCTGGGGCCTGCCCATAAGGAGGACTCTTAACTCGCTAAAGTGGGTAGGTGAAGACTCACAGCACTTGCCTGTCCCGTTCCACAGGGTCCTTTAGTTCTTTTAAGTGTGTGAGAAAGCCGTTAACTGAAATGGGAACATGAATGCACTGAAAGGTAGGTGCAGAGGTCAGCAGCAGGAAGCCGGCGGGGCGGGGGGGCGCGGGGCGGGAAGTGAACAACATTGTGTGGTGACCTGGAAGTTTACTTCACCAGATGCCAAAAGTACACAATGATTTGCTTATTCCTCTATGTCACTCTCCCATGCTGATCTCTTTCCTGGGTGCTGACGTTTTTCTTCTACCCTGTCTGTGCTAACACTTTCTACTAAATCAAGCAACAAGCTGCCTTTGTTACAGGTTAAGGGCTCCTGGAAGCTGCAGGGACCTGCATCCTCAGGGCTTTCAGAATTCCAGGGCCTTTTGCTAGGGTGCTGGCGTTTCTCACCGTATTGCTCATTTAGTTCTACCTCACCATTCCAGCCTCTTTGGCTAGGATGCTGGACCTTGGACATCAGATACCTCCTGCCCGGGTGCTGCCTTTTGGGTAGCTGATTCAAGTAGGCTGGCTGTGCAGCAGGGGTGCCAGCATCCTGGTCTAACAGCCAGCCTCTGCCAGGGTGCTGTCGCTTTTTCAGCTCCAGATAGCTGTCCAGGTCATCTGTCTCGCTTTTCCCTGGATACTGCCTCTTCTGAGTGTCTCTGTAAGATGTGTCTTCCTCAGCATCTCTTTTTCCGGGATGCTGTCTCTTCTCCAGATCACTGAGGTATTTCTTCCCAGGGTGCTGCCTTTTGGAAAGCCATTCTGGCAGAGGGGCATTTGGTTCTGTCCAAGGAAAAGAGGAACATTAGTCAGCCCCCACAGCCCTCACTAAGGGAGTTGAAATGGGACTTTGTGGAGTGCTATGGTGCAAGATCATAAGCTGTTGCTCATATGCCAATTTAATTGCACAGTTAACGGCACAGTCCTGAGTCTGACTGAATGGCATCTGTCATAACCGTTCTGACACATTTTTGGTGCATGGATGCAGTTAGGAACTAGCTGCAGCCAAATGAAGACATAACAACAAAGCCTGATGTGTTGATTCAGGTAAATGTGTCAAACTCAGGTAGAGGTTGGTGAGCAAAACATGCTGAGCAGTTGGCAGAAATCGGCTGCAGAAGCTGGATATGGGAAAGAACTGGAAGTCACTGTGGGATGCAGCAAGGACAGGGCTGAGCCGCATGTACAAGTAGAGATGTGGACATCTGAAAGCCAGCCCAGAATTTCCAGCCACTAGCTCTGCTCATTCTGAAGCTGTCTTTAATGTGTCAGGTCCTGGATCAGTGTGGCTGACCCAAGGCTCTTTCTGTAGGTACATGGAGCCATCTCCCCTTTCCCCTCTGAGAGGGCTCCGAGCACCATGTTTGTAGCAGCACCCCTGTGTGATCACTGAGTCTGATTTGCTTCCCCTGTGGTGAGAGCAGAGTGTTTGGAGGCCAGGAGGCAGGGAGGCTGTAGCATCCCTGCGTTTCCAGCTGCAAAGCCCAGTGCTGCTGGGCTGGGGGAAGCAGTGGGCTGAGGCAGTGTTGCTCCCCCTTCCAACTGACATTAAGTACAAAGTCTGGAACTGGGGAATGTCCTCCATGGCTCCTCTGAGAGGTTCCCTAGGGAAGTACTTGCTAAACGGGCAAGTCTTCTGCGGCAGGCTTCTACCTTCTTACTCTGCAGCAGCTGCTTGGTGAAGGCACAGCACTGCCCAGGCAGGCAGATCTCAGAGAAGGAGGGCACGTTTGAGAGCTCTGTGTCAGTGTATGGCAGCAGACCTCCTGTCCTTCCCCTCCCCTTAGTGTGAGTAACAGAGAGCATTAGAACCTGGAAAGGATACACTGGGTCTAATCAGCCTAGTCCCATGCTCATGTCACCAGAGGATGTTCCCAGAGTTATCTATACCTTTATTCATGTCTTCCTTTTCAGCGTTCTTGAGGACAGACTGAAGAATGAGGCTGTCGAATCTCTGCAGGATGTCATTGAGGGGATTTCCTCTCACATTCTCACTTTCCTCTGGAAGGGGCTGCCCCGCATTGGGGCAGACACCAGGCAAGGTTAGGCAAAGGAGTAGCAGTGGCAGTTGAATTGATGGCATTGTGAGACAGGGGTTCCTGCAGTCGCCATGGAAGAGAGAACAACAGGGAGGAGGGTGGAGCTGATAGACCTAGCAGTCATAGCAATATTCCAGACACTGCAGAAGGAATGTGGCACTACTGTAGAGACTGAAGCCTGGGAGGGTCCTTCCTCATTTCTGTTACTAACCTGTCAGTTTATACTTTTCAAAGGATCTGTAAATTCTTTGTCATTAAAAACTTTTTCATTTTTCTGGATCAATAAATACGAACATTTTCAACACCTAAATTCCTGATGCACAGATAAGTCCTGAAAGCCAGGGACTGTGCTTTGTCTTCTGCCAAGAGGCAAAAGAATTTCTCTCTCGAACTTTGTCAGCTGTTGCCTCCCACAGGGTACACACACATCCACCCGCACTAACAGTCTCCACCAGGCAGTTCCCTTTGCTAAGGATTCATTTTAAAGCCACACTGCGATTTGCAGCACTTCAGTTCCCTCTTGTGTGAAAGCCCAGCCCCAGCACTTCCCTCGTCTTTACTGCCTGCTTCTGCGCCTCTCAGGTACCCTCCCGCTGTGCATTTGTCAGTGTAAGGGCAGCGCTCCCTTGCTCGGGAGGTTTCTCGCACTGCAGAAGAACCTCGTATTTTCTCAGAGACATCATGACAATCCTGTCCTTTATTGCCTCTCGCCTGGGTAACAAGTGTTTTTCTATTTCTCCTGGCTAGCACTAACGTGGATTTATGTTGCAGTAAGCGGAGTTCCTCCAGTAGAATGAAATCTATCTTTAACACTGGTATAGCAGTCATTGAGCTTCATTATGCCTTCAGAACATAAATGGTTTATCTTAGGCACAATTTCACAAAGTTCTACACATTTGTAAAGAGAGACTGAGTTTATGATGTCTCTCTTTGGCAGGCTTCTGTCACTTCTGATTAAGGCTTTGGATAACATCCCTAAGAATATCACACAGGCTGCTTGGTTCAGAGCAATCTTTAGAAGAAAAGTTAGAATCAGCAAAAAGTAAAATATTTGGTACGTTACCTGGTTTGTAGTTTCAGTTTTTTGCTCAGTGCATCTGCCAAAGGCTTGTTCAGTCCTTTAAAGCTGTTTGCACTGTCCTCTTTTCCTGCTGCAGGCACAGGCAGCATCCAGCAGAACTGCTGCTAAGTTCTCTCTGGATGGCTGGTGGCTCCCTACTTATACTGCTCTGCCTCTGGACCCTTCATGCAAATAGCTGTGAGGTAATGCAGGTGATGTCTTGAGGGTTTTGCTGGAATGGGTTGGTTGGTGTTTTATTCTTGTTTGTTTATGGATGGCAGAGATCTGCATTTTGAATGCATTTTAAAGCTCTGATAGTTATTTGCTGACTTCGGTATATCCAGGCTCGACTCCCAGAAACTGCTTTTTCCATTCCCTAAAGAGATTAAGTTGAATTTTGTGTAGCACAGCACAGAAAAAGGTGTTTTTTTTTCTCAACAAAAAGAAGCTTGTGTATTCTATTGAGCAAGCACCGTGGAGTAAATGCAGGGAGCTGGGCAACTGTTTAAGCTGGGAAAGAAAAGCAATGAAAAAATGTCATACATGCAAAAATGCATCTAAATAATGCCATGGGCTCCTCTTCTGAGGGGTACAGCTTTTTGGCTTACAATTCTGTGTTTTCTTGGCATAGGTTTCTGTCAGCAGTGGCTTCATATCATTAGATACTCAAACCAACACATTGCTGCTGTGTGCTTCAAAAAGCAGCAGACTGGTATAGCTGGAAATAAGGCTCCCTGGCTGTAACTCATCCATTGAAGATGTTCCTACAGAAACCATGCAGGGCCAAGATAAAAAGCTGGTGCGTTGATAATTCTGGTGAGCCTAAACTAGGGGCTGAAATTGGAGTGCAGGGTGCCTGGAGAACTGAAGCAAGTCAATCCATGAAGGTTTCAGCCATATTCAGGCAATGTTTGTCTGCTTTCCCATTCCCTAGGTGGGAATCAAACCCGCCTTTGTACGTCCTTCTCATTGCTGCCATCCAAGTCCCAGAGTGGCAGTTTGTTGTCAGCAGCAAGGAGCAACAAAACCCAACCACCTGTTGTCGTGGTTTGAGGAAGCCTTTCTTGGTAGGCACTAGTATTTTAGCAGCTCTCTGTGAGTGTTGTGCCCTAACCTGAGCCAGAGCACTTTGGGGATAACCTCTTGCTCGATGAAGATGCTGATCTGCCAGTCTGAGCCCATGACAGTGCTGTTTTCCTGAGCAGAACCAGAGAACTACCCAGCAAATTCAGCCAGTGGACAAAGGCTGGACAACTGATAATCCCTCATCCAAAGCAAAGGATGTAAAGGCAGTGTCTGTGTGGGTTTAGTTTAACCAGCACCCTTGGGCCTTCCAGGAATATT
This sequence comes from Ramphastos sulfuratus, assembly GCA_013399055.1. Classification (NCBI taxonomy): domain Eukaryota; kingdom Metazoa; phylum Chordata; class Aves; order Piciformes; family Ramphastidae; genus Ramphastos; species Ramphastos sulfuratus. The sequence continues at coordinate 99,417 of WBNM01030705.1, forward strand.
CAGAGTGCTGGGAAGTGTTTTAAATGCTTTCATTATTACCAGAGTTGGTTGTTCAATGCAGCAGTGGCTGCTTAGGGCTAGATTTTCCCTAGCAAAATGCCTCATCCAGAGTTCTCTGAAATTAGCCAGATTACCTTTTTAATTTCAGTGACATGAGCCTTGAAACTTGTCTGTCTTTGACTTGAAATGAATATTGAACTGAATTTTTAAAAACACTTCTAAAACTTTGAAGCATGGCTCTTGAAAACCATAGATGAGAGATGGTTAAACAGCTGAAACTTCCCTATACAAAATCATGTCTGTGAACTGACTGAAGGAACAGCTAAGAATTTGATATTAGGTATAGCCTCCCATATGAATGTATTTCATCTCAGCACTGAGGGAGTGAGCCAGGTTTCACTTGTGACACAGAGGGTGACATACAGCACTTCTCAGCTGCCTAGAAATGACAGAATAGCAAAGACTTGGGCTTTGGACCTTCACCATTTAATAAATATGCTTTTGATACAATGTGAAAATCCTCATCGTACATAATGATGAGCTGGAAATACCTCTTAGCACATAGTTCTCACCCTGGTCTGAAGTTAATTCAGAGAGCATAGAAGGTCTGCCTCTGTGGCTCCAGCTCAGGTCAGCAGGAGCTGATGCTTCTTGCTGACTCTTGTGCTGCTTGGGCAGTAGTGGCCAGATGCACGAGGCCATGCAGCCAGTGCCCAGTCCATCACCCAACCCTCGTGTCTGTCCTCTCCAAGACTTGCCAGCCTCTCAAACCCAGCTGTGCCCCCTGGTTTCTCTGCAAAGCTAACGAGTGGTCTTCTCCAGGGTGCTGCTTCTGGCAGTCAGATGGTGATGCTCTGGGTTTGGGCTCTGCTGCTGCATCAGTCACAGCGAACCTCACAAGGAATGATATTGACTTCACGCTAGCTGCTCCCCATTTCCTGGGTGCAGCAACTCCTCAAGATCTATTTACAATACAACAACTTTACAAAAA
>WBNM01030705.1:107365-147280 GCA_013399055.1 Ramphastos sulfuratus
AGCCCAGCCCAGATGGAAGTCAGATAAAGCTGTATTTACAGTAAAGCTATATTTGCAAGCATATATACACAACATATTTAGGTGTATTTACAGTTGTATACAGTTTAGAAATAATACAGAAATTCAGTCTTCCCCCCAGCCAAAGAAAGCCCAGAAGGGGCCAGTGCCACCCTGTCTCTCCCCAGGCAGAAAACAACCAGCAAGGCTGTTGTGTTACCTGGGAAATGTTAGTGTAGGAGTTAGAGAGGAGCAAAGGAAGAGCAAACAGAGCCAGTGCCCAAGAGCAGGAAATTATTTATACATTGGCTTTTTATACCTCTTAGCAAACCAGTGAATTATATAGACTTTATCATCGTTATTCTTTTACATCCAGTGATCTAATTTACTTAGATTCTGCACTGAGCTTTCAGGAAAGTTCTGCTTTCCNTGTGAGTATGTAACAAAGGTCTGCTGGAACTGGGTTATATCAAGTATTCCATGGGGTGTTTTGTGTGGCAAAGGACCTAGAAAGGTCACCTGTTCCAACCCCTCTGCAGTCAGCAGGGACACTGCAACTAGAGCAGGTTGCTCAGAGGCCCAAACAGCCTGACCTGCAATGGTTGCAAATGAATGACCATGAGTTGGCAGTTATGTGATCACATTTTCAAAGGTTCACCTCTCCACTTAGAGCTATATAATAATAAAGCTACAGGTTTTCTGAAGTGGGCATTGTCTTGGACACTGTGATGAGTTAGGAACTTCCCCCNCTTTCCCTTATTTGACTATTCCAACCAGCCTTAAACTACCACAAGCACTTTGGGATTTTGAAGCTCTGACAGTATGTGTAACAGAGGCATCCCCTAGATGCCAGGTGTGTCTGAAAACTGTCCCCTCTTTCTGTGAGGGGAATGTCTGACCACTGGCCCCCTTTCCTGGGTGTGAGAGTGGGCACAGAGCCAGACTGTATACAGCATGGGAGTCAGTGTCGGCCCTCAACAGAGTACAGATCTAGAATGAGTCTGACTGCAGCAGAATTCAGGTGCCGTCTCCTGGAAACCCAAGAGAACAGATGAAGTTATATGAGTGACGTTGCGTCACCTTACTTAATATTGCTGGAGGTTGCTAAAGGTCTTTGTTAATTTAATGTTTCTCTGCTTCAGAAAACATGTTAATGTCCTTGGTGGCATCCATGCTTCAGAGGCGCTGAGATAAATGACTCATGAAGTGACTGCCTATTATTTTTGTTGTGATACAAGAGAGGAAAAATCAAATTAAGATGATACCTGGTCTCAAAAGAACAGTTTCTTTACAGTGATGCTATAAAATAGCAGATTTGTGAAGCTTAGGAAGACTTTGGCACAAAGACATCTTGCTTAGGCAGGTCCAGTGGATGCTACAGCCATTGCCAAGTCCTCTGTTCCAAACTGGCACCAGCATTGTTTGATTGCCTAGCAGAACCAATTTTCTCATGTGAAAACTCTCCTGATTTCACGTTAAAGAATGGATGAGGGTTGAAGTTTGGGTAATAATTTCAATGAAGTTATCTATGGATGAATTTACTTAGTCTTTATCTTAACTTTAAAAGAGATTAAATGGCATGAAGCCAGCTGGAATCCAGCAGGGTTTGGTTATGAATAGAAAATAGTCTGTTAATTATTTCTGGTCCAGTCTGGAGTAAATGTTCTCTCTGCTAGACAGCAGCATCTCCTATGTTCAGTAGCATTTCCTTTCCAGGCTGTGTCAGGCTGGCAAAGCCAACAAGCTCTGTACTTGCTAGTGCTGCTGTTCAGAGCCTTGCGAAGCAAGTGAGAGCTATCCACTGCGTCACCTGTAGCGGGCAGAAATTCAGGTTGTCCTTGTGTTACTAAATTTTCATCATTCAGATGATGCTGAACTTTTTCCATGCAGATGTCCTTTTCATTCCTGAGGAGTTTGTTCTGGCTTACTTTTTGTTAAAATCTCCTCTAAGCAAGACAAGAAAAAGCTGTACTTGAGGCTGCTTCTGCAGCTGATTTTTCCTCCAAGACCGATAGTTTGGCAGTGACTCTCTGCATTAAAGCAGCTGCATGCAGTGAGCAGGCTACCCATCCTAATTCTCACAAACAGGCAACTTCTTTGGAAGCATAGATGGGTATTCAAACCACCTGTGCTCTGTCTGGCTTGTAAAGCAGACCAGAAGAAATACTTAGCCTGTTGACTTGGAATTCCAGGTGTCTCTTGTGGAAGCAGAAAGCTGGCAAGATGACATGGCATATGGGTGATCAGCATGAATCAAGCATGGTCATTTCTACCCCAGGAACACAGATGAATGACAACAGTTCAAAACACATAAGCCAGGGTCAGAAGTGCACTTTTGAAGCAAAATTCTTGATTGTCTCCACTTAATGCACTTGGATCACCTTGCAAAACACCAGGAAGACACAAAATGAAACCACAAGCTTTCATTTTGTGCCTGCTCATAGCTTTGGATTTTAAAACCAGAATTATTCACAAAGTTGGTGAAAGGAGCCCTGCTTTCTTCCAGCACTGCCTTTCGTAAGGCAGTTTTATAACCTGGCATTTCAGCAGAGGAATGTAAGTAAATGCTCTCTGGGCAGCGTCCCAGTCCCATTTGGGCTCTCACAGACAGTAGCAGTGCTGACGCCCCACTCACAACAGCTGTCCTGCAGTGTCTGTAGCCATGGTGCTCCTGCCTCTCACTCTCATGGCTTTGCTCAGCACTCCCTGAGAAGTGCAGCCCAGAGCAGTATCTGATTGTCTGTCTGGATGTGTTCCCTTGCTCTCCACCCATGTTCTCCTGGAGTCTGTAGCCCTGTGTTCCCTCTTCAGAACTAGGAGAGGGCAGCACCTGGATCATTTGTGTAGTTGCTTCCACCTCTGCCAGTTGCCCAGTGCAGCTGGGCTTACCGCAGGACCTGCATTCAGCAAGAAGAAAAGCTTGGGGGGATTCTGGTGGCTGATCTCTGCAGCTATTGTGAAATGGCCACAGCTGAGAGTATTGTCTGAGGTAGTTCTCCAGGGGCCTCGTGGATGCTGCTAAGCTTCTAACAGTGGCAGTCCTGGTTCTCAGGAGCCTGAGAGTTCAGACTTGATTTGTTCAAACTCTAATCTTTTATTCTAGCAGTGCTGATACCAGCCCTGTGGCCTGTCTAGCAACAAAGACAGAGCAGAATTAACAGTTTCTGCTTCTGAAGAGACTGACACATCCACATAAGGAAAAACAATCAATGGCCATTTAGAGGCTTCTGACTGAACAAGATGTCTTTAAATTATGTCTCACTGCTTCTCATAGGAGACCTGAAAATAAGGACACTCTGACTTCCTAATTTAGCCACTGAACAGCAGAGAAAGAAGTTTGATTGCATTGTTTGGCAAGGTGACAGGCCTTAGACTTCCACCAAGGATGTGTTTCTCCTTTGGGTATCTGTCACAATGAACAAACAGCCTTAGGGGAGCAGGAAGACTGGTGAGAAAAATGAAATACTCAGTTGGTGACTTTGTAATTAAGCAGCAGTTGATGATAATTCTCAAATTACTGTCTTGGTTCAAGGAACTCATTCTTTTTATAACTGTTAGTGCAAGGGACAGAGCACAGTCACACAGCTGGAGGCACAGAGAGGGTAGAAGTGGGGCAGCTCAGTTTAAACCAGTGTTGACTGGGTCACTGGTGAGCATAATCAGATCCAACTGGAAGTACTCAGTAAGTACTCAGAACGACAGCCTTACTCATCTCTCTTCCTATCCACATCAGGTTCTTGTTTTCAGCCCCGTGTGAGTTAATTCAGCGTACTGAGCAGGTGGAGCAAGAAGGGTCAGAACTTCCTGGCACAGGGCTAGACATTCCCAGGACAAAGACTGAAATATTTACCCTGCCTTCATCCTGATTCAGTAAGACCTGCTCCTCAGTGAAGGTGATCCCAGGATTGCAACAAATTGTGCTGTTAAGCTTTGCTTATTTTATCAAGGGTGAGGGCAGAGTCTCCTTCAAAACCTGCCTGGATGCATTCCTGTGTGATCTACTCTAGGTGATCCTGCCCTGGTAGGGCAGTTGGACTGGATGATCTTTTGAGGTCACTTCCAACCCCTAACATTCTGTGATTCTGTGATTTTCTGCCTATTTAGGAAAGAAAGATCTCAAACATTAATTAATGCTTGCCAGAGAGAATTCCAGGACTGCTGGGGCTGCTCAGTGACATCATTCTTCACAGGATGAAACAGAATTGGAACAGAACTCAATTATGTTTAACTACACTGAGGTAGTGAAGTGTGCAGTAAACATTATTGTTTCATTAGCAGCTCTACATTTAATTTAGATATGCATTTCTGCACAAATGAGAAAGTGCTGCCCTCTGTACTGACACCATTGCCCCACTGATGGTCTGTACCCCAGGCCAGATACTGATGGTGTGTGTCTGCTGTGCAATGCACTCAGCCCCTCAGGTAGAGAGGAGAACACAAAATGAACTGGACGTATTGGGAGCGCATCTCAGCCTTTAGGGCTTTGCTGGCAGAATGAAGTGGCTTTGGCACAGGGTATAGACCCTGCAGGCAGTTTGTAGCCAGATTTCTGCCTGCTGTCTCTTCCTCCCTGGCCACAGACACTGTGATGGCCAAGCAAGGCCAGGATGTTCTGCCAGCACTGTTCTGGAAGGAGGCTGTTAACCCTTCAAACTGCACTGCCTTGGCTTTTTCTGTCATTAGATGGATCTGGGAGCTGCTAAACTCCCTCCTGAAGCTGTTACATCAGGTGTCAGAAAACATCAGTTACCAGAGTGCTGTATTTTATAGCAATCATTCTTTTAACAAATCAATCTAAACTCTCTTCCTGCATTGCTCTTTCTGCTTTGATACCAACAGCACATCTGCAGTGGTAGTGTGCTTGAAAGAATTTCTGACAGCAGAAAGGTTTTTGCATACTTTGCATCCTGCAGAGGCTAGACACAGCCTAAGCCCCTAAATAGGGTAAATTTCCACAATGAGAAGTTGTTTGTCACAAGTTACTGCTGCATCTCAACTGCTTTGTGCTCACAGCACCAAAGAGCTACTCTGGTTGCCTTCAGAGATGTTCCTGGGCTCCTAGGTAAAACACAAGGAATGATCTTCATGATGGTTTCCTAGTGAATGTGCTGACTTCTAGCTGTTCTGAACATTGGCATAGTTCCCTGGAAGTCACCAGACAGCTGCAGGAGGACACATGGTGTGGCCTGGCACGGCTTAGAAATGATGCCCAAGACAGCACTGTCATGCACCACAGTAGCCATAGATGTGTGCACGTGACTGTACCAGTATGCAGGCAAGCACCACTGAGAACATTTTAGCTCTAACACTTTATCCAAACTCCATTTCTCTGCCAGAGGTAGCTGGGATCTTTCTTTGTGTCTAACTTACGTCCTAGCTGACCAGCTTGTTCTTGGCTCTTGGACACAGACAGGAAAATGTCAGCCTTGCAGTAACTGCTCTGTGAAAGACAGCACTGAGCCATCACCCTGCTTCCACTTGCTTCTGCAGTGGCTCAGGTGCTTCTTTTCATTAAACATTCCCCTATTAATCAAGCTCTTAGTGTGTGCTGTGATAGATAATGGTTGAGCAGATGATGTTGGGCACAGAAACTCACCTGTGTGTAGGGAGATTACAAAACATTTTGTAGGTGTGCCACTGACAGCTGTAGCTCCTTGCAGCACACTGCTTGCTGGGCAGTGCCGGCTGAGACCAGTGCTGTGCCTCCAGCACAGGAGCTGCTGCTGCGCGTCAGTTGCTCTGCTGCGGGAATGCTCCTGAGCAGAAAGACGCCCAGGAGGAACACGGAGCAGCCCTAGTGGTGCTATGTGAGAACACATCCTTCCTGCACGGCTGGTATTCTCTAGTCAGCAGACCTGCTCAGACTCCTCACAATGTCTGTCCTCCTGCCCTTTGGCTTCCCTTGAACAGCTGTTGAAACATCAGCTAGATTAAGCAGACAGCCCCAAGGACAGCATATCTCAAGGGTGAACATCCTGTGGATATCCTGGCAATTGTCTTCTTTCTTCCAGTCTTATTCTATAAATGATGCAAGTTGTAGCAAAATAATAAGGGGAGAGAATTGACTTAACAGAAAATTGTGTCTTACCTTATGGGGCTTGATTTTCAGCAGGACTTCATTGAATCTTTTTGCTTGGGTGTCTCATAGTAGCTACTGGTTCTGACCCGAAATAAGCCATATGCACTAGCACCAGAAATTTAGACCCTTAAAAAAAAACTCTTGGGCCTGCTACTCATTTGAACATCATAAGGGGAGCTGCCAAGTTACTCTCATAAATATCAAAAAGTTAAATCTGGTATGGAAATAAGAGCCATAGTGATTAAGAATTGATTTGCAAAGCAAGGATTACGAAGCGGTTTGTTTTCTCACACCTGCTCTCCACACCAGCAGCACAATAAAGTATCTGATACACCTTTCCCTGTCTGGAGAAGGCACTCAAGGGACTATGATTAGTTAAGGCTTTCAAGATCACACCACCATTTGCCCAATTATACCTAATGGCAACACGTTCCTGCAAAACGTGTTCCTTGGTAGGTGACATTTCCTTTCAGCCTTTTACCTATTGATCCAGCAGTACCTCAGGTAGAACAAACTTCTTTGTTGGCAAGTCTTGCTGATGAGACCAGAAAAATATTTTCTTGTCTTCCTGTCAACGTCTCAGCCAGTGAGAGAAAGAGCATGACAAAGTTTAGCTATCTTTGTAAAATAAAGCAATGAACAGAATGCCTGTGCAGTTTGGGCTACACAGGTAATTCGTGTTCTGTGTCCATTGCTGCTTTGTGTCCTTGCTGCTGCGGTGTCATAAAAGCATCTGCAGCTATGTGGAGAAGGTGCCTGCACTACTCAGCACTTGGACTAAATGACAGTTGTGGTCTTGGACTGGGAGTGGGTGTCTAGTGCCCCCAGCACACAAAGTGAGCTGTTTGCTGAGCACAGCTGCAGAGTCATTAAGCCTGAGCCATGTTTACTTCATTTTTTCTTTCTGGTCAGAGTGGAAAGGCTTGATGAAAGCTGCTGAAATTAAGTGTCCCTAAATAAAACACTCTGTCCTTCTTCCCTGAGAATCTACAAGCACAGGCTGGTGAGTAAAGGCAGGCTTGAATTCTGATCAAACGCTCTTTGTCTCTCCATAGGCTTCATTTGCTGCATGCAGCACAGAAAGATGGCAAACCTGGCAAGCTTTACTTGCACTGGAAAATGGAAATATGTTTTTTTAAATCCCAGTATATGAGAGCTGAGAGTTTAGCACACATTGTCACAGAGAGAATTTCCTTGTGCCACCAAATCATTCCTCCCAAGCTGTCTGAATATTGATCCCTTGTTCTGAGTAAGCAAAATTTGTGGTTGATCATAGCTGTTCTGGGACATCTCCTGCCAGGGACTGGATCAATAATGTCTTTTGTGGCCTCCTGCTGCATATTCCCATAATGCCTGGGCACTTCTGCACCATCTGCTCCTCATCAGGAGCACGGTGAAATCATTTGCCATGGTGCCGGGAGTGCTGTCAGCCACTCCACACTCATTTAGGTGTGAGCCAGGACATGGCAGGAAGCCTCAGAGGTGCAGCATGGTGACGGAAGGCAGCATTAACTGCACGCTGTGCCCCTGGGTGGGGCTGGAAGGTCTCCCCTTGATGGCACCTTGTCAGGCATAACGCCTATATGATGCTTGTCATGAAGCTGGTTTTGAGCAGAAACCAGGATAAATAAATATCCAGGCTCTCCTTTTCACCCCTGTCAGGGAGCAGGGCGGCCAAAGGCTCTCTGGGGGCTGGAATGCCAGGAGGTGAGTAGCAACAAGGCCAGCAGGACAGGGGCCTTGCTGGCCAGGGCTCACGTTGCAGTCAGCCATGAATCTCCTTGACCCAGATACTCATCTCAGTGGCTTCTCAGCCTGTCTGGCAGTTGCTGGACCTAGCCTTGACTTGCAGATAGGCTTCCCAGCTTGACCTGGGACCTGCCTCATCACTACAGATCTGCCTGGTGATCTGGACTGTTGGCAGGACCTGGCTACCACCTCTGGGCCTCTCCCATTTGTCTTGCTCAGGTACTTAGGGTGGGCCCTAGCTTTGGAGGGCTCTTTATACCACTTTGGCGATGCAAATCCCATCTCTTCTTTGGATGCGGTCACAGAGAAACCATCTCTATTGGCTATTAGATTCTGTTAGGTCTAGCATCACTGTATCCCCATGGGAGTTTGTATTTGATAACTGCTGATTTGTCCCACCAGTCTCAGTGTTCTCTGCACACTTGCACAACTGGAGACTAAGAAATATTTGGCTGTGGTCTAGAACTGTAAATGCCAAAGTCTGCAATGGGAGCACAGGAAAAAAGCTTCACAGAAACTATTATAAATAACAGTTTGAACGCATCCTGCCTCATCCTTTCTTAGTCGTCACTACTTTAAAGAAAAGCTGCTTTCTTAGGTCATACCTTGGATCCTGAAAGAAATAGGCCACAATAAGATCTTGTTCTGAGAGAAGGATATCTGGTAGAAAGTTGATCTGCCAGTACTCTGTCTGGTCACCTGTCAGCACCAAGCAGGCTTTTTTTGCCTGCTTTGGTTTGATGAACCATGTGGCACTCCTGGTCTCCGTAGAAGAGAGGCCCTTTTCCCCTTCCACCTCATGAGCAGCTTTCCTGGGTCCCCCTTCCTTCCAAGGTTATTTCCCACGGCACTCTGCCAAGGAGATCCCTGAAGAGGCTAAAGTCTGCTCTTCTGAAGTCCAGAGCCGTGATTTTGCTACACACCCTCCTTGATGCCCTGAGGGTCCTAAACTCTACCATTTCATGGTCACTGCAGCCAAGGCAACCCTTCAGCTTCACTTCACTCACCAGCCCTTCCTTGTTGGTGAGGACTAGGTCCAGCATAGCACCTTTCTTGTGGGTTCCTCTACCATTTGCAGGAGGAAGTTATCATCAATGCATTCCAGGAACCTCTTAGATTGCTGGTGCTCTGCTGTGCTGTCCTTCCAACAGATGTCAGGATGGTTGAAGTCCCCCATGAGGACCAGGGCCTATGAACGTGAAGCTTCTCCTGTTTGTTCGTAGAGGACCTCATCCACTTCACCTTCCTGATCAGGAGGTCTGTAGCAGACTCCTACTATGAAATCACCTTCCTGTGGCTTCCCTTTAACTTTTACCCACAAACTCTCTGTTTTTGCATTTGTTTCAATGCTGTGTTCATTCCAAGCTGATGGTTCTTGTGCCTAGCACATAAGGAGGGCTGCACACGGTCATTCTGTTGCTATAATAACAGTATGAGAGCTGAGGGAGCTGTTAAGACTCATTATTTTCCCTGCCTATATGAGCTGAATCGCATTTTATTCACCCAGAGAGGCAACTCTCTTGCTGTTGCATTTCCAACCACTCTATTCCTGGGTTAGGGAATAGTTGAGCAATCTGCACACCCATAAATCAGAATCACAAAATTAACCAGGTTGGAAATGACCTCTAGGATCATCGAGTCCATGGGTCCTGATGGCACCTGTGGGTGCTGAGGGAGCTGGCACAGGGCATTGCTGGAACACTCTCCACCATCTTCAGTAAGTCATGGCAGACAGGAGAGGTGCCTGAGGTCTGGAGGAGGGCAAACATCACTCCAATCTTGAAAAAGGGTAAGAAGGAGGACCCAGGTAACTATAGACCTGTCAGCCTCACCTCCATCCCCAGAAAGGTGATGGAGCAGCGTATCCTTGGTGCTGTCCTTAGGCATCTCAAAGGGGGTCATTAGGAGCAGCCAACACAGTTTTACCAAGGGGAAGTCATGTTTGACCAACCTGATAGCCTTTGATGAGAACATAACCAGGTGGATAGATGATGGTAGAGCAGTGGGAATGGTTTATCTTGATTTCAGTAGAGCATTTGACACTGTCTGCCACAGCATCCTTCTGGCTAAACTGAGGCCAGACCAGTGTGGATGATCAGGTAGTGAGGTGGATGGGAACTGGTTGAAGGAAAGAAGCCAGAGAGTTGTGGTCAATGGCCATGCAGAGCTACAGGCTGGGGTCGGAGTGGCTGGAGAGCAGCCAAACAGAAAGGGATCTGGGGGTGCTGATTGACACCCGCCTAAACATGAGCCAGCAGTGTGCCCAGGTGGCCAAGAAGGCCAATGGCATCCTGGCCTGCATCAGGAATAGTGTGGCCAGCAGGAGCAGGGAGGTCATTCTCCCCCTGTACTCTGCACTGGTTAGGCCACACCTTGAGTNTTGCACCTGGGCAAGAACAACCTCAGAGATCAGAATAGGTTGGGGACAGAGCTGTTGAAAGGCAGCAAAGGGGAAAAGGATTTGGGGGTCCTGGTGGATGGGAGGCTGACCATGAGCCAGCAATGTGCTGTGGTGGGCAGGAGGGCCAATGCCAGTCTGGGGTGTATTAGAAGGGCTGTGGCTAGGGGGTCGAGAGAGGTTCTCCTGACCCTCTACTCTGCCCTGGTGAGGCCACATCTGGAGTACTGTGTCCAGATCTGGGCCCCCCAGTTGAAGAGGGACATGGAACTGCTTGAGAGAGTCCAGCACAGAGCCACAAAGATGCTAAAGGGATGGAACAGCTCTGTTAGGAGGAGAGCCTGAGAGAGCTGAGGCTGAGCTGCTGGGAGAGGAGGAGCCTGAGAGGTGACCTCAGCAATGGTTATAAAGATATGCAGGTGAGTGCCAGGAGGCTGGAGCCAGGCTCTGCTGGGTGATGCCCAATGCCAGCACAAGGGGCACTGGGTGGAAGCTGAGGCATAGGAAGTTTCGTGTATGCACGAGGAGGATTTTTTTCCCTGTGAGGGTGACAGAGCACTGGAACAGGCTGCCCAGGGAGGGTTGGGGAGTCTCCCTCTCTGGAGATATTCAGGAGCTGCCTGGATGTGTTCCTGTGTGATCTGGTATAGGAGATTGTGGTCTGGCAGGGGGGGGTGGGCTGGATGAGCTTTGGAGGTCCCTTCCAGCCCCTGACATTCTGTGATTCTGTGACTCATTTCCTAGTTTTCTTTCTGTGGCCAAAAGGATCATATGAAAATGAGTTTGGGTGTAAAGAGAAAGGGGGCTGAGATCCAAAGAGGAAATGCTAAATAATGTACCCTTTCTAATCTGCATAATACAAGTACCTGAAAAGTGGGGGAAATAATTAACAGGTTTACTGGAGGAGTGCTAGTTAATGTTGGACTGCAAACAGTGACAATGAAAAATAACCTAGGCTGAGAGTCTTGGCTTTTAGAAAAGTAAATGTTGTTATTGCTACTTGGAAATACAGAAAATTGTGTAGCTGTAGCAGGGTCCTGGGGACCTCATTCCTAGCTGCAGAATGTAGCTTCAGTTCTGAATGCAAATATCCCCTGTTCACATCACACAGAATCACAGAACCATCCAGGCTGGCAAAGCCCCTAAGGATCACCAAGTCCAACCCATAACCCTACTCTACAAGGTTCACCTTAAACCATAGCCCTAAGGACCATATCCAAATGACCCTTAAACACATCCAGGGTTGGTGACTCAATCACCTCCCCAGGCAGCTCATTCCAGTGCCTGAAAATGTGTCCACCCAGATCTAAACTCTATAGCCTGGATCCATCACAAAGTCCAGCATCAGCTGCTCGCCTTAGCCCAGTCACCCATGCTCTACACTTCAGGGCACACAGTGTGCCCAAAGCTGTTCTGAAGCCAATCTTACTCCCTGTTCGCTCTCATACTCACAGTTAAAATGGGGGACACAGACAAAAGTAGAAAACAAGGAGCTCTGCATTCTTGCATTTCTTGTTTTCCCAGCCTGATTTGTGCTTCTAGGCTAGTAGTGACTATTCAGCTCACACAGTGCAGCCAAAGCAGAGCCTGCACCCAGCGCTCTTGAGAAGGAAAAGAAACGGCTCTATACACAGCTGTACTTCACAGCTTGTTCCCTGACCAGCTCCTGAGGCCTGAATTCCTCAAAGGCCTACTTTCCACATTGCAGCTGCATCCCAAGTGTTTTAGGGGATGAAAAGTTCTTAGGTATTTCACCTGATGTTTGCAAAGAACTTTGTGGGGGAGAAGTGATGCAGAAGTGCATTTGTGAATTAAGAGCAGTCAGGTTTGTCTGTTGATTTCTAACTGACCTGAATCTCTCCATACTTCTTGAACACATCTTAGCACTAAATGGATTTGAATAAACCTCACCCTTAGCTGTGTCTGTAACTTAGTGCTACAAGTTTAGGTCCTTAAGGTGAAGCGTGAGGCAGGAAAGCTCTTTGGAAAGCAGGAGCACCTGGCACGGGGGCAGTGAAGGCCCTCTAGTGCCAGGTGAGGACGAACACGCTCCTGAGCGACGCGTGTGCGGGAGGTCAGACTGCAGAGCTGTGCATTACCGTCTGGTGAATGTCACTGCCGCCCCCTGCCGCCGAGACGAGGCGGAGCAGCACGGGCGGAGCTGCCCTGCTGAGCTCTCGGTGGGACTCGGTCTGCGAGCCCCGGCAGCCCTGCCGGTGGCGTGTGCGGTGTGCCACGGGCACAGCTGCGCGCCTGGCGTGGGCACTGCTGCGTCCCCGGCTTGTGTAGGAGAAATGCACAATCACTGCCGGTGTACATCCCTGGGTGAGGAGTGCACGGGGATACAAGTGCCCTGGTGAGGGCTGCACACCCCTCGGGTGCTGCTCCAAGGCCTGGCATTCCCGTGGGTATCACACCACTTGAGGACCGCAGACTCGCTGCTAGTGCCTCTGTAGCACCGGTACTGCGGGCTCCAAGGCAGCGGCTGGTACCCGTGAGCCAGCGCCGGACAGCAGGAGGGCAGGGAGGGGCTGCTGGACTTGGGGCGCAGTGGAGCAGTGCCCCATGCCAGCCTTTGCCTCCCGCCCCAGTGTGCATAGGAGAGCTCTGGAAGGGACCAGTCTGTGGGTGCGCCCGTGTGCAGGACCCCAGGATGCCCAGAGATTCGTGGGGTGAGTAAGGAGGACCCGTTGTGAGGTTGGCTGCAGCGCGGTGGTGGGAGCAGGAGGTGGTACTGCTGGGTAAAAAGAGTGGTGGCAGATCTCTGCTGGTCACAGGCGTCTGCAACAGCTGTGCCTCATCGTGGGGAAAAAGCCGTCCAGGCTTTCATTCTTGTCCTCTGAAGCCCTGCTGATCCCATCTATGCCATTCAGGAGCAGTGCTCAGAAACACAGCACAGAAAAGGATTTCATTGCTTTTCGAGGAACACTTGACATTTTGCAGCTAGTGCCGTGGCTGGGTGAATCTCACACTCACTTCCATCTCTGCTGCGCCACAGCTCAGGAGACTTTCCTTCTGCTGTAAAGCAACATAACTTCACTGAGCTTTTCAACAGATACCCTGCAGGGTTTTTTTATTACACTAACTGGGGCTTACCATGTGGGTATCACACATTTCCTCGATGCCAGCCATTGCTAAACATGAGGGGAAATGGGAGGCAAGTCTTCTACACTGATACTTTCTGCCAGAGATATCCCTTCAATCTTTGGTTACTTTACCACACATACAGAACATTTTTTGGAAGTCTACTTAATTTTCAATTCCTTCAGTTTCTTCAAACTTCTTTAAGTGAACAATCTGAGTGTTGCAGTTTCTGTCTTGGCAAACCTACCAGCCAGCATGGAAACAGTCTCCAGAGTTCTTCCACAGAGACTGGGCCAAGTGGAATCAGTCCCAACACCCCGCTGCTCTGCACCAGCCCAGGACAGCACAGGGCAGGCAGGTTGTGGAGCACTGCTGGGGAGCTCCTGCCATTTTGTGGAGCAAATTCTTAGTTACAGCCATCAGCAGACAGGTTTCCACCTCTCTCAAGTTACTTGTGTCAACATAACGAGTGAAAGCTTAACTGATACCTGTAAAACACTTTGGCTTTGTGCTTTGCACAAAGAGCAGGTCCTGCTCAAGGAACCTGACCTCCTATGGCAGGGGTGCTGGTTGAAGCCTCCTATTTAGTGCTCTTGCTCACAACAGCACTCGGAAGTCATCACTCGTGAACTGGCATCATTGATTTGGTCCTGCACTTTCCAAGGGGTGTAGTATTTGGTGATGTAACCTGTGGTGCCATAACGAGCCTTCCTGTTAGAAAATTCTGTAAGCCATGTTCCTGAAGGGTTTGCAGATTCTGGAGCAGAGCCACCCCCTGCCCCTCATGGCACCTGAAATTGTAAGACAGAGAAATATGGAGAAGCACAAGGACAAACAGGGCCCTTGCTGCAGTGTCCCTGACACTGCATTCTGGAAAGCAGCCACAAGTCCCTTCCCTGAAGCACCAGCTGCAGGGGTGTGAAGTGCAGGTGTAAACAGTAGCTGCAAAACTCCGCCCCATAAATTTGAATCTAGTTTGCCTGTAGCAATTGATGTATTAGAAAAGTCCACTCTTTGGGTAAAAAACCCACAGCTGACTGAGAGTTCTGACTTCTGATGGTCTTTCCTAGGGTCCAGTCCTGCCCTAAATCCTGATCTGAGATGACTTTGTCTGAGCTGGTGCCTGGGTCTTTCTGCAAACAGTCTCAGAGCTCTGTCTCCTCTCTCACCTGGTCTTTCCAGGTGTGCCCAGCTAACTGATCCCATTTTGACATCCCCTGTGTGTTTGTGAAAATCCTCTTAGCAGACTCCTGACCCCTGTCCTGCTTTCTGTACTTCCAGGCTGCTGGCCTGTTTTCAGTTAAGCCCAGCAGGGTAACTCTTTCTTCCCCATTCTGCTTTCCAGTGGTGAGCTTTGCAGCTCAGCACTTTTTATTCCTGCCATGACAGCAAAAGCAGCATTGTTGTGGCTGCTGACATCTTTGTCAGAGCATGCCAGTGAAGGTTAAAAGATAAGCCAAAGCAGCTGCCCTGGTGTTTAAAGGCAAGGCTCAACACTCTGCTGTATTCTGCTGCAGACAGTTTCTTCCTGCTCTTGGGCAAGTGCTGGTGTGGCTGTTCCAGTGTGTGATGGATGCTGCATGCTTTAGGCTGGAAATCAGTGGGAGGGGGAAGGAAATGTGTACAGGAACACTTCTGTGGCTCCATCATATGACAGCAATATGAAATGAGGGTGTGCCAGAGTGAAAAGACATCATTCAGAGCTTTGGATCTCAGCCCACAAGGATGGCACAGTGCTCATGCTTGTGCTTGAAGAGAGGGTTGCAGCAAATTCTGCATTTCATTCATCAGATGTCATTGAATCACAGAATGGTTTGGGTTAGAAGTGACTCTTAAAGATCATCTAGTTTCAACCCCCCTGCCACAGGCAAAGGCATATTTCACCAGATGAAGTTGCTGAAAGCCCCATCCAACCTGGCCTCAACTATTCTAATGATGGAGTGTCCACAGCTTCTCTGGGAAACCTGTTCCAATGTCCCACCACCTTCACAGAAACAGCTTTTACGCTTACTAGAAGAAACTTGATTTTTGCCTGCACAGAATTCAGTGTTAGTCATCCGTGTATGGGCAGGGTAGCCCCTCAGTGGCCTGGTCAAAGCACCTGAGCTTTTGCACAGAGTGGCACCCAAGAAAGTCGTGTGTGCAGTGTACGTCCTGCTGGCCTACAGAAACTGTTCAGGCAGACAAGCTCTGGATTCTGGCCCATGAGCACACACTGCCCGGAGGAAGATGCTGGAAGCTTGGGTACACCCACACAAGGCCTAGGCAGCTGAAGGGCAGCTGTCCTAGAACTCCCATCATTCGTGGGGCATGTGATATCAGGATCTTCTCTGGGTCCTGGTCCAACTTGTCTATGAACCACATGAGGCTGCAAGGACAGCTGGTAGCAGACTGAATGGGGCATATTCTGCTGATGCATATTCTGGCACATGCTGCAGGGGCTGTGGGCTGAGCTTTGAGATGCTGGCATCAGTCACTCTACAAACTTGAGCATTAAACAACTTAAATGTTTCTCTGAAGCCAGAAGGTTCACTGCAAGTGGTGGCCAAACAGGCCCATGCTCAGCCTGTACTGAACTGCCTGGCACCCAAACCCTGTGAAGTAGCCCCTTGAAAGCATTGGAAATTGTTTGTGGCCTATAAAAACTCCTTTTTTTCTTTCTCTTCTCTTTTGCCCAATATAATTCTTAATCCCATTCCTAGACATCTGTTGGTATCTGTCAAAGTAATAACTCCCTCACTGCAAAACCAAGCTGTAGCCCAGGGACACTGGGAGACATCTGTGCAGTGCAGCCATGACCTCTAACACCATGCAAGAAAAAGTGCCAGGTGAATGTAAAGGGATGGTGATTTCAGGAGGACAGCAGTCACAAAACAAAGTCATGGTTGTTGCTACGAGGCCTCCCTGAGAGCTGATGCTGAATGAAAAGGTGCAGCTTTTTTAGGTCAGATTAGCCAGGATTTTCCACCACTCTAAGCAGAACTGCCCTCCTGAGCTTGTGTTCCTCTCTGTAACAAACTCCCAGGGTAGCTCATGCCTTTTATTCACCATTTCTGGCAGTGCAGCGGGTGCCTGCTGGTGCTTCTGAAATGGTAGCCCAGCAGTCGGGCAGAGCCAGTTTCTATAGTGACAAAGAACTAAGCTTTGACCTGAATGTGACTGATCAGTGTCTTACCTTCAGCTCACCTGGGTATTTCATGTCTCTCTTTAGTCTCTGTTGGTTTCTTGCCAGCAGCTCTCTATTGAAAGGGCAAAAATTATACAAGGAGAGGACCAAAAAAACTCCATCTCCAGACACAGTGGTTAATATCTGCAAGGCTGGGGACTCCCATCTTCCTTAAAGGCCTGCCTAACAAAGCAAGGGTGGCATCCTAAGAACTGGCCAGGGCAGTGTGAGGTCCTGAGGCAGGCATGAATAGGTGAATCTCATCAGCCCACAGCAATAAAAAATTAACAGAAGCACAGAGACCTCCGCAGCCTCAGCTCTGTGCAAGCTATTTGCTCTGGTGTTTTAGCCCAGCTTTGATCCTCCAGCACTGTGTTTGGACCCATGGTTTGTCACAGGGCTTTGCTGTGCAAATGAGCATTGAGAGCTGTGCTGAATGCCACCAGAAAAATAACTGCTGTGCTAATTTTGCATTCAGTTTGTATTGGCATAAGCCACTGTGTTGGACAGAGACCAGCGAGGCCCAAAAGCTTTCTTCCAGTGCAAGGACTGAAGTGATTTTAAGGTGGCGTATTGATCACCTGAAACTCTAGAGCTCCACTGCAGTGATAGCTCAGATAAGTGTCCAGAACAGAGGTCTCTGTAGCAAGCGTTGGCTCCTGCCCAGAGATGCATGGCTGGTGTGGGCACGGAAACATGCTGATGCCTGGCTTTCAAAGGCACCCAGAGCTCCTTTGGCATCAGCTCTCTGAACAAACAGTGGAGGTGCTACAAAGCTGTGACTTCAAAGCCATTCCCTGAATATCTGTTTTTAGGTTTGCAATGTTCGCCTCTTTGAATTAGTGAATATATATATATATATCTCTAAAGAAAAAAAAAAAAAAAAAGAGAAAAAAGATCACCCAGTCACCCAGTTCAGGATCAAATCTGCAGAAATACATTTCAGAGTCCTATTACAAAGCATACAAAGAAGGGGCAGAATAAGCCAAAATATTAATATCCAGTGCCTGCCAGGAGGAATAATTGTACTCTATTTACTTCCTTGGCTACCTGCTTCATCACTTCTCTATTATCTAAACCCGTAGATTTCCTGTCAACTTTTAAATCTGAGATTCTTAATGATGTGGTAGTTATCAGACTTAGGTGTTTAAAGCCAAATCTAATGTCAACTGGTGATGTAACAGCAACAACTTTTAACTTACTTGGATATTTGTTATTATAAAGAAGGAAAAAAAAATGTTTAGAGTATAAATGCCAGCATGCGTGCTGCTGGATTGCTCTGTGTACACCCTGAAGTTAGCCAGTGAGATTCAGCTTCTCGGGCTGGCTCCTGCTGTTGGCCAGTCTCACCTTCTGCTCTCACATGCGGGCACAAGATCCCAGTGCTTGGTTATTCCGCTTTGAAAAGGGGTGGAGGTGAGAAATGATTTGTTATAAACGAGCCGTCCAAAGCAGAATTAAGAGAAATGCATTGCGAATGTCTCGGCGAGATAGCAGGGAAGCGGCGCTGATGCGCGGGCAGCCTGCGCTCCACGACTCGCACACCACAAGACAAGTAGGAGTTTTATGGCGACCCCTCACGTTTCAGCAATGAAACTTGTCTCGATATAATCCACATCCCTCCATTTTCTTAACGTAATCCCTAATGGACTGTCGTGAGGGATGTCTGGAAGAGGTTCCTTGCTCCCTTTACCTCCGGGACCGACCCGCTGGCTTACTGCTGCCCCGTCCCGTTTTCCTGAGGTCTCCTGAAGTATCCGCATCCCGCCGCCGGCCCCAGTGAGGTCCGGTCTGTCACCGACACTTTCGCTTTGTCCCTTCGCCTGCCGTGCCCCTCACGGGGAAACGGAACCGAGGCTGGAAGGGCTCCGCAGCAGCCTGGCCGCCAGGTGTGTCTCAGACACACTTCGGCCTCACGCCGCCCCAGCGGGCAGTGCTCACCGGCCCCGCGTTCTTGCCCGGGTCTCCGTGCAAGACGGGTTTCGGGTGCATTTACCGCACTTTCTAAGGGAGCTCTTTTTCTTCGCCTATTACTTCACAGGGTTTCCTCCTCGAGTTCCCGGCGATATGCAGAACGGTTCTCGGAACGGGCAGGGTCCCCATGTGCCTGCCTGCTCTGGCCGTTAGGGTCTTCTCGTCCCCCCTGCTTGTGGTCGCTGGGATGAAGGCCGAAGTCTTCCTCTTCCGAACTCCGAGTGACCTCGGGCGGTGCGCAGGCTCCCTTTGGAACACTCTATGCGAATAGCAACAAAGCCAGCTTAGGGCGGTTATGTGGTTACTTATCCTGCTAGAAGTCCTATTTCAACACCTACCACCTCCGACACGAATCATATCCTCCCCTTCCTCACAATTTAAAGAGAAATTTTAGAAGATCTCTTACTAATTCTGCAAAGTAGTTT
This sequence comes from Ramphastos sulfuratus, assembly GCA_013399055.1. NCBI lineage: Eukaryota > Metazoa > Chordata > Aves > Piciformes > Ramphastidae > Ramphastos > Ramphastos sulfuratus. The sequence goes on from WBNM01030705.1 coordinate 126,238, forward strand.
TTAGGAGATGGGGAAGGAACCAAGTTCTTGTCAGCTTTCAGTAAGCTGTCTTTGTGTCCTGCAGACCTTAGTTGTTTATGGAGGCTTATCTGCCAGCACACAGCTCTCACTCCCCTCCGCACCCATCGTGTGGCAATCAGACTCTGCGCTAGCTTCAGGGCACACTGGAATGTGACCTGGGGGAGGGACAGGGGCAGAAAAGTGCAGTGAGGGAGAGCTTGGAGTGGGGAAGACACTGGCTAAGACATTGGCTAGTGTTCATTGATTCTTGAGCTTGATGTGAAAAAATATAATGAGTACCGGTTTGAAATAAAAGTCAAGTTGTATAAACTCCAACTCTTTTTTGTGCAAGATACATTAATTGCATCAGACAAATACAGATCAAGACAAAATTTTCATTGAATGAGCTGCTGGAAAGCTGCCAGAATCAGCAGTCTAAAAATACCCAGGCACAGTCACCCCAGATAACAGTGCTGCTGGGCAGCTGAGCAGCGTCTTCGAGATCTTGGGCTTCGGGATCTTCTCAGGGTACTTCCTCTAAAACACTGTTAGATGGAAATGATGATGGAAGATGAGAAGCAGCCAACCAAGGAGCCCTTCTGAAAGACATACAGCACAGCTCGACTATTCTAGAAGCCACCACAACCTTAAACTCTGTCCTGGGTGGCAAAGTAGAAGTCAAAACCCAGCCTGCAGCCTGCTACACGCCAGGACCCCTCCAAGAGCACAGCTGTGACCCAGAGAACCGCAGCCTCCGCCGGCCACCGCGGGCTGCTAGCGGGCGCTGTACAGCCCTTGGCAAAGGCAGTGAGAGCTGCCCTGCGAGAGCTGGGGCGTGGGAGCTGCTGCTCAGAGCCGGCTGCAGCTCGGGTACGGGAGCGCTGCTCCGTGTGAAGCCTCTCTGGCAAGCGGGGCCTGCAAGGCTCAGTTCTGTGCAAGGAGCGAGACAGCGAAGGGAAAAAACACTGCAGGAAGTGCTGGGAAGAGGGCGAGAGAGCTGCGTCCGCAGGCCTGGGTGCCGAGGAGCTGCTCGGAGATTGGGTGCGAGTCAAGTGTTGGCTTGGTCATGGTGGTCCCCGGTGAAGGACCTCTCGCTTCGCTCCTTGAGTGTCACCTTCGGTCTGCCGGCAGCCGGCTCGGGCAGCACCCCTGGGAAGCCGCGTGCGGCGGAGGTGGCTCCCCAGGCCGGGATCCTAAGGGCCACCAGAGTCACCGCGGCACATCCCCCGACCGCGACGGCTGCGCGAGTGCCGCGGGCCGCATCGGGCCAGGCGCCATCAGGGAGGCGGGTCCCTGCGGCGCGGAGATTCTCGGGAGTGCGCGCGCCCCGCTCCTCGAGGCTGCGCGGTGACGTCACGCGTGGCCGGGGCGAGCGGTGTGGCGGCGCGCGCGGGGATGGAGCAGCCGCCGGTGACGAGCTCGAGGGCGCCCCTGCTCGGCCGGTGAGTGACCCCGGGGCTGCTTCTCGAGGTGGCTCTGCCGGCCCGGGTGCTATGCGGTCCCTCGCGGGCGCGGCCGTCCAGGCTGCCCCCATTGCGGGCGGCCTCATCCGCTTCCAGCCCTATTGTTGCGGCCGCGCTTTCCCGTCCCGCTCCGGTTCTACGGGGCCGCTCTCCCCGGTCGCCCGTTCCGGCCCGTTCGGGCACGCGGGCCGCGTTGCCGGGTCGGAGGCGCAGGTGCGCCAGGCGGGGGTGTCAGCGACGCGGGCAGAAGGCGGCCCGCGGCGGACAGCGCCTCCTGGGTGGCTCTGCGGCTCCCGCTGCCGGCGGCCTGCGCGGAGACGCTGCCTGAGCGGCAGGAGGGCCTGAAGCCGCCGCGCCCGGGAGCAGCGGTGCGCGAACGGCCGCTGCGTGCGTGGGCTCCGCGTTCCAGAGGAGGCGGCTGCGTCCGACCCTGCTCGTTTTCGAAAGGCTTGGATGTAGCCTTCACCCGCCTCTTGCCGCCTTCGCTCTCTGATGAGGTAACTGAGCGCTGATGGCGTCACTGTGCCGGCGTGAGCGAGCTCGCCTGGCGCCGCTGTCCGTGGGCAGGCCTGTGCAGAGTGTCGGCGGTGCGGCCGTGGCCGCCGAGCCGCCCTGGGACTCAGCACGGAGCCTGCTTGCCAGCTTCACTCGTGTAGGCGACCGGCGCCAGATGTGTGCTGCTGGCGAATGTGGCCAGTAAAGTCGCCTTCGCTGCGAGGTTTGATCGGTGCGGAAACGTCAGGAGGCTTCTTGGTGGGCAGGTGTAAGGTTATGAATTGAAGGTATAAAAATCTGAGTGGAAGTGTAGAGGAAGAAGAGAGTAATGTAACTACAGCTTCGTGAGAGGCTGCCCACAAGCCTTCAGAGCAGGCGTTTCTGCAAGGTGGAAGCTCTTGGTAGCACGCATCAGGGCTACAAGTGTGGTTGCCGCAGGAGTCATGTCCTGAGCTGGAGCCAGGGCAAGAGTCTCAAGAGGGGTGGCACTGTCCTCGCAGTTCCCTGCAGGGCCTGTCTTAAGGAAAATTAATGTGAGTAGCTGTGTGTTTAGTTGCCGAGACAGTGCTTCTCTCAGGGTTATGCCCTTTGTCCACCCGGAAGTGTCCAGTGATGAGGAAAGCCAGATGTGCAAGTGGTGGGGGTTGTTCCTGTCCTGGTGCTGGATGACTCCCTGCTCTTGTTTGGGGTCAGTAGGGCCCCCAGCACTACTCTGTGGCCTCCACAGCCTCCCAGAGTTCCTGTGCCAGATGGACATGTTAACTGGAGCTTTGTATCCATTGTATCTGGTTCAGCTGCCTGAAAAACCCAATCAGCTGATCTGGAAGTCATTCAAAATGTGGAAGCAAACTGAAGGTGGGGGAAGATCTGCTTAGTGTAGGTAGATACTGAGTTGGAACTGAGCTGGCACTCTTGCGTATAAAGAGTTTGAGGTTCCCCACATCATGACCCATATAAAAGTTGCTGGGCTTTGTTGTTCAGGCAGGTCTCTGGTGTGGATTCACAGTCTCACTAAAGATTGAATAATTAAAAGCTGCACCTACTTCAGATACAAAGCAGAAATTGACTTAGACTTTTTTTCCTGTGTTTGAGGATGTGCCTTTTGCAGGAGCTGGGGTATCTCCAGCAAGTCAGCTTCTGTTCTCCTTGGGTGAGTGGCTTGGTGCCTGCACTGAGCAGGCTGCTGCAGCTTGCTCTGGAGTAAGGCAGGCCATGTGAGGTCTCCTCTGGTCTTTTAGAGAGCTGTTTTTGAACCGTTCAGAAATGATTGGCATGATAATATCTTGGGCTGGGTTTCTAGGAAGCTTTATGCAGAGAGCTGCGGGGGGAGTCTGCTTTCTGCACCTGCATCTCCAGGGCGTTTTCCCCATGGGATGTTTTCAGAGCTACTTTCATAGCAGTTGGCTCCTAGTGACAGCCAGGCTTTGGGAATTGGAGTTGCTGTTTGAGCTGTGGCTCAGGTGAGCTGGTTCAGTGACTTCCTTTCAATTGACTCTCCTTGAAGTGTCTCTGCCCCTAAAATATGGCTAACAAGGCACTGTGAAAGCTGACTCCTGCAGCGTGCTTGGGTACTGCCTGCTGGAGTGGTGCTTACAGAGGAGGCTGTGCCCTGGTGAGGGTCAAAGTTTCTTCGGAGCTAGCAGGGGACTTGTGTTAACTGCAGGGCAAGGGAGAGGCTGAGACACTGAGAATTGTTCAGGTGGTTTGTGGGCAGCTGTAGGTGGCCCTGCTTAGGCAGAGGGTTGGACCAGATGACTGCTAGCATCCCTTCCAACCTCAGCCAGTCTGTGATTGGGTGACCTGGCACAGTGTTTAATGGTGAATTAACTGGCATTTCAGAAAAAGTGAAGAAACATGAGTGAAATGCAGTGTGGAGGTGGCTGGCTAGACTGTCAGCACTACTAGGAACTGAGTAATCTGCTGAGATTGAATTACATACATTAAAATTCTGAAGCCCCCTCAGCAGCCGAGACACTGGGGGTTGTCACAGTACAGTGAGCTGCTCTGTGGGCTCCAAATTCTTAGAATGGCTCCTTTGGCCAAACATGCTCAGATGGTTGCAGATGGAAAAGGACAGAAGGAAACAAGTCATTGTATGGAGTTGAATGTCTTTTTTCCAGCATGCCTCTCTCCATGCTTGCAGTAGCATTTCAGATAATGCACGACCAGCTGCCCTTGCTCACTTGTAGAGAAAAATCAGGCTGCTGTGCCCAGAGCACAAAAGCTTGTGTCACAGTAACGTGGAACAGCTTCTGTTTGGGGCCTCTGTCTGCCATGCTCTGAGATGCAAACACAGAAGGTCTCTGCCCCTAAGAGTTTACATTTTATAAATGTAGATCCACATTAGTTAAGTTCAGAGTTGTGCCAATGTGTGTGCCCTGCAGGCCCTCTCCCAGGATGTACCTTGTCTCTGTGCTGGACTCCATCGCTCTTAGTGCTCATCCTTGTTCTGGACAGCAGCTTTGCGCCTTAGCCCTGCGCTGGTCACACCAGCATTCCTCTGTGTCACGGCATCTAGTGAGCTAGTGCAAGGCATCCTATGGTGTGGCATTGTGTTGTGTCCTCTGTTTAGGATCAAACTGTCTTAATGCTCAGAAAAAATTCCTGCTTGAGAGAATTTATTGGGTTAAAGCACTGGAAATGGAGGTCGCTGCAGAGACAGCTTCTGAGTCTGAATGCACCAAAGCCAGCAGAAAGCCAGCACTGCATGTGGGAGTTGGACTTTTCTCTGAAGGAGACTCTGGATCTGTGATGCTGTTTTGTTGCTTTCCAGATGTTGATGGTGTTTCTCACTCTACTTGTTCATTTTGGCAGGTCTTTTTCCTCTATGAAGAAGCTCTCTTGCCAAGATTTACTCTGAAGATGTCCTGCACTACTGAATGCAGATGTCTGCAAATGTAGAAGCTGATAAGATACTTCATTCCTCTGCCTCTCCTGTTCCTTGTGGAATTTATCCTGTTAAGTATTTTTAAAGTGAGACCTCCTTTGAAGACATTTGGATTACAACTGTGAGCACATCTGTGCAGCGCGCCAAGCTGGCCTGAGGGACGTTGAGGTACATGTGCCTGCTGTGACCTACAGCAGAGGGGGAAAAGGCGTCTGGCCGGAGGGTGGGAAGAACTCCAAATGTGCATCCTCTAGGCTCAGGTTGGTCTGCACTATCACTCCTGGTTTTAGCAATGGGATATTCACCTGCATGGTGAGGCTGCACAAGCACCAGAGCATCCAGCTGCTATGCTGTGGAGGGTGACATTGATTGAACCTGATGGAGGAATACTCAAACGAGTGGTTTCAGAAGAGCTTCTCTTGTATGACTTGAGCCATCGCTATCTCCCTACTCAGTTCTTTAATGCCACCAAGGCCTTGATAGAGGTTTTTCCAAGCGTTTGACAGACATTAAGAAATGCACCTGGGCAGCAACGGTGATTTCTGTTCGGTTAGATAAAGTTTTAGAAGTTGGAAGATCCCTGCCTTGAGTTGGAAAGCATCTTCAGGAAAGCCTGCAAAAGGTGTAGCTCCTGCCTCCTGCTTACACACAGTGGTCTTTGCTCAGAGGGAGCAGCAGTCTGCCTGTTGTGTAGAAGACTGGCAGAGCTGTGTGGGCTTTGCTTTGGCTGTGCAGCTTTGTCTCACCCAGGGACCAGAAGGCCCTCAGCTGTCGAGAAAGCACAGAAATACACAGGTTGCACAGCTGCATTTTACCTGAAGGCCTTTAGCTCTGCTTTTAATTCTAAACCTGGAATGAGGAAATGGTAGAGCTCCCTTTATGCAGGCTCCAGAGAGGCCGATGCAGGCTGATAACTGTCTCTTGACTCTCAGAAGCTACGGGCCCAGGTTCTCTTTGTTGTGCTGTGGGTGCTCATGCTGCCCCTCCAGGTGGGTTTATGAGAGGCAACCAAACACATCTTTGCCTTCCGGAAGAGACTCAGAATCCATCAGCCTGTTGGTTTTTAAAAGGGAAAACATCAAGTAGAGGCCTGGCAGGGCTGTTGTACCATGGCTGCACTGTCCTCAGCAGGCACTCTGTCTTTCACAGCTTCTGCTCCTTGAGCTTCAGTGGCTGAGACCATGCTCAGGGGGATGCAGCTCTAACCTGCCTGTCTGCTTAAGAGCCTGGTGATGTTCCCAGGGGCAAGGAGTGGTAACTGCATGCCCTCTCTTCTCTGAGTGAGCAGGGCTCATTTTAGATGGTGGATGAGAGGAAAGCTGTGAATGTTACCTGCTTTGGCTTGAGTAAAGCTTTCACCTCATCCCCCCGACAGCGTCCTTATGGCACACTGAGGCAGTATGAGCTGGATACATAGACACTGAAGTGGACAAGAAGCAGTGCAGCCAGTTTCCCACCCTCCTTTCCACATATTTAGCCCTCAGTTTGTCTGTGAGGTTTGTGGTCAGTGTGGCGTGAAGTCCTAGTGGGGAACCCCAGGGGTTAATACTGGGTCCAGTACTGGTTTAACCTCTTCATTAATGGCCTAGATGGTGGGGCCAGGTGCAGTGGAAGCAATCTTGCAGGTGATACCAAGATGAGAAGCTGGCATGCTAGGTGATGGTGCTGCCATTCAGAGGTACCTGGATTGGCTAGAGAAATCTCCAGGCAGGAACCTGCCAAAGTTCAGCTGTGGGAAGTGCAAAGTCCTGTACCTGGGACAGAACTGACCCATACAGGCCATCTATAGACACCTGTGGGTGTGCTGTGGGCCCAGCCAGCTGGAAAGCTGATCTTCAGAAGGTGATCTGGGAGTTCTGGTGGACAGTGAAGTTGAACAAGAGTTCTGTAGGGTGCTGTTAACATGGGTACTGGTTTTGGCTCTGAATATAAGCCTGCACCTCCTCCGTGGCAGATAAGCTCCAGCCTTGTTTCAGACAAATCTGCTTCTCCTTTGTGCTGCTTTGGGTGAAGATTTTGTGGATTTTAGAAAAAATTTGGTTTTCATGTGGTCTCTGCCATGAATGTGGGAGGAAGCATTCTGCTTTTGGCTAAGACTTGGAATGCATGAGTGCTTAATTCCCATTGGCAAGCAAGTTGTCAAGCCCATTTCTTTGTACCCAGATCACTGAAATAACTCTCTTTGTGCAGTTGGATGTGGAGGTGGATGTTAAAGAGCTGGCATTATTTGTGTGTGTGGCTGCTTAGCAGTGCTGTGTTTGTGCAGTTTGTGTGTTCTTTCTGAAAAGGCACAGTTAGGTCTGTTGGAAGAAAAGGATTGCATACAGGCATCAGTGTTTTTTTGCTCAAGTGCAAGAAGTGTGGGCCTTCACTCCTTGAAAAGCCTTCTCAAGATTAGTCAGCTGAAGTTGAATGAAGTTCATTTTGCAGTGAGAGATTTGTTACGTCTGTGCCAATAAAGGTGCTTAAAGGTAAATGTGCAGCCGCGGTGCCAGTTGTCATGGGTCAGCTTGCCCTGACAGGTGCCCTGTTAGTGCAAAAGCAGCGGTGAGGCTTGGCATGCTGGTGCCCAGGAAGCTGTGGGAGATAACATCTGTGTCTGCAGCCAGCGTGCGCTCCCTTCCAGTGCCTGCTGCCATGTGGCACTGAGGAGCTGTGGCTGCCCCGAGTTGCTTCCTCTGCACCAAAGAAGCCTGGCAGCATAGCCATGTGCTGCAGGACTTGTGACTCTGCTTAGCCTTGTCCCTGAGGCACAAGGGCTGGCTTGCTGTGATGTCTCCGTGGTAGGGCTTGTAGGGACACTGGTACTGCTCCTTGTCTCAAGCTGTGCTTGATCTGCCCGAGCCTTGGAGGAGTGGCTGTACTGAGTCCAGTTAAGAGCACTCAGCCTGTGTCCCATTTCTGCTGGCAGCACAATCTTCAGGAACAGATGTCAATGAGGAGGTGTGGGTAAGGTAATCTTCTGGTGGTAGGTCTTCCCAGCCTCTGTCAGGTGTTGTCTGAAGTAGTCCAAGCCATGTTTAATGGGGAAGCTGAGCATCTTGTTTGTAGCACTGAATGGAGGGTTCTCCTAATGCTTAATTAGCAAAAAAAAAAATTTAAACAAACCAGCCCCAAATTATGGCCACTACTGTTAATTCTGATATAATTTTCTAAGAGTTGCACTTAATTAAAAGCTCCCTGGGCGATCTCACCTGAAGAAAGGCCAGGAAAGACAATTTTCTAGAGCAGGAGTGAAACTGTTGTATCATGAATACAAAAGACAGTTTGGAAGTGCTGGCAGTTTCTTAGTGAGTCCCATTAACTTCGATCCGAATTTGTCTGTCCTGCCCACGTAGTTATCTTAATCCCCTCCCTCTCCCTCCTTTCAGAGGCTCTCTCTGAACGGAGAGCCATTTGATGAGACGAAAGAGGCACGAACCCTGCTGCTGCTCTAGCAGTGGGATTCCAGAGATGCAGAGGGCAGAGAACCTCAGGAGGAGTCTTCTCAGTGGTCCTTCATTACTGCATTGATGAATCCCTGGCATTGCAGCCTGAGTCCAACTTACAGAAGAAGCAACTAACAGAGTCTTGGAGTCCCTTGCAGAAGTAGTCCCGGAAGCCCTTAACAGAAGTAGCAGCTAACAGCAGCAGAAGTCCCAAGCAGTATTCCTATCTCAAAGCCCCAGCCAAGATCTCTAACTGAAGATCTATTGCCCCAAGTACCTGATTTTTTAGGTACTTTCTTGTCTTACACCCAACCAGTAAAATCCAGTCAGATATAACCAACTAAAGCATGCTCCCTGTGCGGGGTGCCAGCATGGCAGGAGGGCTGGCTCTGCAGCACGCCAGGATGTTGTCTTGGCACAGGTGGGATGTGTACTGTCCTGGGCTTGGCGGCGTGCAGCTGATCAGTTAAGGCATCCCTGCAGCACTTTGCAGAAGAGGGCTGCAGTATTCAGTGTCATGTAAGCAGTGCCAGTGTGTGATGGGCTGTGGGGTTCTGCAGGCAGGGCTTACCAGTGGCAGTGGGCTTCAGGCACTGGAGCTTTTCAGGTATCCTCACCAGCTTGGAGCACATCTGTCAGACGTGAGTCCAAGCTTTGTCTGTGAGGAGGGGTTAAGGTACCCTACTTAGAGCAGACGTGTCAGAGGCCTGGGTTCAGTATGGGGATAGACACCAGTGTTTTGGGTTAGACTTTGCCCTATTTTGGGACTTGTCTTTGTGAGCTGTTTTAATTCAAACTTCTACTTTGTAGCTCATTCGATGGTAACTATCAGTAGAAGGCTTTGGTATATCTCATAGCCAGAGGCCTGACACAAACTGATTTTACTGAGCCAAAGGAACACTTCTTTTGATCTGTCTTTTAGACTCAGTAAGTTGAGTCAACACTTCTGAAAGATCACAGAATTAATGCTGGTTTTGAGTCATCAGGGGGAGTATTTCACCACTCTGTGCCAGGTTATCTCTACTTTCTCCTTTGAGGAGTCATTGTAAATATGATGCTTTCCCAAAGTTGGGGCTAAAAGCACATGTTAGAATCACAGAGCGTGGGCTGCTGGTAGTTGATAGTTTTTTTCACAAACCTGCTAATCTAACTTGCTTTATCTGACAACTCCAAGCCTGGAAGAAACCTTTCTTTTAGAACTAGAGGTGTTAAATCTTGCAACCTTCTGTGCTGGTGTTGTCACAGATGGATCTGCTTGGAGTTAAAATGAGAGGCCATCTCTTCTCTTTTTTATGACTAGCATGCTTAGGAGTCTCTGCAGTGCCTGAAATAGCTGCAGCATAACCTTTTGTCTTCCCCTGGAAATGGGATGAAAATACCTGTACTGCTACTTCGTGGTTCACTGGCTACTGACATTTGAGTCAGCTCTGACCCATTGAAAGCAAGAGCATCTCCTGGCAGTGAGGCTAAGAGCAGCTTTGATCTCTTCCTCTCCTGAAAAGGTCCAGCCAGAGTATCTGGTGTGGCCTAGTAATGTTGTGCTTTTGCAGAGACTGGAGAAGATGACACAGATAGTGCAAATGTTTAGAAGAAAAGTGGGTAGCAGGAGTGCAGCTGACCACAGAAACATTTGAGATGCTTCAAGGAATGAAATCTGTGCTAGTGATTTCTTTTCTGTGAAGAGGAGGAAGCTAAAAGAAACAGACGGGCTGGTTCAGCTCTGCAGCAGTAGAGTTCAGGTGGTGCCTGAAGGCACGCTTCTGTCCTCAGGGTGCTCTGATCAGGCTCAGGAGCGGGTCCTGTTGCTGAAGGAAGGGCCTCCACAGCTGGTCTTGAACAGATTAATCAAACAGTTGCATCTGCTGGTCTGAAATTGGAACATGCTTCTGCTGCTTTGCATCCCTGCAACAGGGAAGATCCAGGAAGCAGCTTCAGACAGTTTCTGTGTCAGTTTTCAGTTTCATCGTGCGGGCTGAAGGACTTTTAACTCCCATGTGATTTTGCTCTGACCTCAGTGAGTGTTGCCTTCGGGATGGAGCTTTGTTTCCTGTAGCACGAAGCAGAAGTGTTCCTGAGGAAATGCTGCAGGTTGGCTTTTCCTTCAGTTTGATGATGGAGGTGAGTAGGTGAGGATGTGGCTTTTCTGAGGCAGATCACTGGATCCAGGGAAAGTGTGGACTGTTGGTCACCTCTTGGCAAACTGCACAGCTGTTAATTGCAGCCTTGTGTTACATCTCTCAGCCTACAAACTTGTGGACACTGAAACTGCTCATTTTTAATCCATTTTGTTTAGAAAGAAAGACTTGCTAATGACCAAGTTTTCTGTCTAGGAAAACGTTGGCTTTTATAAGTATTCTTTGTGTATACTCAGATCCATCAAATTTGGTTTACTTCTGAAACACCTGCAGCTGCATTTTTAGTGTTGTCTCTGAACTTTAAGTACTTCACTAAATCATTTCGAGCAAATGTGGGTGGTGTATGTAGTAGCAAATGTTGCCAAACCAGAAGACTTTGGTTAAATCTTTCTTTGACCTTGATTTAGCTGACTTGGAGCAGTGGTTTTATTAACTGGTTGGAAAACAGCCTGCATGCAGCCCTTCCCAGGAAAGGAGCTTTCTGAGTGGCTTTGGTAGGTCGCAGCCATGGCGCTGGACACTGAGCAGATCAGGAGGTGGCAGCATGATGACTTTGGTCTTACAAGAGTAAGTTTTGTGTTTGATCCTCTGCTCCAAAAGTCTTTTAGAGCTTTAAGGCAGCTTCTTGACCTTTTATTGTTTCATTTTTCCATCTTAAAACTAGGAAAGTAATTCAATAAAGTGTAGGAGCACTCCAAGGGGAATGCCATGGATGTTTAGCTGTCAGAGTAGTGTAAGTTCAGAGAACGTTTCATTTGGTTAAGAAGCTTCTCAGGGTGAGGGAAGGGCTTTGAGGATAACCAGTGAGTGCTTTCTTGAAGGAAGACCCAGGAGCTTTGCTAAACTGTGGAACTATTAAGGTTGCCCCCACAGTCAGACTATTATGGAATGCCAGCTCTAGAAGCAGCAGAAAAATTTTGAAAGTAGTCTAATAAATTGACAGGTTGCAAGCTACTCCTTTCAGGGAGCTGTAGAGAGCAGTGAGATCTCCCCTCAGCCTCCTCTTATGCAGATTAAACACCCCCAGGTCCTTCAACTGCTCCTCACTAGCCCTGTTCTTCAGACACTTCACCAGCTTTGGCGAAGTTCTCTGAACCTGCTCCAGCCTCTCAGTGTCCTTGTGCTGAGGGGCCCAAGACTGATCCTAGTGCTTGAGATGTGAGAAAGATCTATGGCTCATGAAGAGTGTGCAGTGTGTCCTCACCTGTGACTTGAGTGCAGTGTTCTCTTTATTTCCAGGATTGATACAGGAGCTTTCAGGAACCAGAAACTGTCCTTGTTAGCTTTGACCACCAACAGTATTAAATATTCGCTCATTCGCTACTGGAATGGGCTGCCCAGGGAGGTGGTGGAGTCACTGTCCCTGGAGGTGTTCAAGGCACGTTTGGACGTGGCACTTGGTGCCATGGTCTAGTCTTGAGGTCTGTGGTAATGGGTTGGACTTGATGATCTTTGAGGTCTCTTCCAACCTTGATTATACTGTGATACTGTGATATAAAGCTGTAGAAAGGAATTGTTTGGGCAGGATGTGGATGGGAGAAGAGGCTGATGTTGAAAAAAGTCCCATTCTGGTTTGTGTTTGAGGGTAGTGCCCTTGCCCAGTCTGAGCATGTGAGCCGTTAATGGGTGCAGAGGTGGAACTGGTGTGCCAAAGCACACAATCTCCTGCTGCTGAGCCCTCTGAAACGGCCACTTGTTAATGTGTGTGGGGAAGGTGTGGGAGAAGAGGACCCTCCCTTGTTCCCTCTCCACTCCTGCTCCAGGGAAGAGGAGCGTGTTCTCTTTGTGCTTAATACCTTCTGAGTGATCTCAAGGATCAGCTCCCCTGCTTTCCTTGCAGCATATTTGCCACTAACAAACAATGGATGGACTGTGCAGATCTGCTGTAGGCTAGAGCAGAGGTGGTGTGTCCTCATGTCTTACATGGGCTCAGACAGTGTCATTTTTGTCCCTGAATCTTAAAAATGTTATTGAGTTGCTCCTTGGTGGTGGATTTGCAATTCATACATGAGCACTGTCCCATATGAGAAGTGCTTGCTTCAGGACACTTGTTCCTTGACACTGTGGTTTATTGCTACATTGTGCGACTCCTGAACGTAGAATTCATTTATAGTGCACATGCCAGCTGACTGGGTCCTTTTGCCCTAAAGAATACAGCTGGCTACCTTTATGAAATTCAGCAGCTCAGCAGTCTCAGTTTGAACTATTAGCAGTATTGTACATGTTGCTACAAAGGACTGAAGTGCTTTGCTCCATCATAAAGCTGCTTCTTATAGCGCTTTCACTGGTGTTCTCCCCAGTGTTTCTCCCTTCAGCTAGCTGGGTCACTCATACTTTGCGTAGAGGAAAACATTAGGCACAGAGATTGGCTTGCTCAGGACCTTCAAACAAGAGTGGGAGAACTGGTTGAACCCAGGATGTCCAATCTCAGCCTTCAGACTAGTCCTTCAACCACTGAACTGCATCCTGCTGACCCTGTGGTATGAGAAAGGAGATCAAGGACAGAAAAGCTGGCATCGCTTGCTTCCCACCGCTCCCTGAAACGAGGCTGGAGCCAGGTGAGGGGAGGTCTTCCTAGAATCAAGTGATAGAACAAGAGGAAATGGCCTCATGTTGCACCAGGGGAGGTTTCAGTTGGATATTAAGAACAATTTCTTCTCTGAAAGAAAGAGTGGTCAGGCATTGGAACAGGCTGCCCAGGGAGGTGGTAGAGTCACCATCCCTGGAGGTATTCAAGAAATGTGTGGCCATGGCACTTGGGGACATGGTCTAATGGCCATGGTGGTGTTGAGTTGAAGGTGGGCTCAATCTTAGAGGGCTTTTCAACCAAAACAATTTCATGATTCAGCTGACTTTGCTGCTGGATAATACTGGGAGTGATTGGAGGGCTCAGGGAAACCATTAGGCAGAAATCAGTAAACTGTTGTTACCCTGCCCTGTTGGCTTTGCCCTGGTCACACGGTGCAGCTGGATTGAAAGCTGGGCTGTGGGGCTCTTGCTGTGCCAGGTTCTCACCATGTGGAGTGGCACTGGGAGCACTCTGACTGGGTGAATTCCTTGGGAGGTGTCACCTGCCACTTCTGAGTGCAACACCTGAAGTAGCTGGCTTTGGGTTCTTGCCCCTTTTAAAATCTCAGCTGCAGAAGCTCAGCAGAAGCTTGGGTTGCTGTGCACAGACGTGAAGCTGTGCTTTCTCTCTCCCAGCTGTGCTGTTTCATGCGCTGAGTCTTGCTGGGTTTGTCTTTCAGTATTTTCAGCCATGGTCCATTTCTGCTCTTGCACAGAATGCTGCCAGGGCTGTGGCCAGGTGCAGCAGGGCTTCACACTCATTTGTGTCCTGTGTTCCTGGCTTTTCTCTTGGGCTTAATCAGAATTCCAGGGTATTTTTTCTTGGGTGAATTTTGGAGGAGGTGAAGAGTTACATCCTGAAAAACACAGATCTCCTTTCAACTAAAAATTGTAATTGTTTTGGTCTCTTTTCCCTTGTGTCCTGCCATCTTATCTGTGTTCTTTGCATTTAATTAGTTCCTGTATGCCTTTTTCTTACGTTCTTGCCCAGTTCTCCACTCTGACTTTAAAGAGATTGTTCTACTGGCCAAAGAAGCCTGTTTCTCCAGGTGTTGATCAGTCAAGGCGCTATCTAGTTTGTCCCTGGCAGAAGCTCTTACCATTCTCACAAGTAAAAAGTAACATTAGAACTTAAACAGAAAAAAGCAAATAGACTGGCTGTAGGTTCTGTTCTTGGCCCCTCCTGTGCCAGAGGTACGCTTGGTTCTGCTCACACCGCTGTAGAGATGTGATCTCTCCAGTGTCAGAATGTGCTTCAGAGATGGTTCGCGTTTGGGAGTTCTTCCTGTTTGCTCTCACCACTTCCCTCATTCTTGCATCCCTGCCAGTGGTTCTGATGAACATTCTCTGCTCTCTTGGAGGTGGGAATCTGGCATCTCCAGTCGTGCAGGGTCTGGTAGGGTTCTTCTGAGTGCTGCTGCATGCTGAAGCTTGTCCCAGTGTCCAAGAGCCAGCTGAGTGACCCATGGCCTCTAGCTGGAGACGTGCTCTTGTCTTCTCGGCCTCTTGTGGTGCTCTGGTAAGCTTCTGGCCTTTCCAGGGGCTAGTCACAGCAAAAATACCTCTTTCCTCCTTTAGGAGAGAGCAGAGCAGAGTTGGTGTCCTGGGCTTGTGCCTAGGCCAGGCTCAGATCTCAACTCCTTCAGGCCTGACGAAAAGGTAATTAAATCAAACTCAACCAAATAAGCAGACACCGTAAATCCAGTATGAATCATAAAGCGGTGACAACTTTATTGCAGAACATGNACTCCCTGAGGGCTGTGTCCCTGCCTGGGTGGCTCTGGGTGCTGTGGAAGGTGCTGTGCAGGGCCAGTGGCTGTGGGGGACAGGGGCTGGTTGCTGTTGGCTTCCTGACAGAGGTTGCAGCAGTTGAGCCAAGGTGACAGAGGCTTTCCTGTGAAGTGAGCTGCAAGGTGCTCATGTTTCCAAGTGCTCACAGTTCTCACGTCCTGTTAGATGGCTTCCATATAAAGGAGAGCAAGCTGCTTGACCTTTGCCTGGAGCATCTGAGCTGCTGAGGAGGAGGAGAAAGCCAATGCTGCGTGCAGTAGTCTGGCCTTGCTGGCCTGGAGCTGTACTTGGCAGTGCATGCTGGTGCCCGTGTATCCCAAGAGAAAATACTCCCCCAGGAGAACTTCTTGACTGACTAACAATGTAAGATTCAGTTTCAGTTTCAAAAACTGCAGTTTCATTTGTATCCCTTCAGGTACTTGAAAGAGTTTAAAACAGCCCATCTCCCAGAGGCACTTGAATTTAAGTGGGGGGAAGAAACCACTGGCCTGGGAAGCTGACCCCATGCATGCTTTGCTGTTGTGTACATTTTTCATGCCATTTCCAGCAACTGTATCTCACACCCCATTTCTTTTGCAGTTTTGCTCAGTGGAGGGACTGCTGTATGTCAGCCATGCCAAAGGGCAAGTGATGGAGGCAAGTACTGGTTTATATATTTGATTATCTAATGTTGTTTTTGCCAGCTTTCTCCTTTTGAACTGTTTTGTTTCCCAGTGCTACTGTGAAATAACTGCATAAATATTAGCATGTCTGGGATGTAGGAACGTTCTAATGTCTGCTCTGTGTGGCTGTATATGAAATTTTGAGTTTTATCTCTGATCTATTGTATTCTAGAAGTAAGAAATGTATCTTTTTGAACTTCGTGCTATGAAATACTCCATTTTTCTGCTCAAACAGAATACAAAGGTGTTAGAAGCGTGTGTGGGGAAGGCATAAAGCTTGAATCCTAATGCAAATAAATGTGCTAATAAACTCTACTGGTTCACAGTTCTTCACATTTATGCTGGCTTTTCCCCCAAAGTAGCTGCTAAGACAAATAAGTAGCATTAAGGACCTTCACACCCTCTAGACAATCTGCAGAGCTCTTTTTGGGCTGGCAGGAGCCTTCTGAAGCCAGGAGTCAGCATAGCTTCATAAAGCAGTCACAGAGTGCCCAGCAGCAGCATGCTGGTGAGCTTGCTGTAGGCTGATGTGTTTCAGGCTGGTTCATAAATGGACATGGGGCCAGTTTAGGCAGGTTGATGGCTTCCAGCAGGCAGCCTTTGGATCTCCAGTTAGACTGAAGAGCTGTGCTTCATGGTCAGCAGTATCAGCGGCAGGAGATCAGACAGGTGCTGGTCAGAGTGTATGGGGCATCTTTGATATGAACCGTGGCTCTGCAGTGAGTCCTGACTGAAAAATGAACATGGAGGGAATTACCTGAAATGAAAAGGCAGTTGGGAGTCAGCTGTCAGGTTTGCATTTTATGCAGCAAATAATTTTGGGACTCTTGCATTTTAGCCACTGGCATTTGTTCACTGAACCCTTTGGTCTCTTGGATCAAAAAGAGGATCTAGCTTTGCCTTTTCCCCCAAAAACTTAAGCTGAGCAGAGAGCCTGCAGTTCAACTTTCTGGGAAATCTCCTTCCTGAGAGAGAGCAAGCTCCACAGTCCAAGCGTGATGCTAGCAGTCATAGAGGCATGTGAAGTCATTTAAGCAAGTGTTAAATATGTAAGAATAAAGGGGTCATTGCCCCTTTTTTTTTGATTCTGCCATGCAGTTTCTGCATGACTGTGGGTAAATGTTTTTCTGGGCTGTGGTTTATCACTTTGCATGTAATGTGTTATTGATTAAATGGCCAATGTATCCAGCCTCAATGCTTAGAACATGCTCCAAGTACGGAGATGAAATCCTGTGTGATTCCAGTGCTTTGCTGTCTGTAAGTACCAAATTTCATCTTGCCTCCAGCTGATACCAATGACATTTGAAAGAAAAAAAAAAAGGGGTGAGGCAGCTCCTCTGATATTTTTGGATGCCAATTTGGGAAGCATTTTGGAATGTCTCTTTAACCCATTGTATCAGGTTTTAGATGCACAAGATTGAGAGCGCTCTAATTGTAAACTCAGTGCATTGTTTCTGCAGCTGGTTGCAGATACAATGAGGGCTCTCAAATCCCAAGCATATGCTGCATTTCAAATAAAATGTTTGGGGTTTTTGAAAGCTCAGGCTGCTTTCTGCCAAGATTGAGGTAGGCCTTTCTGATCTGGCTTCTGTATTTATAGAAGCCTAATCAAAGCTTTCTCCTGCAAGAAAATGATCCTCTTCCAAGCATGCGATCTCAGAGTGCTGCTATGAGACCCCTTCAGATACGGTGTCCTTTCCCTTCCCTGTGTTGCCATGGGAGTGCTCAGCTGCAGTGTGGCACCAGCAGCTGCCTGAGCCCAGCTGGTAGCTGAGGTTGAGCTCTCCTGGAGAAACAGAGACTGAACTGCACAGACATGATGCTGCTCCCATTCAGGCTGGCTGCTTAATCTACTTTTAAAAAGGACATTTTTGTTTGAGAGCCATGGACAAGAATCTGCCAATTGAAACCATTTCACTTGCCTGTTCTTGCTTGAAGACAAATTTTCCCATCTAGTCTCCAGTGCTATCAGTGGATGTTGGCAGTGATAAGCTATTTCTTGCTATTTGGAACTGCTCTGCTTTCTTGCATATGCCAAATACTGGGAAGGTAGGTATCCTACAGGAAAATCAAGGAAGCTGAGCAGACATGACATTTGAAATAGAAAATACCAGGTATTTGTCAAGGAATAAAATCAGTTCTGCCAAAACACTAACATGCTCTTCAGATCTTTAACCTCGGGATGGATATTATGGGCTTGTTCTTAATAAACAACCCCCCACTGGTTTCTCCTCGCTTCTCCTCCCTTTTGAGCGGCTTCTTTTACCCTCCTTGCTGTGCTGTACACACTGTGCTGGGCTTCTTCCCCTAGGCTATGAATGACTTGTCCCATACAAGCTTTGGCTTCAGCATATGGCCTAGGTGCAACTAATCCCAGAGAAGGGGGTGCTTGGAGGAAAGTAGGGTTTGTGTTGGTATTGGCATGCTTTGTGCATTGGATTTTTAACCCTCTCCTGCCTGCATGGATGTGTAACACTGACTCTTTTGTTTAACATTAGATAAGCATGAGGTCATCGTGGCACAGCTGCATGTGTAGTCACTCTTGAAGCAGTTGCACACCTAACTGGCTGACAATCTTGGCATTTGAAAGGCGAGCCTTTTAAAGACAGGGCAGCGTTCTGTATGAGCGATCACAGCTCTGCTGGGCGTCACCAATGGAGCCCTCTGGCACCGAACAGTTGTGTGATGACCCTGACCCCGGAGGCAGATCCCAAGACCAAGAGACCAAAAAGCAACATGAGTCAGAGCAAAAGTTATCCAAAATAACCCATAATGCTTTGGAGAACATTAATGTGATTGGCCAAGGCTTGAAGCACCTTTTCCAGCACCAGCGCCGGAGGTCATCGGTTTCTCCACACGATGTTCAGCAAGCGCAGGCCGAGCTGGAGCCCGAGGTGGAGCTCGAAAGCCAGAGCGTCTGTGCTGACACTGATGGTGTCTCCACCCACCCCACAGCTCTGAACCGGGTGCTGCAGCAGATCAGAGTGCCACCCAAAATGAAGAGAGGGACGAGCCTGCACAGCAGGCGGGGCAAGGCAGAGGCGCCGAAGGGGAGCCCGCAGATCAACAGGAGGTCTGCCCAGGACATCCAAGCGGGGCGACCCAGGTCCTCATCCACTACAGATGCTCCCACGACCTTGTCCGTGGTGGAGATTGCTGCTTCTGTCTATGTAGGTGGAGAGGAGACTACGGCAGCAGCAGTAAGTTACTCAAGTTTACCTTTGGTCTTTATTGTCTCCTTATGTTTTCTTAAGACATTTGAATCTTGTTTTTAACCCCAAATTTCTTTCAGCGAACACTAATGCTGAGTTTGAAAGCTTCTGCAGTGGTGAAGCAAAGAGCTCCAAACATGCAAGCTTCAGTCATTTTCTCACATGGCAGGTGGCTCATTTTCTGTGCATTCCATCAGTGAAACAAGAGCTACTTCTGAACATGTTGGGTGGGTGGCACACCACAGTCAAACAAGCAGTGATGGGAGCAGCAGCTCCCACAGCAGTCTTCCTTAGCAGCTGCTGTCTGTTTCTTCCAACACACCCTTGTGCTGATGTATATGGCTTTTTCCCCCTCTTGCTTTGTTGTGTATTTTATGAGTAAGGAATTCCACTTTGAGTAAATGGTGCTGTTGACCTAGGCTGATTTAGGTCAGCCTGGCTGCTGTGCTGATATGGGATCACTGCTAGCTTGTCTAGCTTGTGGGATTCAAACCCTTTGATAAAGGTAGGAAATGCTGTGAAGCTGATTCCTGATTCGTGTGCTCTTGGAGAGGGTCTGACCACAACTCCTGGACCAAGAGAATCCTGCTATTGTTTGATGCTGTTAAAATAGCGTGGTCCTGAAACTTGTGTAAACTTGTGCAATAGTACAGTGTCTTTAAAGTTGGCTAGGTGATGGATTTTGTTATCCAGAGGTTGCCTCACCTTGCCTCTGCAGCAAGATTGTCCCCTTACTGTGCATGAGTTTCCTTCCTCAAAGCTTGCTTTGAAATACTCCAATTGGGAACCTTCTCAGACTATTCAGCACTATAACATGTGATGCATTTCCCTGGTAGTCATCTGGAAATTAGCATATCTTGCATTTAGAGATGTTAATTACAAAGTATTAGCATAAATTACAATATCATTCTGAGGCAGTGAGTAGTTTCCTCTTGGGAGAAGCACTGAGATAGTCTGCCTGGAGCTGTAGCTGAGGATTTTTTTCTTGCCACAGGTGAAATATTAGAAATGGTGATGCAGTAGTTGGAAAAGTGTCTGTGCTCCTGGGATGGGTTGACTCTGCAGGTGAGCCAGGAGGAGACCTCTTAATAGCTTCAGACTTATCTACTGACTCTTTTTTACTCAAGCGAACTTGTAGTCTTTGTTTTGGGAGAATTTTGGAGAAAGTTGGTAGTTTTTCCAAGTTGGTACCCAAATCCAGCAACTGAAGTTGGTGCCCAAATCCAGCAACTGGAGTTGGTGCCCAAATCCAGCAACTGAAGTTGGTGCCCAAATCCAGCAACTGAAGTTGGTGCCCAAATCCAGCAACTGGAGTTGGTGCCCAAATCCAGCAACTGGAGTTGGTGCCCAAATCCAGCAACTGGAGTTGGTGCCCAAATCCAGCAACTGGAGTTGGTGCCCAAATCCAGCAACTGGAGTTGGTGCCCAAATCCAGCAACTGGAGTTGGTGCCCAAATCCAGCAACTGGAGTTGGTGCCCAAATCCAGCAACTGGAGTTGGTGAAACAAGCTCTGGTTTGAAGTGATAGCTCTTCTATTTGGTGTGTGAGAGGGAGCCTGGGTAGGCCTGAGCCTGTCGGGTGACCAGTGCATGGGAACGTGGGCAGAGAACTGAAGCGAGGTGTCCTTTCTCACAACCCTTCAGCTGGGCTGGTGCAGTGTTACCACCTCCCCCATGAGCAGGAGGCTCATGGGGTGGGCGTGTGTTCATTGGAACATGGGAAGAAAATACTTCTGTAGTATCAATAAGTAAAGTAATGGTTTGAAATAATGCTGGGTGAGATTCCTTATATGCTTGGGCACAAATGAATCTTAAAAGTCTTTAGAAGGTGACAGTGGCACATTTGATACCCTGGGTGTGCTGAAATGTAGCCATCTGCCTTACCCACTGGTGCTCTAGCACAGTGACAGCAGCAGCCTCAGCTCTGCTTGGGAGGGAGTCGGGCTCTGGGGGTGGTCACCTTGTCTTCTGCAGTGGTACTCGTGTCTGCTTGCACATGTGCGGGTGGGAGCCCTTTGTGGTGGGGCTGAGGGGACCTGTGGAGTTGAAGCTTTCACTTGAGCACAGCTCCTCTCTGGCATGACCCAGAGCTGGCTGCAGGATGTGATGTCTCACCCCCTCTAACCTGAGCCTTCCATCCAGTTCCTCTTTCCTAACTGGAAATTGCTTCCTGGTGCCCATCTGAAAACTATGGCTGCACTTCTAGATAGAATCTAAATACTTGTTGATGGGATGCTGAGGTTTCTTGTGTTTACTTTTCCATTCTTGTTCTGCGTATTTCTTAAAATCTCATTTATGAAAAATGACTGCACAGAAATAACCAAAGTCAGCTTCTCTAGAAAGTAGAATAAATAAAATGTTGCTTGATGGTTGCTTCATTTTACAGCACCAGGGTTGTTGAG